>JANEYF010004469.1:0-445000 GCA_029963845.1 Rhamnusium bicolor | reverse complement strand
GAATTAGTTTAAATGCAATGTTTTTTTAGTAGTTCAGTTCTCCTAGTTCACCCTATATTATTCATTGTATTGTGAAAAAATAAAGGCACTTATTTGTTTAACATATTTTGTAAATTCTTTTGTGTCTCCATTTTAAAGAGCTCAATTATAATAACTTTAAAAGGCAGAAATCTGGGGCTGTTCCTCTATAGTCCGATCCTGTCGCTCGAATACTCTTCGAAAGTGAAAACAAGAGTTAGCCATCGAAGCGATAAAAATAAATTTGCTTCTAAATATGCCCCAACAGCTGAATAATAATTTTTTGGTGGGGTATTTAAAATTCTGTGCCACAGATACTATCAAGAAGGATATATAAACATATATGCATCAGACTATGGCCAGACATAACATTGGCATAAAAAGTTTACCATTTGAAAATCCCATCACGCATTGACCAGTCATTTCACTTGTTTTAGTAGAGACACACATATGGTCATCTCAGCGAGTCGAGATTCTCGTAAAAAGTGATTTGTGACAACCAAATACGGTTTGACAACTCGGTCCGATACAAGTGAAGTACCTTCAAGGTCACGATAGCAGTGGGTGCGATTTCGACCGGACCATTCACCGTGACCGATTCGTATTTACATAAAAAATTAAATTTATTCTCAGTGCAATTTAGTTTCAACAAAGATTAAATGCAGAGCGGCATGTGAGCAGCTAAAACCACTTAATCTAGCAACGCCGTTGTAGTTTTACATTTTAATTTTATTTAAATCTGAACGAATTTTTATTTGCATAAAAGGAAATATTATTTAATTTAATTGAATGGAAGTTCAACTGATAATTGGAATTTTTACAGGAAGAGTCAAGAAATTGTATGACATTTATTTGTGTAGCTTCGTGGTCGAGTCGACACTTACCTCTCACCCTAGAGTCCCGGGTACGATCCCTGATCGAGGAGCTAGGATTTTTTATAAACCAGAAATTAATCCATGCCTACTCGGATATGGGTGTGTGTCCATTGTTTCTAAATATGTAGCCCTTCTCCCACAAAAGGTACCTTGTGGTACCTACAGGGATACAGGAGCTTGTATTACCTGTAATGTTTAATTAATTTTATTAATTTCATTTGTTTGAAAACAAAAGTGAACCGTAAAGCCAATGGAATTAAAGTAAAGAAAAAAGAGAGAGAACCTATTTTTGAAGAATTTTTCGGCTATTAATAAAAACGTGTTGATTTCGTCCTAACGGATTCTTCTTAGCACTTTTTTTTTCGTTATCTTCTCTGGACTGTAGTTGTAATGAGCACTTTTAGAAAGAGGGGCGGGGAGCGACCTACATATATTTACGGGCACTCGATACGAGAGTTGTACCAAACCAATTCTATCTTATGTCAATGGTTAAGCCACGCCGAATCATTGACGGCTTATTAATCTGGCGGGAAAATAATATTATTTTAAAAATAATGATAAACTACATAATTATTAGAAAAATAATTAGAAAATACTGAAATGAAATACACAAATAATATGTGTGGTTACGTAACACAAAGTTTGCCAGCAAATGAATTATTTAATGCTAAGTAGAAACAACTTGTTGTTTCTAGGCAAAAATTATCCGCATTTTTAAATAAAACTAAAAAAATCTCAGATTTTGTGTACAGAAAATTAAAAATTTATTTTTTCTGAAATAATGCAAGTACGTAACATACAGAGTGTTTTGGGCGTAACATAGAATTTCTTAGTAGGTCAGTAAAATTAAGGTTGAACCTAAAATAAATCCATGAGAAGCTAATTTCTTCACAAATGTCTTCCTTATAATTTTAGCAATAACTTCTGGCTAAAAATCCCAAAAAATCCCATTGGTGGAACATCCGAAAAAAACGCGCGGCTATGTTGTATATTTTAATTTTTGGCCAATAACTCTTCAGTGGAGAGAGGGGAGGAGGCACTACGCAAAACACTATAATTTTATTATTCACTACGTTCACAAGGTTCCGCAGGTGATGCTTTATTATAGCCTGGGGTACAGTAATTAAATTAAAATTTGCTTCATATGGGCTGGAGTTAATAGGCATTTTCTGTCGGAAAATATATTGCACCTAGAAAATAATCGTTTAGTGTCTACAGATCTAATGAGAGTATATAATGAATATTTATAGAGGGACAATTCGTTAATTCCAGGGACAGCAAAATCGACTTATTGTTTCCATAACAGTTTTTCTATGCAGAAAAGAGTACAAAAACCTGGATTTCCTTGTAACTCATGTTCCATTTTTTATTTTCTCCTGGTAGCAATGAAATATATTGCCGCAATTCGTAAACTACATTAATATCCTCTATGAGGGAAAAAAATTATATTCCAGCTGTCGTATGGCCAGGGAATTCGCGAATAAAAGTTATGGATTTCTCTCAAATTTTTGTGAACCATTAGATTCATGGCAACCTCTTGATTAACAATTACCACTGAGTGATTAGAATCCAACTGTTGACGGACCTGTTTCACATTCTCCAAATTGCGAAAGTAACTGGTCCCAGCATGTCACATTTATGTATGCGTGGTTGTCTTTCACAAAATATGTACACGGTCGGGGTCTTTTTAAATAATTCTTTTTATATATTTAAAATTACTACGTGCACTTTGGGATAGCACTCCATTACTGATTCTGCCACTCGGTGTAAGGCATGTGCCAGGCAGGTATCTTACTAAATAAATTGATAAATATTGGGTTCTTACATGAATTTGTTTCATTTTTTAATACATATCTAGGTGATAGATCACAATATGTTTCTTACCATGGTTACAAGTCTCTTGAATTTACAGCGGAATCAGGTGTTCTGGAAGGATCAGTACTTGGCTTTCTTCTTTTCAATATTTTTATCAACGATATGTCATAAAACTACACTACGCTTTTCAACGCCAAAAGTTTGGTGTTTTCAAATTCGGTAACTTGTGAATTTTTAAAAATTCATAAATCGCGTAAATTCTTGTTTATGACAAAAACCATTTCTTGTATGTCATGTTTTATTTTTGATCATGATGGTCATTCAAGTTGATAATAAAAAACTATTAAACGGTATGGTCTGAATATAAGCAAAAGTATCAATGAAATTAATGAAAACGGAATTGTTAATCATCGAAGGACACATCAACTTCTGCTGCATTTGAGCAATAAAGCCCGACATATTTATCACAAATAGCTGTGTATTCCAGTCCCGAATTTTTGTAGCCTCACATTTTTTAATAATCCGTTTGACAGTTACAGAATAATGTTTTCAATAAAATTTCTGGTGCAGAGTTGTGGTAAGTCGTTAATCTATTTTTATAACTTCAGTACGTATACTGTTTTAATTTGGGAGTGGGCAGATGCAGAATTTGGTGTTAGAGTTACTAGTTCAAATTTGGGAAATAATCCGTCTAGCAATTAACTGATTATGCTTAAAATATCTGAACTGCCATCAATTACTTCTATACCAGTGAGAATACAGCAACAGATTTCGATAAATTTTTATCAAATTGCAATAGTAAAAGAGCTGTTTTTTTACTTTTTACTATTCTTACAAAAGGAAGAAGTAATATCACAGCCTGACAGCGCGCAAGCAAACAAAATGTTTTCGTTCCTAGTGCCCTTTGTAGCTGCTTAATGTAAGTATATTTGTCAGATTTCCCAGCAATTCCTGGTCTCAGTAAAAGAACATTATCTGTTTTATTGTGATACAATAGTAAACCATCGAAACCATCATTTTGTCTCTGGTATTCATTGACATAGTCATCGGTGTTGTTGCAATTAAACAGTCGGATCCAAATTGGCACGTTTAACACAGACCCCAGCATTGTTAAAACATGACTAACAGATTTATCAATTTCTGTCGGTTTGAAACTATGAAGTCAGTTTTTGAAATTTTCAGTGGGATATCTTTTGTAAAATTAAAATTCTGTTGAATCTTATTTAGTGTAAAAGTGCAATTGCAGCCATAATTTTACTGAACGTAATTTACGTATTGTAGTTTTTTCGAACAGAGTATGATCAATTCCAGGAGTATACAATAAGAGATGCATTCAAACGAAAAATTTACCAACGAATAGGAAGAAAATCTCAATATAGCATCGATATTATTACCATCCAGAAAACATATTTTTTGTGTTATGAGTACCTAAATTTTGTGAAATTTTCTGAAATATCAACTCAACATTTAATTTTAAACAATAAAGGAGATTTTTTTTAAAAGGAGGATTATATTGAGATGCATATCTTACTTATCTTACTGAAACTAGAGGTTTTCACAAAAATTTAAATTATTTAACTTAAAAAAATTGTGAAAACAGACAGGGCCCTATTTTGTAAACATCCTGTATAATCACGTCATCACATTTTGATATATGTTATCGTTATCATATATGTAATTTAAATTTTTTTTGCAAATATTTTTTAAAATAGACCATTTTTGTAATTGTAGGTTGGACGCAGCGAACATAAAAAATCGGGTCCCTAAACATTGTCATTATTTTCGCCTTAAAAAAACTGCCAAAGCTTCAGAGAATTCTTTAATAATTGTTTGACATGATGAGATTAGTAAGATTACCTAATGCGTCTACAATTTCTCACAGCAAGTTTATACATATGGCTACCTGTTAGAAGAACATCTAGATATACCTGGCAAACATTCATAAATCATAGCAGGTAACATCGATCTATCTGCCGTAATCTACGATTAGATATGGGCGTATATGAATCGCCCATCCCTGGCTGCGTGAATTGAATTATACAGCCAGAGCTGTACTGGTATTATCACGTGTATCAGAAGAGTAAGAACTTGGGTCCCTCAATTCAATTTAATAAAATATGTTATACATTTACGTTTATAAATAGTTTTTAAAAAGAGAAGAAGTGTGGCTTAATTAATGCGCTTATAATGTCGATGCACGAATTCCACAATTTTATATTCCCGTCGAAAGATGGTGACGATAGTAGGTCTGCACATCCACCCACCTCCTACCATCCAGATTTGACTCAGGTCGTGTGGCTGACAAAATGTGACAATATTTGTCATACCACTGTCTGTCGGTGCGTGTGTTCGTGTATGTGTGGATGTGTGTGTATGTGTGTATCCGTGATATCTCAACAAATACTGGACTTCCCAAATTTGGCAGTTAAGATTTTCAACAACATTTTAGATGACACATTAAATTTGGTGAATGTGGTACCACCAGAAGAGACATAATGAGTGAAAGAAGAAAAAGGTACAATTTCGGGAAAAAACTAAACATTTCTATTGCATTTCTGGACGAAACTCGAAGAATTATAACGAAAAAACATAACTTTATGGAAAAAAAATTCTGTCTGCATGTCTGTAGTATCACGATAGCAGCCACAATTTTTGAGATAGAGCTTTCAAATTTGGTACATATATTCTAAAGGCCAAAGACAATGATAAATTCGATGATGAGCAAAATTGGCTAGCTGAAAGGAGGTCCACGGGACTCAAACTTTTTTGTGTTTGCCTTTACAAAAAAATATATTCTTGATGAAAGATTATAAATTATTACATCAAGCCAATAAAATATATTTTCCAAGTACTTAAATAAAGCTGATGTAAACTGAAATTTTTGACATATTTGACCTCATAAAATGGGGTTAGGATAAATTTAACAGTTTGACATTTGAAATGTCTAATTTAGTTACAAAAAAAATGTCAATGTCAGTAAGAAGAAATTATTAAAATATGTGACAAGAATTATTATTGACGGTATCAAATAACGCTGATAATTATTTATTAAAAAAATTTTAATGAAACATTTCAAGGTACGCCATTAAAATTTAATTTAGGTAAGTGAAGAATTAAATAGAATGTTTTTTTTGTATCAGGATGATATATACTGGTATAAGAAAGTTATGTGCTGGCCACATCAGATATTTAAAAGTAAGAAATTGACACGTGTTATAGAAACAAAAATAAATGATAACTTTTTGCAACTGTACTTCAGTCATGGATGTGTCTAACAGACATCCCTAAGTATGCGGAGTCAAACTTATTAAGAAAAAAATTGACCATAACTGGTATCCCAAGAAGTCATTTAGACTTTGTTATAAATTGTTTGGCTTCACCCCTTTACCGAAACAATTCTAGATTTCGTAATTTGGAATAAGTCATGTCTGGGACTTGAAACGCATTTAAAAAACAACTTTATTGAATTTTATAAGTATATTTTGTGTCGTCTTTAAATTTCCCTCACAACAAAACAAGTTTTGCTAACCTAAAAAATGTAGTTGATTTTTACAAATACTTATTTATTTAATTATTCAAATCAACATAAGACTTGTTGCTCGTTTTCATAACCTTCTTGCATATTTCGTGTCTTTAAATATGATTGAAGATAACTTGTCGCATTAAATACATTTTTGGAGTCGTCTTAAATACAAATTCCGTCTAGTGATACACCATACAAGAGAATTTTACATAATACAGTAAATTAAAAATATACGAGCGATACCTTATTTAAATTAAAATATATTGGACACACCAGTAAGGCCGTAGTGCCTAAAAAAATGACAAATATTATTAGGTCATTAAATTTTTTAAATGTAAGTGTTCAAAGGTAATGAAATAATGTTTATTGTACTTAATTTTGTAATCATCTGATATACTTACAATGTGTAAAATTATTTTATAAGTTTAGTTCATAGCACCTCAGCGGTGATTTCTCTGTAGCAGTTCTGGTCTACCCGGCCCTGCACACTGCTCAATTTCAACCGTTCAACAATACTATTACCAAAATCGTGAGTTGTAATAACGTTATTCAATTAAGGGGTCTCAATTTGTTGTTATTACAGGGGTAATCACTGTTGTTAAATTGGATAACACCTACTTGTTTTAAAGTATACGCCCAAAATAAACAATACTGTTTACCGTATCGGAATCATAGGAATAATAAGTTTATTAACCACAAATAGGTATGCATTCTTCAATAAAGTATCATCGAAAGCTACTGACCGTACGTTATTTGTGTTGGGAAATATATTAGCCATTGTTTGTCTGGATTTTTTTGGTACAAACAACAACTCTTATTAATTTACATATCGTTAAAGAACAATTAAGAGAGACTCAAGTGAATTTGTAAAAAATAAGTATCGTAATCTTAGGAATAATAAGTTTATTAACCACAAATAAGTATGCATTCTTCAATAAAGTATCATTTAAAGCTACTGACCGTACGTTATTTGTGTTGGGAAATATATTAGCCATTGTTTGTCTGGATTTTTTTGGTACAAACAACAACTCTTATTAATTTACATATAGTTAAAGAACAGTTAAGACAGACTCAAGTGAATTTGTAAAATATTACTAAGTTAAATTAACAATTTTCTTTCACTATTATTTAATGGCATTTCAGGGTAAACAAAAGTGTTACACCATAGTGACGTGGCATCATTAGTGGCAGTTAAGTATCTCATATTGGCCTTAGAAATCTGAGGAAATTGAGTTCCAGGCAAAACATTAGTAAGCAGTGAATTCCATAATTGCTCTATTTGTGGAACTATGAACGTTTGATAAAGTGATGCCTGGTGGAGGCTACGAAAATGTTTATGAAAATCACTTATACTATACTACTTGGTTTCAGAGTATAATTTTTGTCCTACAGTGATAAATGATTATTAAACAAATGCTACAGGTGGTACAACCCACTATATCCCTTAAGAAACTTTGTGTGACAAGGGAGATTAGATACACACTTATAATATCCGGGTACACTGTGCTTTTCTTTTTGGCAACAAGCATTAGACAAAAATGATACATAATTACATAATAATATAATAAGAGATAATGACTACATACCACATTTGAGCTTTTGGTGTTTCTAAGAGCCTGTAACGGCTGAACAAAACAGAGCTGTAATTATAGGTGGCCGACAACCAACAATCAAAGTGTGAAAATAAAAACTGAAAACGTAAAATATATTTTCTCCTTACATGCAATTAAAAAACTGTCTAGTCTAAGGAAGGGAAGGACACACTGTGCGTTAAATACAAAATTACCACCCTTAATATGGAAATATTTTAATAAAGTCAAAAGTAAAGTATACTGTATCGTATCATGATAGTTTAATGTGAATGAATAATCGTCTCATTTTCATTACTATAATTTATACTTTATTCGTAGAGATGTGCTTGTTCAATCAGAATTTAGTATCCAAGTGTTTTCTTGTGGATCTGGCATGTCAACTTCAGTCATCATCTCACTCGTAATGAGCATGAAAACCGAAATACCAAATCCACCCCGCTTTATTTTGTTTCCGGTGGGCCTGGTATATCAAGTGTAATCGCCGTCTCACTCGTAGGGAGCCTGACATTTCAAATACAATCCCCATCCTACTCTGGTTTAGTCATTTAGCTCTCAGAATAATCCATGGCTTCATCTTATCAACAGTTACAACTATGTTCCTGGATCTTCTGACATGTTCGATTAGATCCTCTACCTCCTAACGATCATTAATCAAAACTTTTCTGACTCTAAAAGGACCTTTAAACTTTGATGCTGCAATCACCAGTGTTTTGTCGGTCTGTCCTCATAACAAATACCACGTCTCCTATCTGATGCTTCTTGGTTAGTGCTCTAGTCTTGTCGAAATGTATCTTTTGTGACTTTTGGTGCTCTGTAAGAGCTTTCGATCTCAAGGCAGGTAAATCTATTCGGTCTGAATCTGACCCTTAATTCGGACATGTGTTTTATAGTATACCTAGCTAACATGTCTATCGTACTAGCATTTGTTGCATTGTTAAAAGTATAATTGATGGCACTTTATACACATTTTACAAATTCATTCCATTTGTTTTCAGGTTGCTAACGCATTTAAAATTGTTCGATTGTATCTCTCACATTGATCAATTGCACCTGGTTTAGCCACAGCGTTCAGCACATGCTTAATGTCCTAATTTTCAGTAGTGGTGAGAGGTATGTGAAACTTCTCATATGGTCCAAATGCTACTATCCGACCGACATCATAGATGTCTCTGTGGCGGATAGCGACTTGCGAAGCAAGTACCGAGTGCGGCGACCTATAACCCATGTGAACTAAACTACTGTTATTAGAAGTTTCACATACCTCTCACCACTACTCAATTTACCTTAGTCAGTATATGACTAGCAGGTTGGCGACTATCATTTGTCTGTTCCATAACCTATGGCATACTGAGGAGAACTAATAAGTTTGAACACGGTCTATGTCTGGTTAGGAATTGACAAATGATATTGGCTACCGATCTATCATGATTTGAAGGTATAATCCAACGCAGGTCGGGGTATTTGCCCGCTGAGTAGTTGTTTCGTTCAAAAAATATTTAATATCCTAATTTTCATAAAACAAATGAAGTTTATGACACAACGTGTCATGTTAACAAACCAATAATTTTTCTGAATCTTCTTAATAGTTTTTTTCAAAGCAAAATGTCCTATATCATCATGGTATAGCTTGCAAATCTGCCGCACGCAGTCTCTACATACTACCCAAATTAATTTACCAATTTCTAACTTGCGATGAACTTCTTCATTATATAGTTTATAATTTTCGTAGTACTGCTTAAACTCATTATTTTTGTCTTCCTGCAAGATAGGTTATTGTCCTGTATAACTGTTCATCTTTTAACTACACAGCTAATATCTAATTTAATACACTTCAGGAGATCGGGTTTCTGCTAAGGACATCAACATGACTTATTTTGTGGCCAGGGCGGTATTTTACTAAGAAATTATATTCTTGCACCTCAAACCATCACCTTGCTATGCGTAGAATTAGATCTCTTTCTGTTAGTGTCGTGCGAAGTGCATTACAGTCGATAAACACCGTAAACTCAGTACCTAACAAATAAGTTCTAAAATGGCGTAAAGACATGACTACTGATAATGTTTCTAATTCATAAGAATGGAGACGACTTTACTCCAGCGTAGTTTTCTTAAGCAACCACGTGTGTTTCATCGTCATTAAACTGTACCAGAATGGTCCCAAACCTACCGCGCTCACGTCAGTTGTCAGCGCTGGATCAAATATTATTAGTAATTAATTTCTTTATTTGTTCCACCGCATCGTGTTGTCCATCAGACCGAACTTATGTTGTACCCATTTTCAACAATCTACTCAGTGGTTCAACAACATTCGTGTTATAGTTTACATTGAAAAAATCTGGATAATACTAAAAATTAAAGAGCTTCTCTAATATTCTCAGGCTCATTCATTTGCAATAGGTTAAATAGTTTGTCGTTTATCTTAAGACTCATTATTTACCTATTTTGTATTAGTTCTCTTCTTTTGCACCCTTAGGTCTGTCCAGCTTATGATACTGGAAGACGAGAAAAGCGACGTCTGCTGCTTTTGCTTATCTTTCCCATTTTAAAACATTTCACAATTTATTTAACACTTTTTTGCTTAATTGTTTATAACAATCCCAGTGTATTCATCCTACTTCTGACTTTTAATGGAAGGGATTAAATATAAAACTACCACCCTTAACATAAAAATATTTTATTCAAGTCAAAAGTAAAGTACATTCTATTCTCATGAATAATATAAATAATCGTGTCTTTTTCAATACTATAATTTATGAAACAATGTTTATCTTTAAAGCATCATTCGACAACCACTGGACCTATATGCCGACCTAAGCTCAGGGGTCCTTGATCCTGATTCTAATATTATCTTAACACTAGCGTAAATATAAGAATCTTTTTTTTTGTTTTGTAATGACAGACAGTTATATCGATTTATTGGCGTTCTCCTTAACATACAAAGAAATTACTCGTATTATTCTGAACAAAATAATAACTAATGTTTTAGTGTTACTTGTGACTGAATAATGAACTCAAATGAGGACAGTTACGAGATGGAATGTTATGCTCTGTAAGATAAATCTTACATAATAGTTTATTTTCTTTTCTACTAATAATAAAAACTTACTCTGTCAAAATCCTTATTTAAAAATTTATAAATACCATGACGTGATGCTTGTTCTAAACTTCATAGTGCCCAGACCTAATTTAAATATTTATATATTTATGCTATACTAATCTGTGTTTTGTGAATTTCCGCATCAGTTTTTTTTATGATTTTTCTTACTAATAAAATGTTAATATTATTTAGCATGCACATTTTTTTTCAGAAGGTTCTGAAACAACCTCCAAATAAACAAAATATATTTGCATACAAGCCTCGGAATTCACGCATTTTGCATAATGCATTTAAAATAATCGCTATTATTGGTTCATTCCATTACTATTTGTTTTATAAAACAGTTATAGATTTACTTAAAAAAATCATGTGTGCATATTTCGGTCATTTTTTATAGTAGATGATATAAAGAAAACTTTTATAAACATGTGTCCGAAAATTCTTCCTACGGGAGCTAGAGCCCTTTGAAGATGGTATTCAATAACTGGTTTTTATTTAATATCTCGAGAACTCTTCAAACTTCAGACACGAACTTTGGCACACAGCCCATTATTAATTAGGGTCACCATTTAGTGGTATTAACGAAGATGAACCTCAACAGGGGCGTGCGGAACTGGGGTGGGTCCACCTATTTTATAACCCTATGTTTTTATTTTTTTTTTTTTTACTTTTTATCATCGGGATATGATATATGTCATTTTTACACATTTTACACATCCTAAGGTTGTAGGACCAACAGTTTTCAAGAAAAACCTCTTTAACATTTGTTTTCCAGGATTCAGCAAGTAAATGGGTTTTGAACTAAATAGCGAAATTAAGAAAAATTGGTGTCAGAAACGTCAAAGTATCTTTAGAAATGTCATAGTATTTGCCTTAAAAGAAAACAGTACCTTCAAATCATAGGCGACATGTTTCTGAATACCTTGTCTCTTTCTTATTTCCTCATTAATTAGACGTTGTTGTAGTTCTGCAATATTGGCTACTTGCTGCGCACAAACCATTGCTTTTAAATATCTCCACAAAAAATAATCTAAATGGAGATCTGGTGAACGAAAGGGCCAAGCAATGGGTCCACCCCATCCTATCCATCTATTAGGATAGACGTAATTCAAATGTTGCCTAACAAGAAGATACCATCATGCATATTATAATCATATTGCGAATTTTTTGGTGCAACACACTATCTAATAAACCTGCTAAGACATCTTGCAGAAATACTATATAATATGGACCATCCAAACGCGGGGTTAAAAATCATGAGGTTTAAATAATTGCCGCTTTTGAAAAAAACAAGGTCAAAGAAGTTGTTTACTCAAAATTTCCCAAACAGTACTCTTGGAAGCTCCTCTTCAAATCAAATTCTCGACCTTGTCGCTGGTTGCCGGATTACCTACGATCTGATCTAGGACTCTTCCCTCAGCTTCCGGGGTACGGGTTGAACGATTTCTCCCAAAATTATTTCGTCTAAGTTTGAAGTTATTATATTTTCTCGTTGGTGTAAGTTGCTAAATATTGATCTGCGGCCAGGAAAGGTCTCTTGATTCAATCTGCGAGCTTCGCGGGCATTTCCATTACCTCCATACATAAAATGCTTTTCGACCATTTCCGAGAATGTTTATTGAGGTACTCTTGGATGTTGGGCTTTGAATCACAATTGTGCAAACAACGGTAACAAGTTCTCTTTTGAAAATTCACAAAATGACGTTTTTGAGTTAAACTCGACACAAGCTTACTTCGCTATTTTTTACAAATCCCATTTACAGAACTTATTGTAATCTAGGCTTATCAAAAATAACCATTGTTAAAAGGATCCTTAAACTCTCCATGTACCATACCCATAAGTCACAGAATATTTCTAAGCTTCACGAAGGTGATTGCGCTCAATGAGTTGAATTTTCTTCTTGGACGCAGGGAGAAATCTAAGAAAATCACTATTTTACAAGGCGCATCCTATTTATCGAGTCAACAGTCATCACGAATAGAGTTGTTTCGACGGAAAATTGCAGATGGTGGGCAGATGAAAATCCTAATTTCGTAATTGACAAAAATACTCAGTTTTATCAAAAAGTTAATATCTGTTGTGGAATATTTAATAGAAGACCAGCGGGACCATTTTTTCCATCAAAACTTAACTTTGGAAATATATTTTTTAATTCTTACCAATGCACATTGCCGAGTTTTTGGCTAACCTTCCCTACAATTTACCAATGAAAGTTGGTACCACCACACGATGGTGATCTAGCTCAATCTGCAAAAGTGGTTTCTGTATGGCTCGACAAAAACTTTCATATTAAATGGATAGGAAGGCAATCAGACATTAATTGGCAGTTAAAAAACTTCCATATTTAACCCCACTGGATTTCTTCCTATGTGGTTTATATAAAAGAATGGATTTATATAGGTGAGATTATATGTCTCCTAAATGGAGTAGTTCTTTTAATACTTTCTGCGGTATTAAGTTTTTGAGGTGTAGTGATTGATTTATTATCTACCTAAAACTTTTATACAAGCGTATTCAGATAAGAATGACAGAAATCATTAATAATAAAAAAGAGTCCCATATGATCTACACTAGCTGTATATTTCCATAGACACATTTTTTGGATAGTCACCATAATTGACTATTTTTCAAAGAAAATAACACTGATTAATCCTTTTGGTTCAGAGGTTTATTTAACTTTTTTTTTTTAATAATTTACAGGTCAGTGCACTGATGGTCAATGTACGAGAAAATATTATAAGTGTAAGCGCCAATAAAAACAACACAATCCGGTGAAATTATAAATATTATATTAACCACAGAAATACACTTTTAAATAATATATGATTCTTATTTGACGGTCTCTAAATGAATGAATCCTCTACGTTGCTCATATTTAGTCCGTGACTGCCAATTTATGTTGAATGCGCCCAACGGATTCCTGTAGCCTAAACATTGGGCCTCACAGCTAGCCAGCGGCGGGGAACCATTATTTTCCTTATCTTATGCTGCTAACAGTCGGCCATCCTGATGACACTGATTGTCCTCAATCAGCTCAGAACTGAATCCAGAACCCTGTTAAATATCACCAAAAATTACCTCAATGTCGGATTGAATAAAAACATGTTTGCCCACACTCCTCATAGATGTTTGCCTGTAACTCATAGGCAAACATCTATGAGGAGTGTGGGCAAACATCCACGTAAAAAATATGTAACTCATAGGCAAACATCTATGAGGAGTGTGTGTTTTATTATTATTATTTTTATAAAGCCCCGCCTCAGTGGCGTATACAACCTGCCATGCCTTGACGAAGAGGCTTGATCCGTCAAGTCGTCCTCTGCATCTTCGTACACACAGCGTGTCGTCGCTTTTGTTCGTGTACCATATTACCAAAGGATATCAATGACACAGGCCCAACACAAACCTCCTTCAAATTGTCGATTTGTCTCTGGACGTGTTCTACTGTCAATGGCGGAGTGCGGGACCTTTCCGACAGCTCAGCGGAAGCAGCAGGAGTAGTCACAATGACCTGGGATGAACTAGGCGTTGATGATAACCACTGTTCATTTGGTCGATTCAGCATTTTTTTTTTTTGTTCTTTATCCCACTTCTGAGATGTAAGCGCCAATAAAAACAACACAACCCGGTGAAATTATAAATATTATATTAACCACAGAAATACACTATTAAATAATATATGATTCTTATTTGACGGTCTCTAAATGAATGAATCCTCTACGTTGCTCATATTTAGCCAATTTATGCTGAATGCGCCTATCGGATTCTTGTAGCCTAAACATTGGGCCTCACAGCTAGCCAGCGGCGGGGAAACATTATTTTCCTTATCTTATGCCGCTAACATAAGTTGCAACAAATAAATAATTATAAACAATATTAAATGACTTTTATTTGATGTGCCAAGTAATTTACCTATGTTTTTTGGTCACTATTTTTAGCACCTTGGTATATTTACTGCAGTTGTTATAATAGAATATCTCTTTTAGTTCGGGAAAGAATACATTCATAAGAATTAGATAATTATAAAAGAAACTCCTATTTGTTAACAAAAAAATAGTTTACCATTTTTAGATATGCGTGGGTGACAATTTTAAAATGGTACCATATACTTTTTGAGTCATCATTAAATAGAAGCTTTCTCTTTTCAGTAGTTTAAAATTGTAATACCTTACATAACACAACATTCGAGATTTATCTCGAATATTTTTATGCTGTGTAATTAATTTGACATGAAATTAACCTACGAGAAACACGTTTAGGTGTATGCACTTGTTTGTCATTTTATTTGTACGAAGACTGAATGTAAACAACTTGAGTACCTCCAAAACTTTAAAGTCAATTATGCCATTTCAATAAATTTGACATAAATATGTTCCTGTTATTCTGAGTTTATTTGTTCACATATGAATATACAAAATCGACATATTTTCGCGAACTATAATTACAATACATTATATTAGAACATATATACTTCCATCTATAATGTGTAGAACTGTTTACATGTTCCCATCTTACCAAGACAAATAAGTTTACAAACATTTTTACTAATAGTTGAAAAAAAATGAGCGAGTTAAATCATATTATTTGGAATTTGCGACAAAAGCAAGCAGAAGCGGCGATGGCAGCACCTCTGAGATATAGGCACCAAGGCAGAAATTAATAGGCGGAGAACAAATTCGACACCTCATCGGTAAATCGGATTTGTAGTGAACAATTAGAGGCACAAGATTAACGAGACGGTTGTTTGACAGATAAAAAAACTCAATCATTTAGCTGACCCTTTGAGTAAAAAGAAAAGGAGATAACATTTAGGTGGTGGGGGTAAGAAATTTAATAGACGGAAGTCGCCATTACGAGAGGCCAGTGAGGCCACTTTGTTGTAGGTTATGATCGTTGAGGTCGTTGAAGGTAGAAGCCACTTTCCTATCTTCCGTGTTACTTTTTGTTTGTTTTTTATTCTAGTGAATATATTGTGCAGTGAGTATTAGAAACGTGTGTCGAACATTTTTGGGTGTACATATTTTTTTAAATTTGCGTGTGCATTTAAATATAACAAAAAAAATGGTTATAGTTGTGTATCTTGTGCAATTTCCCATAAGGCAAAGAAAAAAGGCATTTACTTTCATCGGTAAGTATTTCTTGTTTAGATTAGCAACCATTTAACGACATTTTGTTTTAGATTTTTGTATATTTTAATAATTTTCAAGACTAAATTTAGTCTAATGTCAAATATAGGTACTTCAATCAGTAAAATACTTTTGTTGTATGTTTAGATTTAGGTATATAGTAGGTTTGAAAAATAGGGTAGTAGCTACAAGTCATACATCGCTAAAAATACACAATTTTTAAAAAAACCTTCCAACGTTTTTATAGATAGTGGTTACCTACCACCGTTAGTCAAAATACTATTGTTCAGCAGATCGTCTATACGTAATGTGTTACATGATTCTCAAATCATTTACTGCTCACTTTTGTTCATTAGTCCACTTGATCACAGATTTAAAAAAATATTTTCTAAATTTAATAATATCAAATTAGCCTTTAAAACAAACGAACTAAGAGTTAAAAACCTTTTTTCAAAATCGAAAGATAAAGACGTTATTTTGGCAATGTCCAATGTGGTGTATTGCATACCATGTGATGATTGTAATAAAAAATATGTGGGCCAAACTAGAAGGAAAGTTAAAGATCGTATAACTCCCCACAAAAGTGACATCAGACTTAGTCTTGCAGTCTTGCACTTTAGCCAATCACGCATTATTACATAATCATAATGTTAATTATAAGAACGTCCAAATCTTAGATTTTAAAATCAAGTATCACAAACGTAGTTTTTTGGAAATGTGTCACAATTTCAAAGAACCAAATACTATCAATGCCAGAAAAGATATTGACAACGTAAGCATAATTTATACTTACTTACTATATTTAAATCACAATGTCCACATTGATGAAAACACCCCATAAAATATGGAATAATAATTAATGTCCTTAAATATAAGACATCTAGTTCATGGCATCTACTGTCATTGTTCTTTTGTTTCACTCTAACAAGTTTTTATGTCCAAATTAATTTTAAGTTGTTTTTTTACTTCATAAAAATACACATGATGTCTGTTATAATTCTAAGAATTTAAATTAATATGGACCCGTTGTCATCCATTCACAATATTGTTATTTTTATACAGTTGTGGTAGTATATTATTAGCAGTTAATTATTAGTGTTATTTTCTTCAATTCGTCAAGATGTTGTAGTTTTTCAATGAATATAACTTTAACTTTAACCTCACTTTCGTAAGTACTTTTCACTTTTTACGCATCTTAGTTTAATTAATTATAATTTATTGTAAAGTTCCTGATGAAGAAACAATAAAGGTTTCGAAAGCTTAAACAAAATATCTGATATGGCCAGCACATAACTTTCTTATACCAGTATATATCCTGATCTAAAAAAAAATCATTCTGTTTAATTCTTCACTTACGTCAATTAAATTTTAATAGCGTACCTTGAAATGTTTTATTAAAATTTTTAAATAATTAATTATCAGCGTCATATTATACTGTCAACAATAATTCATGTCATATATTCTAATAATTTATTCTTATTGACATTGACATTTTTGTAACTGAATTAGCCATTTCAAATGTCAAACTACGAAATTTATCCTAACCCCATTTTATTAGGTCAAATGTGTAAAAATTTTTATTTTACATCAGCTTTATTTAAGTAACTAGTAAATATATTTCATTGGCTTAATATAGTAGACTATAATCTTTCATCAAGAATATGTTATTTTGTAGTCAAATACAAAAATGTTGGGGTCACGTGGATCTCCTTTCAGCTGGCCAACTTTGCAGCCACCGAATTTATCATTGCCTTTGGCCTTTAGAACATATGTACCAAATTTGAAAGCCTTATCTCAGAAACTGGGGCTGCTATCACGATACTACAGACATGCAGACAGATTCTTTTCGCTAAAGTTATGTTTTTTCATTATAATTCGTCGAGATTCCTCCAGAAATGCAATAAAAATTTTTAATTTTATTTCCCGAAATTGTACCTTTCGTCCTTCTTTCATTCATTGTGTCTCTTCTGGTGGTACCACATTCACCAAATTTAATGTGTCACCTAAAATGTTGTTGACAATCTTAACGGCCGAATTTGGGAAGTCTCCCATTAGTATTTTTTGAGTTACCGCGAATACACACATACACACACACACACGCACCGACAGACATCATTCGGAAAATAGTCAGAACGGATTCATGAGGGTTCAAAACGTACAAATCAATCAAAATCTCGAGGTAGAAAAAAAATCACGATATATATACAGGGTGAGTCACCAAGGGCGCCTCGGTCAATATCTCCTTTAATATTTATTATACAGAAAAAAAGTTTCAAATAAAAGTTGTGGGAGGCCAAGAGTACCATATACTAAAATTATTTCTAATCACACAGGGTGTTTGATATTAGAGTAGCATATCAAAAGTATGTTTTTTTAAATGGTACACCCTATATATTTTTACAAATTCTTATTCTCTCTTTAATTGCCTTTTGAAATATGTCTTCTTTTTGAAGTTCCGTTGAGGCGTTGTCGAATTATTCAACTTTTTTTCAAAAAAATTGTCATTTGTAGACCTCACTAATAAATTCTGCATGAGCGGTATTTTCACAGATTAAGCAAACTTTTTTTGTTAAATGTTAAGCAATGCCATGCCCTAGCCTCCAGATATGTTAAAGTTGAAATTATTTGTACAGGGTGTTTATTACGATGATACAAAAATGGCTAACTTTAATCTATCATAACTTCATTTTTTAAATGGAACACCCCATATATTTTTACATATTTGGATAGAGTTTTTGTTGCTCTACAATTTTTATTAACCTATAGTTATACGTAAAACCAACGGTTTCCAGTGAAACTGCATTCTAATAAAAACATCAGGTAATTTCTAGAAATTCGGATATCATAGGAGGCATTGGCACATGTTTTTTTGTTTTTGCAAGAAACAACTATGAGCAGTATTGTTTCAATTAATGTAAGTTTTATCTTTTATAAATGAAAAGAAAGTTGTCTTATTATTCTACATTTAAATATTTGAACTGTGTGAATTTTCCAAATATCTAGATGGCATTTATCACTGACATTTGTTTGAAACAAATTTGAAACGCTTTTAATTTGCAGACTTTATTGTTACTTAAATAAGTATTTAAAATGAATTTTTCTAAGCAAGAAAGAATTAATATGATTTACTGTATTGGGGAGAGTTATGGTAATTGTTTGTTGGCCTCTAGATTGTATGGTCAAAAATATCCAGACCAAAGACATCCGAATTGTCATACTTTTACAAAATTAAAAACTAAATTCGATGAAAGCGGAAAAGTTATGTTTAGGAAGCCGAAGCGAATTAAACCAGTCGTAAATGAAGAAAACACATTATCTGTTGTGCTAAGCCTCGTAGAAAATCCACATGTAAGTTCAAGAATTTTAAATAGGGAATTGGATATTAGTCAGTCCAGTATTGCAAGGATTATAAAAGAAAATAAGTTTCACCATTATGATATCCAATTATTGCAAGAACTAGAAGCTAATGATTTTAGTAAGAGACGAGAATTTTGTGAATGGGCAATTCAGAAAGTGCGAGAACAACCGGATTTTTTCGAATACGTGTTGTTTTCCGACGAGGCTACGTTCTATAAAAACGGAAATGTTAATAGGCACAATCTGCACTATTATTCTACAGAAAATCCCCATTTCAGACAGAGTATTGACCATCAACATAGGTGGTCATTAAACGTTTGGGGTGGAATTATAGGAGGATATGTAATTGGGCCATATTTTTTTGAAGGCAGAATAAATGGTGAAGCATATCTACACTTTTTAAGAAATAGTCTACCAGATTTGTTGGAAAATTTACCATTGGCTATAATACGAAGGTTTTGGCTGCAGCATGACGGGGCGCCAGCCCACTACAGTGCGCAAGTACGCAACTATTTGAATAATGAATATCCAGATAAGTGGATTGGTAGAGGCGGAATTTGTTGGCCACCTAGGTCACCTGACCTAACAAAATTAGATTATATTATGTGGGGTTATGTAAAAGAGACCGTTTATAGAACTGCTCCAACTACAGCTGAAGATATGAAGAGAGAATTAGAGCTGCATTTCAAGAAATTAATGTTCAGAAATTAAGAAATGTTAGCCAGTCTTTTTTGAGTCGTCTAAGATTGTGCGTGCAAGAAAATGGAGGACACATTGAACATCTTATGAACTAGATACAACTAAAAAAATTGTATTTACCGTTTTTTTATAAATAAATTGTTTTATGTTCGTAGTTCCTTCTTGCAAAAAGGAAAAAAAACACGTGCCAATGCCTCCTATGATATCCGAATTTCTAGAAATTACCTGATGTTCTTATTAGAATGCCGTTTCACTGGAAACCATTGGTTTTAGGTATAACTATAGGTCAATAAGAATTGTAGAGCGACAAAAACTCTATCCAAATATGTAAAAATATACGGGGCGTTCCACTTAAAAAAATGAAGTTATGATAGATTAAAATTAGCTATTTTTGTATCATCGTAATAAACACCCTGTACACATAATTTCAACTTTAAAATATCTGGAAGCTGGGCCATGGCATTGCTTAACATTTAACAAAAAAAGTTTGCTTGATCTGTGAAAATACCGCTCATGCAGAATTTATTAGTGAGGTCTGCAAGTGACAATTTTTTTGAAAAAAAGTTGAATAATTCAACAACGCCGCAACGGAATTTCAAAAACAAGGTATACTCGAAAAGGCAATTAAAGAAAGAATAAGAATTTGTAAAAATATATAGGGTGTCCCATTTAAAAAAACATACTTTTGATATGCCACTCTAACATCAAACACCCTGTGTGATTAGAAATAATTTTAAAATATGGTACCCTTGGGCTCCTACAAATTTTATTTGAAACTTTTTTCTGTATAATAAATATTAATGGAGATATCGACCGAGGCGCCCTTGGTGACTCACCCTGTATATATATATATATATATATATATATATATATATATATATATATATATATATATATATATATATATATATATATATATATATATATATATATATATATATATATATATATATATATATATATATATATATATACCATATATATATATATATATATATATATATATATATATATATATATATATATATATATATATATATATATATATATATATATATATGTTGTTTTTCAGGTTTTCGCGGGTGGTGAATGTTAAACTCGTTTTCCGGGTATACTCCCGCGTAGGTGATAGGCCCCGAGAGGGACCGTGGCCGTCTGAACGACGTTTCGGCAGAATATCATCTGCCATCTTCAGGTTCTAACCGATAACTGCTTACTGCGGTTTCAGTTCGAGTAACCAGAAGCCGCAGTAAGCAGTTATCGGTTAGAACCTGAAGATGGCAGATGATATTCTGCCAACGTCGTTCAGACGCTCTCGGGCCTATACCTACGCGGTATCCGAAAACGAGTTTATATATATATATATATATATATATATATATATATATATATATATATATATATATATATATATATATATATATATATATATATATATATATATATATATATATATACACACAGTGTTTTATTTAATCAAAATGTAATAGTACAAAAATATGCTACTTTATTTACCCAACTTGAATATTATAGATATTACGCCTCTGTACCAGAAGTCGGCCATTACGAGAGGCCACTTTTGTCTACAGCCCCACTTCGATTACATTCTCTCCATATTTCTTTTTGCTGAAAGAGCTGACCACTTTGAAATTGTTCATAATTAAAATGATTCAGAATATAAGATAATTCGTTTTTTTTTTATTCCCAGGCCTGCTTTTTTTAACACATTTTTGTATCTCTTTGGGACTCACAAGTATTCATGAACTTCCGATGAAGTCCCGTTAAGTACTGCTCATTCCAGCGGCTTTTCGAAAAATTTTTTTCTAAGAATTTTATCGAATAGTATGCTTTACGTACTTTAGGATGTGCTGTATATTAATTATCTTTTGCTATTAAAAAAAATTAATACTTGTGAAAGTATAAGCTTTAATCAAGTGAGTCAGTATTATCAGGACATTTATACTTTGTTAGAGGAATGATACAATTCTACTTCATTTTCTCAGAATACGCGAGAGACAAATAATACTATCGGTTACAAGAATAATATTATCGTTTTTGCGTTGCATTTATTATCTAGGTTAACAGGCCATTGCTACAATATTCCTATCAGTAGAAATTTAACAGTCATTTCATTGTTCGCACATTAGTATAAAATTAAAAAAAAAATGTTTAAACTATTTTAAACATTTAAAGAAAAGTTGAGCTTAACATGGGGTCCCGAAATAAATGGGACAGAGCTCAACTGCAGATTGCTCTCATCAAGATATAATCATTTTTTTTAAATAAAATGTTGGTATCCGATGCTGCATTTTTGAGATATGGATACAGTAAAACTTTGAAATTTTTTTTTTTTTCGTTAATGGGGATGAAAGTTGTTTCTTTTTTAATGTATATGATTCTATAGGTAGAAGTGGAGGACAAATCACAGGGGAGATCCCAAAAACGACTAAAGAAATAAAAAAGTGCATTGAAAAGGTGAAATAATGTCTACAGGTCGCAGGAAGTATTGCAGTGGGCTTCCTAAATAATGCCCTAGAAACTATTCTAGACATTTTGCAAAATGTCTTTATTAAATGCCTAATTTATGGAGAAGACATACAACTGGAATACATGGTAGCACACGTGACTTCTATCGATAAAAAAGAGAACACTGGCGAACAAAAAAAATATTTTTCTCTTTGTAATATGTACCTGATCCCAGTGGAATAAAGTCTTCTGATTATAGAAATGACAAGCAAAAGGTCCTAACACATAACGTTTTCTTGTTCCATTTATAATAGTATATTGTAATACAAGTGTGGCAAAGGACTTCATTGCAAAACGATGTATGAAAGAGTTTTGCAATGAAGCTTGCCACATATGTGTTACATACTATTTTTTCTACAGTTGTGAAGTTTTTCCCTTAACATCTTTCCAAAATTTTAAATTTGCCGCCTGTCAGATTTTATTTAAAATAATAAGGATCAAGTACTGCTCAAACGGTTCCCATGAATAACAAACAAAACAAATTGTCTTGCTAAACTGACGCGTTCTGTCTTGTATCCGCTGCTTTTGAGGAAGTGATAAATTCAGATGAAGATATTCCTGCAGAAATTGTTGCTGTCGCTGAAAGTGCGAGTTTCGACCTACTTCCACGTAAATCGAAAGAAGAAGGAAAAATTTCTTTTGGTAAACTGATGCCGTCAAAAGAAGATGAATGTTTATACGGAAGTGGTCCTACTCGCCTATTTCGCCGAAAAGGCCAAAACGTTGAAATCTTCCACGATGTGGTCAATTTACTGAATGCTCAGAAGTACTCTGTCATTGGAAGAAAATGTAGATATTTCGAAGTTTCCGAAACTAATTGCCTTTTTAAAAACAGGATCTGTAGGATACAGGGCAAAGAAATCTGAGGTATTTACCAGAGAACAAATTAATGCTTTTTTACTTAAGGCTCCTGATGACACATTTTTATTTCTAAAGATAATACAAATTTCAGTTTTTTTCAATCTGTTGTAATAAGACATTATTTTTGGTAGTGTTAATTGTTGGAGTGGCTGGTGCCCTCAGAAGGGAGGAGTTGATGAATATTACCATAAATGACATTCAGGACAATGGAGAATTTTTGTTCATAATCATTCCAGATTCTAAAACTCATAAATCTAGAACGTCTTCGGTTACAAAAGGAAATAATTGGGTGGATTTTTATCATCGATATGGTTAACCTAGACCTGCATCCATAAGACATAAACGATTCTTCATTCACTACAAACATGGCAAGTGTACAGTTCAAGTGGTAGGGATAAACACGTTTGGACAGATGTCAAAAAAAATTGCAGAATGTTTAAAACTTCCTAAACCTGAAAGTTTCACTGGGCACTGCTTTCGCCGAACGTCAGCGACTCTTTTGGTTGACGCTGGAGCGGATCTTACCAGTTTGAAAAGACACGGTGGGTGGCGTTCTTCAACAACAGCGGAAGTATATATAGAAGATGTGTTAACAGCAAAATAAGTGTTTCCAAGAAAATAATGGGCGACAACGAAAATGTCATAAACATTGGTCCAGATGTAAATATTTCTAGTACCTCTAACAATGTAAATGTTCCAGTTTTTCCAAGCATTAACTTAAGTAATTGCAATTCCTGTGTAATTAATGTACATTTATAGAATTTAATTATTATAACTAGTTAAATAATTAATATAATATAAAGATGCAATCGAGGCGTGTGGCAAATTCTTTGCCGCACGGCATGTGGCAAATTCTTTGCCGCACGGCATGCGGCAAAATAACATTTTCCGGAGTCATTTTGAAGTTAGAAAATTTGACTCTCAACACAATCGTAGAAAAAACATTATGGGCAGGAATAACATTATTCTTAATTTTACTAATCTATTTATTGCCATATATCAATGATGTCTTTGACATACATAGATATATCTACAAAGATAGAGAATAATTGTTGAAAACTATATGCTGATTTCATTTTTTTCTTTTATGGGAGGTCAAATCGTCTCGCTTTAAGAGCCAACAGTAACCACCCATCATGGCTGGATCCCATCGTCCTTGATAATGAATGTCTATTGTCCTGATATCTTGATGAAATCTTTCTCCTTGCTCGTCGCTTACTGCACCAAAATTTTCAGAAAAAAAATTAAATGAGAATGCTGAAAGTGAATTTTTACAGACATACGGCAACCAAGCGTTTGGTACGAATCTAAAAGTTCGCTTACTAGTTGCTTGTAGTTTTCATCCTTCTTGTTCCCTAAAAATCCCCTGACTATGCTTACAAATGAGTTTCAAGCTCTGGGGTCCTGTCTGTTGTGTGTTCGTTTAAAATCTCAATCGTTTTCTAATTTGAGGACCAATAAAAATGCCTTCTTTAAGTTTGGCGTCACTCAATTAGGGAAAAGTTCTCATAAGTATTTAAATCCTTCACTCTTTATTCATAGCCTTCACAAAACTTTTCATTAGCAAAAGTTCAATATGAAGAGGTGGCAAAAGAATATTTTTAGGGTGTATAAGGGGGACATATTCAACATTATTAGTTCCTGGTTCAAATTCTTTCTTTTCCTGCCAAATTCTTTTCACTGTGTTCTTTTACTGCACGACTGTCCCACAAACAAAGAAAATAGCCATATTTTGTAAAGCCTCCTTGAAGCCCAACTAAAATGGCTATCACTTTTAAGTCCCCATACATATTTGTCAGTTGTATTTGTTGTAATTAGTTTTATTTAAAATAATGCTCTCATACTGTCATAATCCTCTTTCATTGTTACTGAATGAGCAATTAGTATAGATGGTTTTAAATTTCGATGTTGCTGAAAAAAATCGTCTATTAAAATCAACTTCTCACGTAACCGTTAAAAATTCATCAGCCTTACATTATTTATTTTGTTTTGGTTCATTTTATGAATTATAATATCTTAAATTATACACTAGTGGAAATTAAAAAAAAAAAACGTGATATGCAGCCAGTGTGATGTATTTGTTTTATAACATTTTATGCAAAATTATTTTATTGTAACACCTTGCAAATAAGTTAACGAATGAGTGAACAAAATTATGTAAAGTACATTTTTTGTTGGACTAAGAAATACATTAGGAGAGAGTTCTAACTTTTCTATAATCAAGTTATGTCACAAGTAAATATCATTTAGCAGTGATATCTCTGTTAAATTCTTTCATTTATAAGTTTCGTAACTTTAATATGCTTCACGATCACTTGATAACAATTATTTATTATTCTCCGTAATGATAAACATTTGAAAATTGGGGGGAAGTGGGTATTTTCAAACTGAAAAATTTTACAACAGATTTTAGGTCTCTTTGTGACAAGTGTTCATCTAGATGAATGGAGTGTATACTGTACTTATCATAGTTCTTGTTTTTCCTAGTATTTCCTATTCCTGAACGTACACTGTGATGATGAGGAACAATTATTACAAAACAGCAGTGTCCATAAATGCGCCATGTTCCATTTTTTGTGTGTATGGCATGATACTCTTCAAGCTTCTTAAAATCTACATTGGCAGCAAGTAGCGTGGGGGATACAGCACTTGAATCAGGAATCGTTAAGCGGGACGTCCGCCAAGGATGTGTTTAAAATATATATTTGAACTGGCATTATACAGTGTGTCCGTAAAGTATGGATCAAATTGATTTTTTCTGAAACGAAAAATATTTAGAAAAAATCCTCGGACACGCCGATTTTTAATTTCAGTTGCGCACCTTATACTTTATTTTTTGGTTTCAATGTCATCATTGTTTCGGTTATGACATGATCGATATTTTTTTTTTAATAAAACATCCTGTATATTTCTCCATTTTTGAATTTAGATTCAATTGCTGATTCCAAAAATGAATTCTTAGGGTCTAAAATTGATAAGTTGAAAGATATGGCCATTTTGAATATAAGAATTTACTAATCTTTCATGTTTTGTTTGAACAAATAATAATCACTCTAACGGTTAGTTAATAATAAAAACAATGTATAGTAAATGTTTGAACTGTACTCCTTGTTGTAGCTGAGAGTGCCCTAAACGATGAAAAAAATTTTGCTGAACCTTGTTTATAGTTTTCTGAGAAATGTTGTTTATTTATGTTCTAATTCTGTCTTTTAATTTAACAGTTTTTTCCAGTTTGGTTTTATAAAGTAAGTTATTTAGATAGCCCCACAGAAGATAATCAAATGGATTCAGGTCTGGTGACCTTGGTGGCCATTTGATGAGTCTGCTAATAAATTAATTTAAGTGATAGTACCAAAAATTTAGAAGTGATCTTTGACCAATATTTGAACTTTGAAACACAAGTGATAAATTAGTGTAGCATAGGTTATTCTAAAATTAAATATATTTATAAATATTAGTAAATTCTCTTCAGTAATATGAAAAGGAGATTAGTTAATACCTTAATTTTAAGCGACTGTATGCTAGTAGCATATACTTTAATTCCCTTAGCTAACATTTTCAAGACAAAATCCAAGTAATGAAAAATTTTTGTTTGAGATTCGCATTTAATTTAGATAGAAGAAATCACATTACACCATATTACGTTAACAAACACATTTTAAAAATTGAACATAGGTTTACTTTTCTGTATGGTACACTATTTAATAATATTGTTGCTAACAACACCCCTCAATACTTATCTGACCTTCTCGAACGTATATGGAATACACATGATGCTAATTTACAGTATGTTGACAAATATTCTATACCTAAACATAACACTAAGTTTGAAAGCTGTTTTTCCTATATAGCACCTAATTTGCTAAATGAATATTACCATGTATTTACCTCATCAAAATCTACAACTCAATTTACATCAAAATTTAAAAATCAACTTTTGGAAAAACAAAAAAAAATTAATTGCGTATTATCTTTTATTAGTCAAATATCTGCATGTAAAATATTTTTTTTATAATTTGTTTGTATTTTACTTCGGAAGAGTTGCTAAAATGACTGTCGATACTTCTTCCTTTTTGATTTGTATATGTTTTATATATGTGTTATGTCAAATAAAGATTGTTTTTTTTTCTTCGGAATATCCGACGCCGGACAATCCTCCCGTTGCCTCCGACGCCTCGCGTAAGGCGCGCTGGCGCATTAAATAAAGCACTCCCTATATCCCACAGGGTTAATGATGTAGATACCAGAATTGTGTACCCTAGACAGACGGAGAGAATCCAGAATGACCGTCGTCTGCATTGGCCTGCTAGCTACTCGGCTGATTTTTGGCAGGTCAGTGTGGTCTTCAGTTTCGTGAGCAAAGTAGACTTTATCCCCCCGAGTACACAGATATCATTATTATTACTATTATTACTATTTCGTTTTCCGACACTGCACGGTCCTCCTCTGGCATTCGACGCCTCAAAGGAGTCGCGTCAGTACATTACCCAAAGCCACTCCCCACATCCCGCAGGGTTAGTAAGTGTTGATTCCAGAATCGTGTTCTCTAAGCAGACGCAGAGAACCCAAAATGACCGCCTTCTGCATTTGGCCTGCCAGCCACTCAGCTGATTTTGGCAGGCCTGTATGGTCTTCAGTTCTGAGAGCAGCGTAGGCTTTATCCCTCCGAGTACACCGATTATTAGGACGACCATTTTGACTAATTAACCTCGGTACAGCATTTGAAGTTCGTACCAGAGATCGCGTTATTTGTTCCGTTTCTCCTTCTCCTTCAAGGTGATGTTTTCTCCGCAGGTGCCGAGAACTAGATGACATACATCACCTTGAGTTGATGGTTCAGAAGACCAAATCTTTCGAGGTGGTGTCTGTACCGCGGAGAGAATCTTTTATTTGCATTACGTCCTGGATGTGCCTTTTGTTGCACACCCAGATTTGTATAGGTCTCTCCGGCATCCAGATATCTTAGGATGTTTCCGTCTGCGTGCTGCGCATCTTCAGAGAATTCCCCTCATCGTCCTCTCTTGAGGTGGACGACTGCACATTTGTACAACCCGACCTCCATACCAATGGCCCGCGTGTATTCTTCGACCACCCTAAGCGCGTTTTGTAGTTCGCGCTCTCCGGAGGCATAAAGTTTAAAGTCTTCCATATAAAATAGATGGGTGACTTTATGCTTCCGGTCGCTTGGTGGTCCACATTGATATGCGCGAGTTTGTCGGAGCCCAGCAGACAACGGTAGCAGTGAGATGCAGAAGAGGAGAGGACTCAGGGAGTCACCCTGGAAAACTCCTCTCCTAAATGCCACCTGCTCTGTCGTGACCGCTGTGCACTTGATGTTGTGGTGAAGCGAGTCTTCCAGTGCGGCAGTAGCTGTTCTATGCATCTCACTAGTGGTGATGGTACCGCAAGATATTCGAGCAAGTACAATAATAGCTCATACGATGTTGTATCAATTGCCTTGTGGTAATCAATCCAGGCCATCATCATCATTATTATCATTATCATTTCCAGTTTATCCGATGCCGGACAGTCCTTCTGTGGCCTCCAACGCCTCATGGGAGTCGCGCCGGAGCATTAACTACAGCCACTCCCCACATCCCGTAGGATTCGTGACTGTAGATACCAGAATCGTGTACCCTAAGAAGACGGAGCGAACCCAGAATGAACGCCTTCTGCATTTGGCCTACCAGCCACTCCGCTGATTTCTGGCAGGCCGGTATGACCTTCAGTTCCGAGTGCAGCGTAGGCTTTATCCCTCCGAGTACACCGATTATTAGGACGACCATTTTTACCGAGTAGCCTGAGTACAGCACTTGTAGCTCATACCGGAGATTGCGATATTTGGTCCATTTCTCCTCCTCCTTCAAGGTGATGTTTTTCTCCGCAGATGCCGAAAACTCGATGACATACATTACCTTGAGTTGATGGTCGAGGAGGACTATGTCAGGCTTGTTGGCTTGGATTAGCCTGACCGTCGGGAACGAGTAGTTCCAGTAAATCCGGCATTTCTCGTTCTCGAAAACGGACTCAATATTTCCGGGGACATAAGGCAGCACTGGTGTCTTGTCTACCCCGTAAGAGTGCCTTAGATGGTACTGCTATAGCACTCGTAACGCTGCGTTATGTCGGTGGATGTAGACCGAAATCAGGTATATGTGGCATGCAGATAGTATGTTCATGAGCGATTCCGGCACTATTATTATTATTATTGTTATTATTATAATTAACAACATGCAATTGTTAACAAGCGAGATTAAAGGAAAATCTCCTAGATGTGTTCATAAACAATATTCCTCTACATAACTAGTTTGTCTTAACATTAATTCTTCTGCACTTTAAGCGTACATAAAGTACAAAAAAAATTAAAAAATGGTTTTTTAAATGTATAATTTGTATAAATTATTTCCACATGGTATTAAAATATTTGTCTATTAATAAAAAAAAACATTAAAACAGTTATTTCTAGAAAAAAAATAAATAAATATGAGCATAGTGCACAAGAATTTGAAATTTTAAAATATTAGGAAATTTAAATAATAAAAAATGTCACGACATTTACAAAACAACTCTTTATTTATATTCAGTATCATAACAGTGTTGATTACTAACCAATTGTACGATTTATGTTCATATTATGCGATATGAATTGATTAAAACTGCTTTATAATCGGAAATGATTTTTTTAGATACTTAAAAAAAATTATGAACAAATTGGTTTTGAATCATCCTAAATTTATTATATTTGTTTATCATCGCATCTGTCGTGTTTTTATTGTAAATCCGGTAGATTTTGAATAAGTTGAAATATGGTTATAAAGTTAAACTGTATCATTATGAAAATTAATAGAGGCATTTAAGTAAAGTACTATTAATCTTTATTTTTTATAAATATAATAACATAATTTGATTGAAACTTATACGATGGGAACATGTGAACGAATTATATTGTTATTATTATTAAGATGTCACAAAGACATGTAGAAATAAATTAATAAAGATTTTTATCATTATAATTTTAGCAAAACATCTTCTTTTTCTTATGTTCATTATTATTCATTGTTAATAGTATAGAAAGTACTCAGATGTGCAGAACTATATCCCAAGTAATTCAGTCAGAAATTTGAGGCCCTTCACATTAAAAAGGGAACCTTTTTTTGGGAACTAAATCTTTAGATACTCGTAATTTGTAACAAATTTATCCTCGCAATTAAAAGACAGAGGAAAATTTCTTAAAAAAAAAGTGCTCAGTATCATCGAATCTACAATTTTAGTCTTTTTCAGAATGATTTAATTAAAATAAGTTAGATGATATTGCTCTAACATCTTTTTTTAACGTGGATATTGGTAACATTGTTCAACTGAATGTACATGAATTCAACTCCAATTGAATCAGAGTATGTAGAAAGGGCGTAACTCATACTTAGGTCCAAAATGACATAACAGGCAATTCCAATTGTTCGTGTTCATGTGTAGATATTTAATATGAGGCAATAGTGTAAGCATGATAAGCAGCTAACATTATAAAATTGCAAAGTCGATTGTTGTACGCAGAAGTGGCCTTAATTTATATAGTATTTTTTTTAACTGTAATAAAAATAGTGGTTGGATTATATCGGTAGTGGATTATTTACATCACTTTACATAAGTAGTTGGCAAATAAAATCAAATAAAAATAATTACTTGCAGAAAGGGCGTAAGTCAAAATTTTTCAAAAATTTTGTTACATTCCAAAATCTCATAGAGCTATACCTCGTAATCTACTCTCGTTATTTTTTATTCAGTGCCATTCTGTAATCTACTACGCAAGGCATTGCCATCACCCTTCAGGTATTTTGTCGTTCATCGTGAAATAGGCCGACTATCTGATCGTAAAGGACAATTTTCATAAGATTGATGTACAGTCATCCGCAAAGGATGTCAGGAATTTGTTCTAAAATTTAAGTTCCCTTGTTTTGGACGCAGTGTAGAATGCGTTAGTACTGGTTTAGAAGGGACCTTTTACTGGAAACAGGATATAACTGCGATCTTTGGTAAGGCTTCACTTAGACATTTTGGTTATCAGAAGATGGCATGGTTATTTTTTTATTTTCTAGGCTGGTTTGTAATAAACGCTTATTTAAAATACCACAAATTGTTTTGAGAAATATTGTATTCTGAGCACATAGCAAATGAGAAATGGGGTTATGATTTTTGTGGTTCTACTGGAGAAATTGAAAGACACCTGTACTCTCTGTGTTTGAGGTAAAAGTTCGTAAAATTATAGTTATTGTTTAAGTACATTACTGAGTTTCCATTAGGTAAACGTTCGATAACTGTGTAATCAAACGTATTTCTTTAGAGTGTACGCCTGGGGATGAAGTCTGCATCGTTTTGCAAACCCGAGGCGAAGTTTATATCGTTCTGCGAGCTTGGGTGTGAGGTTTCTACTGTTTTACACACCGCTGCAGTTTGTCAGTATTTTGCAAGCGTAAGACTGAAGAGCTTACGTACGTATGTAAACACCTGGTGAAGTTCTAAGTCCAGGTAAAAGAGAACGAGGAAGTGTGTCTGAGGAGTACCTTCCCTTATGTACCGCTGGTAGCTGGTGACTGTATATATGGTTTTAATTTTTATTTAAGGGAATATCACCCCATTTTGTTTAGTTCAAGTTTAATAACGATAACCTTAACTTCATATGTCACCAAATACGCTGTGAACCTTCAGTGTGGCCATATTCAGGGTGTTAAAACCTTAGTTCGATCTATCTTCGATTTGTAAATAAGGGTTGTAGTAAATACTTTAACATTTGAGACACAGTTATCGTAAAGTAATGTAAATACTTTTTTTGTATCTATCATTCTCTTTCATGAAATTTGTTTGAATATAGCCTGTTTCATAGTAGTTGAATTTGATATTTTATTTCAAAGCACCGCCTTATAACGACAACGAATAATTCATGGTAAGTCAAAGTAAGTAGAGTAATTACTTTTATAGTATTGAAATTCAGATAAACTGGGTGTAAATGCCCTGAGATCTGAATTAGTTTTATTTTGTCGTGACACTCGTTAATTTATCCTGGCTAAGTAGTGTCTCGACTTGCTACATCCCCACGCCTATTAGTTTTGTGATCACCCCTACAAGGTAGGAGTACGAGGTTATCCTTGTACTCCCACCTACTCATACTGCTACCCTTTCTCATGAAATGGTAGCAGTTTCTTGGTTCAAATCTGTACAAGCTCGTTTCCATATGTGGTGTTGTATGTTTCTATCTATCTATATTCAACTTGTATGGCTGTGACAGCGTGGCTATTTGCACAACACCCATGTGTGGTAATATTAGAGTAAGAAATTGAAAAATCATTATATTACGTTTAAATACTATATCAATACTATACCAAGGAGGCCACTTACTTAATGGTCATAGCTTAGATTTCTTGTTTTAGAGCCTATAGGTTCGTCAAGTAAGTACCTAAATGATTTTAACCTGTTTTTTTTTTGTGACAACACTTTTTTTTGTCTTACGTATCTAAAAACCTAGAACATTTCAATAAAATTTTTTTGTAAATAACGTGTCATTATTTAACTTTTTTCTTTTCAGGGATTTTAACAAGGGTCTCATGTTTGCCAAGGGGTCCATCATGGCTGTGTTGCATGTTTAAAAAGATAACTAAGCGAAAAGCAATTGTGGTGACAAAGAAAATTAGTTTTTCACCGTCAAGATATATGATGATTTGGTTAACAACAGTAGATTCGCCTAAATGGATGCGATTCTTCAAAACTCATTAGTGTAGTACTGCCTTAGAGCCTATTTGTAAGTTTTCCAATACAAAATACACTAACTGGTGAAAAATTGCAGCCAGCAGGGCATGGATGGAAAATAGAAGAAGACATGCTACTACCTCTAACGCACTTGAGAGATTACTACCAAATATTTTAATGGATATTCAGGGAGAACAAAATAATTATCATGATGAGGATGTTTCACCTGCTGAGAAGAGTGAAGAGAAGAGAGACGAAATTGATGATGATGCTCTTAGTTTCTAAATAAATGATAATGTCAGTATTTTTTAGCACTTTGAAAACACTCTATTCCAATCACTAATAAATTTTCTGATTTTTTCCAGTTTCTGTGCTTCATGTTAAACTTCACTTTAGCTTGAAATAATTTATTTTGAAAGTGCGACAATGGAAGCTATAAAAATCATTTTGTCCAATGAAAATATATTTTAGTATTTTACCAGGGATATAGGGTGATGGGTAGTGCGAAGCCCCGAGCGAAGCGAGGCAAATTTTTTTTAAGAGAAGGGGCGTGGCTTCCGTATACTCATTTTAAAGTAAATGTCGAAAGCCGCAAAGTTATATCTAGAAAAAAAGTACAGTTGTAGGACCGCCACTCCTCAATAAACATAAAACATGAAAACACCACAAAAATTAGACAACCCCCGGTTCCAAATCCGAAGCTGCACGGGCGAGGGTTATACTTATGAAAAAAACGCAGACACAACCATACCCACCGAAACAGAGAGTTTGTTCAGTCACATTTACCATCGTGTATTCTCTAGCCAACTATAAATCGAGCCGGCTAGTTAAGTAGTTAACATGCACATACCTACCTATTTATAATGTAGTTTAATCCGCCTCTCTCTTTTTGCGAAGTCGGAAATAACTTCGTCGTAAAAGTTTGAATTTTGGGACATTTCCTTCACAAAGTCACTTTCTATTGTCAATAGGGACAATTTTGAAAGCCGCTCTTCACTGGTTGAATTTCTTGAAAGTTTTTATTCTCTTTAAAGTCGAAAAACTGCGTTCAACCGAGGCACTAGTTGCAGGTATCGTCAACAGTTACTCATACAATTTCAACACTTCAGAGTAGGCCTGATCCAAACTATTTTCTTTTATAAAGATAATCAGTTCGTTGGCGTTATGTTTCTGAATAATATCTTCTGTAGCATAAATAACTGAAAGTTCCGATCGTAACCCAACTATATCAAAAAAAATTCCGTAGTGCGTCTTGTGGAAACTGTTTATTTTTAAATTCATTAAAATTACACAATTCTAAAAATTGTATATCACTAAAATGTTTAAATCTATTATTTAGTTGCCCAGTGATATTGTCTAAAATTTCGATAAAAAGTCTTCGATATGAAGTTCTACGATCCACTATAAATTCAGTTCGTATTCTTTTTCTTTGCGGTTCTAAATTGTCATTACTAGTTTTCTCCCAGAACTTTTCAAATTCATTCCTTTGTTACAAATCAAATTTTTGAATTCTTCAATTTTCTTCAAAATCCAACGCCATTTGATTTATTTTGCAATATATTGAATAAATTGTCAATAAATGGGAATATTTGGGAGAAAATATTTAACAAAAAAATTAAAATCAAAGTCTCTTTTCAATGAATCTAAGTAACCTCTGGATCCATTCAAAGTCTCAGTGTCCCAATCATCTTTGCTTTGTAAAATATTTTCAAATAAATCAATTAGAGGCTGTCGATATTCAGATACAGTTTGTACTAGCCTCCCATTGTAATTCCATCGTGTTGGAGAAACTCTGGGTAGTCTCTTCTGTACTTCCAAATCTAAAGCTCGTGTCCGTTTTGATGATTTTGAAAAAAAGACAGCTATTCCACTAATACTTGAAAAAAATACTTTGCACTCTTTAAGACACGCTGCAGATTGAGCAAGAACTAAATTTAATCGATGCGCAAAACAATTTACAAATATTGCATTCTGAAAAATCTCTTCGTTGTTACGTCTAAAAATCCTAAAAAGCGCACTTGGACTTTCCCATTTGGATTTATGTAGCGTACTATGATTGACAACTGACTAATATTCGTAATATCGGTTGTTTCATCTAACATAATTGCAACAAAAGGAGCTTTTTTTATTTCTTGCTTGATCTTTTCTAAAACAATATTGCTTATCGACTGAATCAAATCATTTTGAATATGATTTGATGTACCGCGAAATACCGTGGAGTGTTCCAGATGGTTACTTAAAATTGTATCCTATTTTGCTAATATATCAACTAAATTGATGAAATTGCCCCTATTAGCAACGCTCCGAGATTCAGTATGACCTCTAAATCTAAGTTCATTTTCGCCGAGGAAACAGACAATGTCAATAAGTCTTTTTAACACTTCTCGATTTTCTTTACAAGTTCATTATGCTTACGGTCACTTTCTTTCAACTGCTGATCTAATGAATGCTTAATTCGTGATTTTCCAAATGTTTTTTCTTTTAGCACCGCTCGCAAATGAGTTTCACACTTACCATGCCTCTTTGTCAGTTTGTGAATGTTGTTTAAATCTGAAAAGTCATTTTTATTCCAAACACCTTTTTTATTTATGAAAAGTACACATGGCCAACAAAACAATTTACACAAATTTTCACAACCCGTTAACCACTGATTAGCACTGTACATTTCAATATTAAAGTACCTATAGCATGATTTAACTTTCGTTTTTAAAATTTTTAAATCAGGTGTTGGTCTCCCGTTTCTAATAATATCTAGTTTATCTTGAAACGAATATGTTGAAAATCCCTTTTTCAACAAATTGCACACCACACAAACGCAAATAATATTTTCTACAGTGCTAGGACCAACTTACAAATTGAATAAGCAATTCTAAAACTGCTTATACGCGCACTAATGTTCAACGTTTTAAAAATCACTTGTCGCCGCACCACAGGTTTAGAAACACCAAAAAAAGTTTTTACGAATATATCACAAAAGCTAAGAATAATACTAGGAAGATTAATATTAAGTATAATATTAAAAATCGATATTAAAATCGAGATTAAAATCTATAAAACAAAACGCATTACGATGCTATACAGCTCAGATATCAAGATTAATGGGATGCATTTCAAGAAGTTGCTTATATCGAAGTCGCGCGAGTTCGTGTTGGCTCGATTAATCGAGTGCGTCATTGTTACTGTTTTATCAATTATCATGCAACATTATCTCATCTGTTGAAAAGCAGGACCATGTCTATTGAAATTGGGTAAAAGTAAATTTTAATGATTAATATATGTGATAAATAATAAGTAGGTTCTAATTATGTGTTTTTTTTTAATAATCCGAAGGGAAGCACTGCTTCCCTTGCTTCCATGGACCGACCGCCCCTGTTTACATAATAAGAATTTAGAGGAAGACTGTTTATCTGCGTAATCACTCATAATTTATAAGTATTGTTAAAGATCAAGTATATTATTATAATGAAAAATGTATTTAAAATCGTTAATTGTTGCAATATCTTTTAATTTATGTCACCTTGAATAACTATTAGCACTTATTAAATATTAATGTGCACAGTAGTTAAAAAACACATAAATAATTATAATTTAATTGGAGACGTCATGTTGGATGATGAACTTCCTGAAATTGTTTAAAATTCTTAAATAGAAACAAATACATCGTTTATTAGCGTAAAATATCCATTAAAGTGCGACTGAGTGAAACCGTGTAAATCATGTATAACAAACAAAACAAATAACTGATCAAGAGTCCAAATTTTAATGATAATTATATCTTAGGATATGAGCTTCCTGTGCGATTTAAATGGTGATGAAAGACTGTATGTAAACTTGTCTGTTAGACCCGTGTAGAAATTGATAAAGCATGTAATTTATTAATGTGTTTAGCAAGCAATATGTCAATTTAATCAAAGGATGAATTGCGAAAAATTTTATGCATCTGATATGCCTACACAAAATGTCATTGGAAAGAATATAAACTACAGTTATTTCTGGACAGAAAGGGGACATCTTATTGTGCTAGTTTCAGCAGTTTCTGTACGCAAAATGTTTTATTGTATACTATTATCAAAATGTTGTAATTTCAATTATAATTAAATTATATGGCAATCACTTCTAAAATGGCAAAGTGTGTTGAAAGAGCGACATATCACATATTTCTGTAAGTAATTGGGTTTTGATATTTTGTTTTCTCGCACTTTTTTTCAAGTATTAAGTCATCCGTTGTACACAATATGTACAACTGCTTTTGAATAAATCATTACACCAGAGCCGTAACTAGCCAAAATCGCACTCTCGGAGATATAGTACTGAAAATTGTTTTCTTTGGGGGGCCCAAACAAGTATACTTTTGTAGTTTTTCAATTTTTTAGCAAAACGATATCCTATAGAAAAAAATGAAGAGAGGGAAAATGTTTCCCATAAAATTTTATATCAAAAAGGCCTTGATTATATTTTCGATAGATCTAACAGATTTCGAGTTAGAGGCCTCTGAATTAGGGAGATGTATCAGCTTACAACTAAAATTTATAATTCGTCTTAGATTTCCTCGAAAACGTTTTTCTTACGCTTACAATGCATAAAATTAAATTTATAGAGCAGTTTTTTCTATAAAATGGTTGTTCCCTTTCCTCGCATTTTTTTTCACTAATTAATCAGTCCCTTAATTGCGAATGCGTTGCGAATTCTCTTTTTAATTCTATAATTTCAATTTCAAAAAAATTAATCTTTTACAACTTTAGTGACATTTACAAACTAAATTTAAAAATTAAGGAGTTCCCATCCCCGCGAGTTTTAACACAACCCTTACACGAAAGGGTTATTTTTGCTATTTTTGGAATTTTTAAGTGAAACAGTGTCCAATACTTTTATACTTTGAAAAAAATAGTTTCGAAAGAAAAAATATTACTTAAAAAATGTCCTATGCGTATTTACTTATATCACATTTTCGAAAGGTAGATTCTGACTCAGTATAGGCTCATTTCCACATTACCATTCAGGTAGAGTTTTAGGCACATTTTTCTTTTGTTGTCTCCCCAGTAGGCCAAGTCTACTTAAATTCTATTCGTCGAATCAATGAAGCCAAAAAATCGTCAAAACTTTGGACCCACGTGCAGAAAATCCGGAGAGAAACTGCTGTATAATTGAATCAGTTGAAATTAGAGTGCTAAAATTTTCAGAAACGTTAGGTCAATACATCTCAAATGAGCACACAAAATTTAGTCAATGCTGAATAATTATTTGTAAAACGGCAACCGTTTATTATCTTAAACGCAACGCGAGCGTATAGAAAATTTATGAGCAAAACTTATTGTAAAATGGAAAATAATGCAAGTAACCTGCTTTAAACTTTTGTACTGTTAAATATATGTATCTCGAACAATTGTACAAAATTTTATCAATATTTAATAAACATTTTTAACACAGCAAACGGCAAACGATCTTTTCAACGAACGTGCAGCCGACTTGCGAAAAAATTCGCGGAATAACCTGCTCTAGAATTGAAAATATTGAAATTATAGGGTTAACATTTTTTAAATCGTTAAGTCAATACGTCTCAAATAAGTACACAAAATTTAGTCAAGATTGAATAATTATTTGTAAAACGGAAAACGTTTATTATCTTATACGCGACGCAAACGAATAGGATATTTAGAAGCAAAACTTGTAAAATGAAAAATAATGTAGGTAACGTGCTCTGAATTTTTGTACAGCTAAATATATGTGGATTGTGGATATCTCCAACAGTACGCAAAATTTCATCAATATTCAGTCAATATTTTTAACACAGCAAACGATCTTTGCGATGAACGTGCCGTTGATTAGCGAAAAATCTTGAGAATAAACTAACTGCTCTAGAATTAAAAATATTGTACTTAGAAGATTAAAATTTTTCAAAATTATTTTGTTCGATGAAAATATATGTAAATTTATTTGTATACTTTTCGCTCAAATGTCAATGCTAATTTGTTAAACAAATTATTTAAATGAAAAGACAAACAGAAAAATTCTCATAAAATTCCTTTATTAGTGTGACCGGTTTCGTGAACAAGTAAATTACTTCACATCTTCAGACACAGGAATTTTTATAAATAAAAACCAGGGTAGTCAAAATTAAAATAATAAATTATTTAAATAATTGAATATTAACATTTTCATTGAAAATTTTGTTGCTTATTTACTCCAATATTATCTGTTATTAAAGCAAAAAAAAGCAATTAGGGTATTATGTGATTTACCTCCTAGAGAATCCTGTAGAAACTATTTTAAAAAGATAAAAATATTTACTCTAACCAACTTATATATTTACAGACTTGCTATTTTAATTCATAAAAGTAAAGATTCTCTCACTACACCAAGTAACTATCCGACTCGACACCAAGATTACTTATTACCAAAATATAATTAAGGGGCCCCTATATTCTGGAATAAAAATTTACAATAAATTACTAGCAAAGCTAAAATCATTAAACTCTAAAGCTTTTAAACGTAAAATAAAAAGAATTTTACACGAGCATGAATTCTATAACTTAAATGAATATTTCGTAGCCGAAATTTAAAACAGGAAGAGGTTATCATGGTTTTCTCATGTTTTTTTTTTCTTTTTTTTCCTTGTCTATCTCATAAATTCATTACGTTTGACGTGTATAATAAAAGTGCTTTAAAAGACAAAATATATATTTTTATGTCTGTATATATTATGTCTATAACTTAATTAGATTAATTATAACTGTATTATTAGGATCACTCGCTCAGTTGTAGCTTACTTCATTTATATACATTTACTCTCTGCATATAGGAACAATGCTATAGCTATTTGTTTGTTATTAGTCTATTAGGCGTATAACTAGGTATGTATCTAATATAATATGACCATATATATATTAAAAAAAAATCAATGTTTCCCTACACCTTTGAGTAGGTTCTTTATTGTTACATTATAAATTGTGTTTATTTTCACCACTATTTATTGTATTTATGGTAATAATGATGGGAAATAAATGTTTACTTACTTGTTACTTACTTACTTACTTACTTACTTACTTACTTACTTACTTATACTACATTCTCAAAAAAAATCACTTTGTTTACATACATTTTTTTGTAATTGTTTAAACAATAAAAATACTTGAGTCCAATAGCCGAAATGTTTCTGATTTCAAATAATATAGTATAACAAACGATATACCCCACACTATTAATAAATTTCGGTTATTTGCATTTGCTTTTTTTTTTTTATTTATTTATAAAAAGTATAGGGTATATCGGTTAGATTGTCCGGAATGTAATGCAGCATATATAGGTCAAACAGGTAGAGCATTTGTTATAAGATATAGAGAACATATTCACACATAAAAACAATAGATACTCCAACTTTTATAAACATTTAGTAGAATCAGGCGATACTATAATATTCACATGTCAAAAATATTACATATTTGTGAATAAAGTAAAAAAACTTAACTTACTGGAAGCTTTGTAAATAAATAAGTTAAACAAAAATAAAAATTATAACATGTTAAACGATCCGTTATTGAATTTACTTCAATAAACTTATTGCTGTTAAGATAAAAACTCAACCCAATATATAAATTAATTCTGTCACATCTCTATGATAAATAATTTTTTTCTTAGTGTCGTTTCCTATGGCACCTGAACATTGCTATAATGCCCACAAATACATTTTTGCAAAATATGTATACATGGTGGATTATCTGTAATATTACCACTTACATACCTCACACTTTTTATGACTGTCTGAGGAAATATGTCTCTTAATGTTTGCATTGACGTTGCATGGAAGCATTTTTTACAGCTTGTACAATATAATTTTATGCCGTTAAATTGCAACGCCAAGAAATCACTAATCCACAAGTTCACTTTATCCTCTGAAGGAATTGAACAGGACATTTTAAAAAAGTTAACATTTGTTGTCTTTAATTTCGCACTGTTTACGTATCTACGTGATATTCACATAGACGTTTTATAAATACTACGTATTTAAAGTGTACTCAACAAGGGGCAGTGGGCGTAAACGTGATAGCCAAGGAAGATCTGCCTATATCTATGCATTCATCTTGCTATTGGAGACTCGACAATAACGAGCATCCTCGTCAAGATGATGGTCAATAAGTAATTGTTTTTAATTGCTGGGTGTCGTCGAATTACCTGATAAACTCCTTTGGTTTTTGTTCCCATTTTTATAAAGAAAACAGTTATTGCATAGTACATAAAAATACCATTTCATATTATTTGGCAATGTTTTATTAGGCGTTTACAACATGCAGGTTGTGTACTGAATCAATGTACAATGTAAACCAGCGGCTGGCGAACCGTCGCACGTCAGCGTAAGTATGAGGATAGCATAGAATTCAATTTTCAGTGTTCTTTCAAAATACTATGTCTAATACTTTAATACACATACTGTTCTTTCTAACTGAGATCTCAGTTAATCCAAGTAGTTTTTCGATTATAGAGGCTACATCAAATGAAATTTATTTATGCAGTGTAACCTTAGATTAGCTGGAATCTCAGTTAGAAAGAATGCACATATTATGTTTACGTAAGTCGTCACTGGAGCTTATCGCTAGCTCCCGATGTCGTGATTTGAGTCATTTTCGGTCTATCTTAGAAGCAGATGAACCAATTTATTTATTTTTAGCAGCAGGTTAGGACTTTTTATGCCCTTTAAAATTACTTACCAGAAGATCCTAGGGGTGCCAGTTCGAGCAGCTAGGGGTTAAGGATGCAACATAAAATTCAATCAGTGGTTTCCAACTTACCCCTCAAAAACTAAATCGACTTTTTTTTTTAATTGTGTGTACCTCAGATTCAGAATTATTTTAGGTGTTTAAGTTTTGAAAAGAAAGCAGTGTATAACTTTCACACATTTTTTTTCTTGGTTTGAGAATAGTTTCTTTTTTTGTGTATGTTGTATTCTGAATATTTGATTTTATTTTTCTGCAATTAAGGGCCGGTTCTTCCATCTCCCATTAAATATGTTTGACACATAAGTTTCACTATTATAAACAATTATTGCTATTGATATAAACTGTATCCAAGGAAACTGTTTACCAAGTAAATTTAACAGAAGATGGAAAGAAGATTGTAATTTCCTTAGATACAATTGTATTAAAAATTGTTCCAGGGAACTTATTTATCAAATAGATGTAATAGGAGATGAAAAAAACCGACCCACAGTGGACGGAAACGCCAAAAAGCTGGCCAAAATTTAAAAAATGAAGATTTTTTTTTTGAAATGGAAACATTTTAAATCGTTGTAGTGGTACCCCTAGCATTGGAAACGACCGTTAATACCGGTCCAGGTTCACTACCTAAGCGAAGAAATTATTTATTGTGCGACCGTGCAGCGCGTCACTTCGGCAACTCGCAACGCTTCAAAAATCGATAAATTTTGTCTGCAGTGTAAAAATTCCGTTTTCTGTGTCATAAAAAGGATTCTGCATTAGAAAGTAAGTACAATTAAAATATCTCAGTATCAGATCAGTTTAATTATAAGGTACCTAATTAGTAAATAATTATCGAAGTGGAGTGCATTTTTGTACATGCAACGATTCATAAACTCCACAAAAAAAGCCATAAGTTACGCGGTTGGTGGTGGTTGGTCTTGAAACTTATTGGAATGTGTTCAATGAACATTTTTTTCGAAAGTGTATAAAAAATTAGCTGCATCTTTTTGCATCTTTGCGAGATATTGACCAAATTGTGTGCGAATGCACGGATGCATGCACATTCGTGCACCATAAAGTGGGCTCCTTTTGAATGCGTTCTCATGAGGACGATGAATGTAATTCAGATAGTAATTGAATGAAATTAATTTTCAAAGTCATTACACATTTTTATTCCATTCCCCAGATCCCAATTTTCCTGAAACAAATGAAACACATGAATTCGCTTCAATTCAATAATAATTATTGAACTATGTATATATTTTTGACCGTAATTTTTTTTGAAATTCTATATGGGATTTTTTCATCAGCGACCCAAAAAAACTGTATACAAAGTTTTGTAAAAATGCAGCGATAATTGTCGATTTTTGGTATGTTTTGGGGAGATTTTATGGCCGCCATTTTGTTTTCTTCAAAATTCAACTTCGGATTCTTGATCAGCGACACAAAAAACCCCTGTATGCACAATTTCAGTAAAATAGCTCAATGCCTTTATATTTTGGCCAGCTTTTCGGCGTTTCCGTCCACTGTGGGCCATTAGTATAATTATTAATTAATTATAAACAGTAGATTGTCACTTTTCTGGAAATAAATATTTAACTTTTTCTTACAGCTCTTTTATGAAAGTTTCTGTCCAAATACAATATATCTATTCTACTTTCGTCAAATAAATAATAAGAATACATTGCGGTAATATCCAAGTAACAGTATCACGATGTAGGATGCATTCATTGACCCACAAGTGTCCGTAAGTCACATGTATAATAGTTTCTCTAATTGTGTAACAACTAATATGTATCACAAGGGCTTCTCTAGTTCTGTGCTGGTCTAATGCGGTAGCACGTGTTTATTCATCGCAATCCATAGACGTTCTCTGACCTCCTTCCACCCTCCTTTCACCATCTACTTTCTCTCTGCTATGCCGTGCTTTATTACTCCTGAACGAATTATTGTTTGTTCTCTTCTACTGAACAGCTCGATACAGATCCTCTGCAAAAATTTTATAGAAAAGCTCCAGTGGATTATGTAAATCATAAATGGTGTGTAATTGTTTGATGTGGCGTAAGAAAGTATATTCGACTAGACAGTAGGAGCCGTCACATTTTCGAATGTAAATATACAGGGTGTGTTTTTTTACATATCCAGTTGGCAGTTCGCAGCAACGGATATAAGGATAAATAAGAAACTAGAGAAACGTTTCATACCCTAACCAACTTATCGTAAATTCTGGGCTACTTCAGACAAATAAAAATGTAGAAAAGTTGCACTACGGCGCTGTCCATATCTATTCGATCAGACGTCTTGATTTTTGTTAGAGTATTCACTTTATCGGGTTAACATTCTCACAACTTTATGGTCCAACATTATGATATTAAGAGAATTGCATGTTTTAGTCCATAAACTAAATTTTTCGTATTTTTTGCAATGATGATGTCATTCATTTTTTTAACTTTTAAATTACCATATTTCAGAATCCGTTTGTACAAACAATCAAAAATTCTGGATATTGAATGTGCCACAAAAATAATCGAAACTTTTGTATTTGTTAAATATTCTGTAATTCTTCTTGGCTTAACATCATAAAAGTACATAAATATTTACAGGTTTGATGTAAAAAGGAGGTCTTTAAATATACATCTTTTTTTCATGATATAACTAAATGACTTATAGTAGGTCGAGAAACAATAAATATATTTTTTTTTCCAATAAAAAGCAACTACATGACTACTAGGCCAGGCGACAGGTAGTTCAATAAGGAAATAATTAGTGGAAAGCTGGAAATTGCTTTAATCGCTTTATTTGGACCCAGATATTACTCTCCCAAGTTTTCCCCCTCGACGAAGTCGGCGTTGGCCCTTCTGGCCCTAAGAAGGTACCATTTTTCGGTTTTTTGCAAATATCTCCCAAACCATCAACTTTACCAACAAAATACTTATTATAAAAAATAATCTAGAGTAAATTTGCTACAAAAATGTTCTTTACCGTTTGTCTCTAAAGTGAACCGTTACGATACTACGACCATTCAAAGTAGAACCCTTTTTGATTCTTGCGGAAAAGTTATCGAAATCATATGCCATATCAAAGTTTCTACATGTTATAAGTACATTCAGTTCAGATTCAGTACATTTTACAAGTAGACTTCATTACTTTCTCTCCGAGGGCGCTGGCAACACTGTGTACGTGAGGATAGTAACACCTGCAGATGCAGCTGGCTTGCCGCGCTCGGCCTCCCATACAGCTGACAACGCTGCTCCCATACCACAGCAGTGTCATGAACGATCTGGTTGAGTGTATACATGTTTACGGACAAAATAATCAATCAAGATTGTAGTTGGAGAAAGTGCGACAATGGCCGCGGCTGGTAATCCAACCGTTTGTTTTATTTGTGAAAAAGGTTTAGAAGATGGAGACACTATTATAGTGAAGGAGAGAGGATTAAGAACCTTACGTGAAAGTAGTGTGAAAAGACGTGATAATAGACATGTGCAATTACAAGGATTGCAGAATGTTACGGTTCATGTTAAGTGCCAAAAATCATATACCAAAGACCAAAATATTGCCGCGGCAATAAAATCTTGGGAAAGGGCGACTACGGACCGAAGCTCGCGATCGTGTGAACAGTTCGACTTCAAGGTTAATTGTATTTTGTGCGGCAAAAATGGATCTGAAGAATTTTTAAAAAGTGTTATTAAAAAACCCATTGACAGTCGCGATACTGTTCATCGCGTGGAAACACTCTATTTCAAAAACACACTGGTAGAGACAGCTGGTAAGCGTGACGATGCATGGGCCAAGGCTGTTACTAGGAGAATTGCATATGTAAATGATTTGGTCGCTGCAGAGGGTCGATATCACGGCTCTTGCGTGAAAACATTCTTCAAGAGTTCTTCCACATCGACAAGGCCACCTGATCGGCCCGAAGATGAAAACGTCACTGCTACTTTCGAGTACGCTTGCTCTTATATGGAACGAAATCGAGAAGAATGTCAATTCACATTCAGAGATATTCGAAGAATTTGAGGGCTATATTCCTAATGAGAAAACGTTGAAAAATAGGTTGCTTAGTAAATATGGTGCTGATATCATTGTCACAGCAAGAAAAAACAATGCATCGGTGATTTGTTTTCGCGACACAGGCTACAAAATACTCACGGAAAATTGGTACCATTGTCGAAAGATCGATGATCAGGAGGAGCGTCTAAGAATTGTAAAAGCCGCAGCAGACATGATAAGGGAAGATATAAGATCCACGATCTATGATACAGAAACCTATCCTCCATCTGATTAATTTTTTGGACGATGCTGCAAGTGATGTTCCCCAATCTTTAAATTATTTCCTGGGAGAAGTCATTCTAAAAAAGAAACGCGCAGCGGAAAATACATGGAAGAGTGCACATCAATTGCACACGCTGTTGTAGCGGCAGTTGGGCCGAGATCATTTCTGTCTTCTGTGCAAATAGGTCTTGCGGCTGTTCTGTCACGAAAGTATGGTTCTAAAGCACTTCTCAATATCCTTTCGGGCCTAGGGTTCCACTTTGAATGGTCGTAGCATCGTAACGGTTCACTTTAGAGACAAACGGTAAAGAACATTTTTGTAGATTATTTTTTGTAATAGGTATTTTGTTGATAAAGTTGATGGTTTGGGAGATATTTGCAAAAAACCAAAAAATGGTACCTTCTTAGGGCCAGAAGGGCCAACGCCGACTTCGCTCGAGGGGGAAAACTTGGGAGAGTAATACCTAGGTCCAAATAAAGCGATTAAAGCAATTTCCAGCTTTCCACTAATTATTTCCTTATTGAGGCTTTTTTTCGACCTGTCGCCTGGCCTATAAATGACTTATAGTAGGTCCAGAAATAATAAATAGAAGATATATTTTTTTTTCCAATAAAAAGCAAATTAGATCCATGACTACACTCTTAAGCAAAATAAAGAGTGATTTTTCTTAATCATTTATGAAAATGATTTATTGTTCTTAGCAAATATATTAAGGCCACACCATCACAGGCAAAGATCTGAATTATTTTAAGGACTAGAGTCTCATTCTATTTGGTATAAAAATATGGAATGACAGGGTATATCATCAACCACCCTGAATGAAAATGATACATCTTAAACTTATTTAATTTATAAACATATTTTTTGATAACGTCGATTATGTACAACGAAAAATGGTTTCCTCGACAAGTTGAAAGAATAAATAAAAAGGTTTTAATTTTATGCATTACTCCGGACAGTCTCTCCATTCAAAAAAGACCTTTCAAAAAAAGACTGTCAAACTCTAAATATAGACGAAATTATGTGTAAGTTTGATTCACCCGTTAAAGTCCCGACTGTTTACAATTAATGCTGACAGCCTTATTAAATTATTAGTAGATTATGTATTTTTGTTCTTTTTTTTCAATAAACTTAATAGTATAAACATAACACTTTTCCTTGCTGACATTTTATTGCAAACTAAACTCATCCATAAAATTAACCGGACACTAGGTTTTCTTATGGCAAATTTTCTAAAATGCTCTGTATATTGCTTTAACGTGGATACGTAGATATAAACACATGAAAGAAATAATGTTCGAGCGTTTTGGACTTTCACGTATCACGAGAATAATTTTTTGTTACATATTTTTTTAGATATCTTTCAATCGTCAGCGTTTTACTTGTTTTACACATCTCTTTAATTTGTTTAGATTGCTGAGTATTTCTGAGGTTTTCCGAAAAAAAGAGAAAAGTTTTATTATGAGTAATTTCGTAATGAATCCTGAAGAAGCCGCTCAAGCTGTTGTTTTACATAATGATGGACGCAGCATCCGATATATCGCCAACTTACTTGGCATCCCTCAAAGCACTGTATTTGATGCAATGCAAAAGGTTCCGGGAAACTGGTTCTTACTCAAGAAGACCTGGACAAAGGAGACCACGAGCAACAAATGAAGTTGAAGAGCGATTTCTTCGACTACGAGAACGGACACTTCCTGATACACACATAATTATTTCATCCCGATAATGGACAATGGTGATTAGAATTAATATTTCAATGTATATATGTCTAACATAACTTGAACTATGTCGATTTGATTATTTTTATTGGTTAATTTTTGTCTAATGTCAACATAATGGTAACGTAGCGAATTAAAAATTGGTAATTATCAGAAACTATCACATTTTCGAATGCCTGCATAACTTCTATGGCATTTCACTAATACACTTTTTCGAAATAGTACATCATCGTTGTACTGTACTTATTCTCATAGAAAAATTGATAACATGTAGTGAGTTACACATTTTAGTGTGTGCCGTGAGTTTTATTTTATACATCCTGAAAGAAAAATTAATGAAAGGAACTTATTATGTTGTAAAGTATGGAACCAATATGAAATTTGGATATTAGGTTGTTTATATCATCCTATTCAACTGAAACTGATTATGTAGCGACAGAATTTTTATTTCGATATCTCACACTGAAAATACCATTTTCCATACAACGACGACTCAAAAATATTATACATTCAACTCCTTCCTTTATAGATCAACCCATTCGAAAATTTTAAATGGCACAAATGGTTGAATTATACCTTGTTTGAAAGGAACATACCTAAATTTTAAAATTAAGCTTTTAATAAAGCTTATGGAAAAAACGAATTTAGTCAGATTATTAAAGTTAGTTACTAAGTTATTCTAAATTAGCACCTTCAACTTCTTAACAACAACTCAGTCCAAAGTAAAATTACTTCATAACATTTTCGAATATCTGTGGACTAATAGCCCTTATTTTGGCCATAATTCTATCTTTTAACTCTTGCAGATTTGTAGGTATTGTTAGACCTTGTTTTAGGTGGCCCCACAAAAATAAATTCAGTGGGGTCAGGTCAGGCGACTTTGATAGCCATTCCAACGCACCTTTTTCACAACAATTTATTTGGAAGTACTCTATTTAAACATGTTATGACAGGAGGTGCAAAATGAGGTTGTACCCCATCCCCATCCTACTGAAACCACAAAGGACAATTTAGTATATCTACATTGTTTGGGAAATAACTTTGTCACAGTAGGAAGCTCTGTTTGGAGAAATTTAAAATAGCCAGCTCCGGTTAGGTTACTTAGGGAAGATTAGGTTACTATTTGATTCTCCACTCTGCCTGTCCGCTTTTTCAAGTTGTTGAGTATGTAACTCTCGCATCCCGTGAAAATTTTCCCAGAACCAGTAGCTGCAATTCTGACGATTTACATGTCTATGAAGAGTAAAGGTTGATTCAACAGAAAATGAAACCTTATCTATAGATAATTAATTCTGGTACGATTTTCTCATAATTTCTTCACAGAATTTATCTCCTCGATTAGGGTCGTCTTTATATAACTCCTGTGTTGGATGAAATTTGTAAGGATTCAATTTACTTGCGTTAAACAACTTCATGACGAATGTATGACTTTCTACTTCATTATTTAATTATTAAAATAAACTAAGACAGTTCAAAATTTTATTATCACATTTTTTACCTTCCTGGCCATTCTAGACTCATGACTAAAGCTGGCCGAGGTCACCTGGCCGACAGAGCCGTCATATGACTCATATGTTTACATCATATCATAATACTTGAATAAGTACAATAAATGGAAATAAATTTTAACAATAATGTTACATTTTATAAAAATTTGTATGAAACTCACCCTTTTAAGCTGATTTATGAAGTAGTTTGGTTGTCGTCATCACAAAGTGGGAAAGATCTATAGTATAATAGCATCAGGTATGTTTCTACAGCTGTCTCCGTCAGCGATGTTCACTTTGGTGAAAAAATATGTTTGTATTTTGAAAATGCCCATTCGACATCTACGGATGTAAAACAGGCATAAGTAAAACAATCTGTGAACTCACTTAACGAAGTTGTAGATGCACCATCACAAATTTCTCTTAATTTGCTAAAATCAGGATCTTTCTGTAATACACTCTCGAATTTTTCACTAACGCGATTATTTTTTACGTCATTTATAGCCTGTAGCTGTGTTTTTACGTCGTCCACTATTTGCAGCGATTCCACTAACGACAACGAACTATTTTGCAATTTTTCTATTGCGTCGTGTAGTCCTCTGTAATTGTTATTAATAGTTTTTAAATCTGTTTCAAGGGAAACGTCTTGAAAGCTTGTCTGGCTTTCCCTAATAGCTGCAGCCTCGTTAGGGTTGAACTGTAGAATCACAGCTTTTATTTGTTGAAAATATTCAGCATAATAAAGAGCCGCTTTCAACCACGTTCCCCAATGTGTAAGAATCGGCTCTGGTGGTTCAGGGATACCAAGACACTGTCTGTGAAATGCTCGAAGCCGTTTAGGAGATTTGAGAAATACTTTTTTTGTATTTGCTATTAATGCATCTACCTCTGGAAAACATTTTCGAATCGTTTCTGCCACAAGATGTAACGCATGCACTTTACACGTAACATGTAAAAACCTACAATTGTCTCTTTGAAGAAAACGGCCTACCACGCGCATGGTCGCGGCACCATCAGTCACAAACATCAATACTTGACTTGTTGAAAGTTCAAATTTTTCGAATGTCTCCAACACCACACGTGTAATTATTTCGTCAGTACACGCAGTTAGTCTTTTACTAGCTAGTAAAAGTGGAAATGTTGGTTTAAGAGGGTCCAGTACACGTACTATAATATTTCAAATAGAATTTTTTTTACAATCTGTCGTCTCCTCAATACATAACTAGAGCCATGTATTTTTTAATCCACATTTAATCCTATTTACAATGTCTTCACGAACAGCTGGAATATATCTACGTAACGATGTACGACTTGGTAAGTTCACCTGAGGATTGTATTTATTCCAAAACTCCCGAAATGGTTGTTTATCCAGTATGTGTAGCGGAATATTACAGGCTATTAACATTAACAATAAATCAAATATAAATTGAGTTGTCAAAGGCATGCCATTTTTTTATTTTGATGTTGCACGGTATTGATATGACGACGAAAATCTGTTTTGCGCCAGCACATTAAGTCTTGATTGCAAACTTTACAAATTATTTTGCATCCGTCATAGAATAAATCCGAAATTCACCGATAAATTTATTCACTGTGTCCGCGTACGGTCGTTTTTTACCCTTTGGCGCGTTGACATGTATAAATTTATAGGTGCAACCTCACGCATTAATCTTTCAAATAAGACTGCAGCGTAAATCACTTCTAAATAGGCACGTGTGACGCCAACGCAAGACCGTGGCTGTACTCCAGCCACCTCGGCCAGCTTTACTCATGACCAATTTTTTGCGTCTATTGCATCTGTTATCTGTGTCTGTATGAGTAACAGTAAACTCGAGAAGCCGCTCTCCGATTAAAAAATAATATTGTCAATAATATTTTTGTGATATATATTCAATTCAATGCATATTGAAAATTAATAACATGTGGTTTACATTTTTATTGACATAATTTTTCAATAGATATGTAATTACAAACATCAAAAGAGAATAAAATAAACAATTAATTAATATATTTGTTTGCAAAAGAGTAGTTTGATATTTAATAAACTAATAAATTAATACAACCGTTTTCTAATTCAATTAAACCTGAATAAAACTACGCCACAACTGGCCCATTTAAGCAAATATAGTGTAGAAGACGCGTTTCCGAACGCAAGCATATTATATAAACTAAGTTCGCTTCCATTAAATTAAGGGGTTTTGGTACATCCGCAGTGAATATCACCCGGATTGTTAACCAAAGATCAAAGATGAATACACAAATGGCTGTCAAAGTTACACTTGAGTTCGGCTTCATTCAATACAAATTGGACTCTGTACGCCTGCTTATCTCTCGTTCCTCCATCCTGCTCCTTCCTTCCAGAAGATAACCCTATGGGAGTCTATCTGAGTCTGGAACAAGGACGGAGAACCTTTATGTTGATGAAATCGTATCGTTCTCGACGGTAGTTTTGTACTTCCCAACAATTGCGGCTCTGGCTCGCTTTCACTGGCGTACCCGGGGATTCACCCTCTCTTCGTGACGCTCTTAATTTCTTAAATTATTATTTCCCTAAAAGCCTACGAACATAATGTATATCAGTGTTGAAGCTCGAACATTTATCTTTCGCATTTTAATATGAATTTCAAAGTTTTCGTTAAGCAATGTTCAAATATTACGGTGAGGTTAGTAAAGATGTTTCGCTGAAAATTGTAGAATATAAGGAAATCTATTAGGTATAGGGTGAGGCAAATTATGTGTGATTATAGGGAAACTACAATAGTCAGAAATAAGTGAGAGCACATATTATACCATATTACGTAATTTGTGTTTTCGGTGTTTACGCTTGAAACTATGGTTTGGCCATTCTTTAACTGTATTGAGTCCGTTTTCTGCCTTTCTGTATATTTCTGTCCAGCTTATGCCTGAAAATAATATAGCACCCAGCAAACATGCAAGTGTCGGCCGACAAGCGGGAAAGTTCCGGCGTCGTCGGGTGACTGCTGGTTATGGCACACATGTTCTGGGCCAATTGATTTCAAACGATATTTTGCCTGATTTCGGCTAACAAGTTTTGGGCCAACGTATTTTGGACACCATTTGGCCGTATTCTGAAAGGCACTATGTCGATGGATTGTGATAAAAGTATTACAAGTTTGTTTATACTAAATATAGTTAGTCAACAGAACGTACGTACATTCTACGTCAAAATTAAAGACAGGGCTTTGGCATTTAAAAATATAATTTAAATAAAAAAATATATTTCTAGGGAATTCATTTATTCAAGGTAATTAAGTTTGCATTTCGATATTGGCACTATTCACTGTTCTGGCTGTGATGCGGGGAAGACGATATTTTGTTGTAAGTTCTCTGTTTGGTATGAAAGTGTTTGGGTACACAAAGAATTTACTCCGTGGTTTGGTATTATAAAAATGGAAGATAGCGAAAAGTAAGTACCTAAATGAACTATGTACATAATATTCATATGATATATTTATATTTTATTTACTTTAATTTGTCATACAACTTGCATACTGCACATAACCTTAATTGCAAGTTACATTTTCCCGGTACCGAAGAGGATTACTCGCCTTTTAATTGCTAAAAACGATCTTTTAAAGTAAATCTCAGATTTTTAAATGTCACTTTAAATCTGTCCTGTGCCTTTGTGTTATAATATGGCTGAACTTTCTTTGTTTGCACTATATTAAATCCAGAGTATACCAAGATGAAAATTGACAGGAAATTAGTTGTTTACGTTATACAAAATCGTATTCTCATTAATCCAGAAATAATTATTTGCTTGCCTCACACAATATGTCTACTGTATTTGGGGATAAAAATATCCATCAAAAGTCTGCACTGGTATATTCAAATTCTTTAATTTATCTTGGACTTAGTATAGTACAGGGCGATTGCCATTTAATTTCTTACCAGTGTTCTTCCTTCCATTTACCTACATGTCTTAACTTTTGCGAAACTTTTGTATACTGGACTTAATTTTGCACTGCATTGCGACTAAAGAACCTAGGTTTCTGTCGAAACGATAGAAATAAATTTCTTAGAATAGTAAATATTTGTGAATCAGGCAATTCTGTTGAAAAAAAAAGTTTGCTTTTATGACATGAAATGTTTTAAATTTTGGTCTAGAGATAAACTATAATTTTTTTTATATTCTAGGTGTTGTACGAAAAAATCCGCTTTGCAGAAACGCTACTCAGGCGGAAGTAGAAAGCGTTTTCAAAAAAAAAGGTTGAGAACTGCCTCTGATAAGAGATGGGGGTGCAACAATAGAGGGAAAAAAATTTACAGTGTAATAATTAGACTGTCAAAAATTAGAGATTTGTTTTGTACAGGGTGGTCCATTCAACATTCCACCCCTTATTATCATCCATAATTGAATCTGTTATTAAACATTTGCTATACGTGGACAAAAAAAGCCATTTTTTTTTAAATTGAATTTTTACATAATATTAAACAGTGGACTAAATTACATTCAGTGTGATAGTTTCAAATGTTTTTAACTTAAAATGGCGAAGTTATTAAATGTCAAAACTTTAGTAAAAAAGTTTATTCTGTGTATATGTTGCTAAGAATTGGAAATTTTAACAGTTTAGTTTTATTTTAGGACTAATAATAGCAAACAGTGCTATTTTAATTTTAATTTGATATTAGAAGATCATTATTTTATAAATATAACAGTAGTAAATCCATATAAAAAAATTTTTTTCTTCCACTTTTGACGTTTAATAACCGCCATTTTAAGTTAAAAACATTTGAAACTATCACACTGAATGTAATTTAGTCCACTGTTTAATATTATGTAAAAATATAGAGGGTGTTCCATTAAAAAAGTTTCGCTTTTTAGCGCTTGTATATTTCCAAGCATTGCAAATTTTTAATAACAGATTCAGAATCTTTAGAAAAAATCACATAGGTACCTATTTTGAACATTTTAATTCTCAAAACTATGGGAGATAATAGGGGGTGGAATGATGAGTGGACCACCCTGTATAAATTTTCATAGATAATATAACTCACTTTTTTATTATCTTATAACTTAGTTTAGGATGTTTGTTTTTGTTTGTGTTGTTTCATAAGATTTATTTTATATCATGGTTTTTGTTTTTGAGTGAATTTATAAAAATGTTATATTGTTTTTAATTTTATATTAAAAATAGAGGTGATAGAACCTACATATTTTTTTATTGAATCATATTTATAATTTATCAAGAACTGTGAAACTTTTTTTAAATGTGTGTATAAGGTGAATATTCACATTAGGAAGTTTTAGTGACAGCAGGTCTTTGTCTTTTATTCTACACCTTTAATAATAATAATATCGTCTTTATTATTAAACTAGACAGAAACAAAACAATTGTTTCTTAACCTAAAGTTCACAATAATATAGCGTAGGTGAAGTTTAGCCTATATGGCTACTCTTACACTTAATCTACAACTGACTTAACTAAACTGAACAAAAATCCTATTCCAACTTACCTTAACCAATATAAATATGGGGTAATTGCTAATATGAAAAACAAAAATAAAAAAAGTATTTAATAATAAACAAAAAGTAGTTTTTATAACACTTTAAATCTTACAATGGTGAGTATTTTGTAATCCTTATTTACATCTGAAATATTGTTGACACTTAGTTTTCGACTCGATTAAATGCCTTAAACGAATTTTCATTAAATATTTTTAAATACTGCTTAATAAAACGAAAAAAAATCTGCAGGGTAAGTATTTTGTTAATCGTCATGTAAAGGAAAAATCCTTATTCTATATGCTAGTGATAACTACAGATAACAAGCAGACCTGCCACCATATGACGAATAATGAGTCCATATGATTTTACAATTGAATGACCAGATTTATATGCGTTTACACTGTTTTATTAAAACACTGTAAATGTGTATCAAACTTTGTCAGTCAGTTGCAAAATCATAACAAAAGTAGGACACCATTCGTTGTATAGTGGCGGATCTGTTTGTGGTGCTACAAAATTTTAGGACACCCTGTATATGGATGATTTAAATGTGGGCTGTTGGCCCACTAATGTGCCATCAAATAAATATTGCATCGGCCCTTTTCTGGCAAAACGTTGGGCCATTTGCGATAAGGGGTAATTGGCCCGTATTGAGGCCGTAGTCTCCTATAGACACAAGGCCAATGCTGTATAAATGCATAGGTCCGGCATTTGCATTATCGGATGAAGGCTATTCAACCAGCATCGGGCCGGTAATAAATGTTTGTTGGGCAGTATCATCTGTATATGAAATTACACTTGCATCAGTTAAGTGTTAAGATAGACATGTCAACAAAAAATTAATTTAAGTCAGAAAAATATGCTGTTGATGTGTTGTATAGGCTCCCCGGTAGTAACTTAATTTTACTAAACCAGATAGATGAGATATTGTCACTAATTATGCCCCAATATGACCATGTAATTTTTATGGGTAATCTTAACATAAACTTGCTTAATCCGACTACAAATAATTTAAAAATTATTGAATGCGTATAATCTATTGCAGCATATCTCAGAACCCACAAGATTAAATTCCAATTCACAAACTTTGATTGATGTTATAGTTACTGATACAGGACTGCAAATAAGTGAATCTGGATCTATTCCTTTATATGGGACATCAGTCCATAATCTTGTATTTTGTACTCGGCCTTTAAAACAAAACAAAATACATAAATATGTTACTTACCGAAATTGCAACAATTATAGTAATGATCTATTTATGGAAGATCTGGACAAAACAGATTGGATGCTATTTTGTTATTCAACATTTACTAATTTTAAAATCGACTGTTTTAATGTAGTATTAACAAATTTGTTCAACAAATATGCTCCTCTGGTTACTGTTAGAGTTACGAAAAAAACCAGCACCACGGTTAACGACTGATTTAAAATTGTTGAAGCGAAGAGATAAGAGAACTTTATCGGATACAGATTGGAAATATTACAGATCCTTAAGGAACTATACAAACCGCACAATTACACGGGAGAAACACGCCTATGCACAACATTGTTTAAAATCCTCTAAAAATGCTAAATATACTTGGAATAAATTTTAAAAATAGTGGTGAAATTCCTCCTCATCTCTGTAATGTTAATTTAATAAATAACTTTGTTAATCAGTGTGCTAATAACATCTCTGACTGCAATGATCAAATTATATACAGCGTGTTTCAGAAATAAGTACCGTAACTTGAGGAGTGGTAAATATTCGCAAAATATTAAAAAAAAGCTAAACACAATTTTCCCCTAAACTCTCTCCTTTGTGCTGTAGAGGGTGATAAAGGTAGTACAAAAAATGCATTTTTATTACATATCTTCCCTCAGGGCGCAGATATCCAGTTCAAGATACGCACACGTTATTAATTCCTAATGGCCAATTACTACACTTAATTTTGCCATATTTTAATAAACCAGTGTTGTAGAACCACTGGATCAATAATCAATTTTTACGCTACACTTTTTTGTATATCTGTATTTTTTAACACTCTATATCACGCTGCGATTTTTAATTGCAAAGTTTTTAAATCTAGTAGCCAACGTTGCTATTGTCACATGTGAATTTTTAATAATTATTTTCTGTCAAACTAATAACAATTTGTCAACCATTAATGAGAGTATTCGCGTTACTAGCTACTATTAATTAATTATTGTCAATTACTGAATGTCAGTATGGTACATTTTACTTTTTCATTTGCTATATGGAGAAAGCAACGGCAATTTTGAAAAGACAGTAAGTGCTTTAAAATATCCTGATCGAGTTCTTCCCAGTCGATGAACGTTTGTAACAGTGGATCGCCGATTAAGATAAACCAGATCATGCAGCCCATAAGCGTGGAAGTAATAGAACAACTAAGATGCTGAGAAATTTAATGCTTCTGCTTGAAGAGGTTCCTTATCGGCACAGAATTTCCATGTGGTTCATGCATGATGGGGCGCCACCTCATTTTACAGTCTAAGCAAGAAATTGGCTAAATGAACAATTTCCTAGCAAATGTAGATTGCTCCTGTAAAATGGCCAGCACGATCGCCAGAGCTCAATCCTATGGATTATAGCATTTGGGGAATTTTAAAACAAAAAAGTGTATGCAGAACCAATTAATACTCTAGACGAACATAGATAAAGGACTACAAACGCTTGTAGGGAGTTGTCCAATTCCAGATTTACTTTAGGGAAAGTAACTAAACAAATAAAACGACGTGCTCAAAAATTCGTTCAAGTTAATGGACGTCACTTTGAGCAGTTAATGAAATAATCCCCAATTTATTAAAACTCTATTGATATTGCTCGAATTTTTCAACATTCTATGTAGTAAAAAATGCATTTATCGTACTACTTTTATCACCCTCTACAGCACAAAGGGGTGGGGGGGGTTTAGAGGAAAAATTGTTTTTAGCTTTATTTAATATTTCGCGAATATCTACCCTGTATAATAGTGATTATCATAATCGAAGATTCTCAAATAACTTGTTTAATTTTAAGACAGTTTCCAATGAAGAGGTTATAAAGGTATTAAATTCTATAAAAACAAATACGACAGGAACTGATGGGCTTAATATAAGACCAATTCGACTTTGAAAAACTTATTACAACAAATTTTGCATTTGGTTATCGTACGTATAGAAAATATTTTTTTCTGACAGATGGAATGAGGCGCTTGTTCCTCCACTTGCAAAAACTAATAAACCCAATAATTATTCTGACCAGCACCCGGTTAGTATATTTACTGTTCCTTCAAAGGTCCTGGGAAAAATTTTAAATGAATAAATCATAGACTATATAACTCAGAAAAATATATTACCTGAAACTCGATCTGGGTTTGTCTAATGAATGTCCACAACATCAGCGTTAGCAAAAGTTTATAATGACATCGTAACTGAAAATGATATTAATAAATGTTCAATACAAGTTCTACTGGATTTTAACAAAACCTTTGATAATATTAATCACAAACTACTATGCACTAAACTTTATCACACTGGATTTGATAAAGATACTGTCGATCTGATAAATAATTATTTAACAGGAATAGATCAAAAAGTAATGTTGATTAACTGTATATCCAGTGAATTATCTGTCGTTTTACCAGGATTATCAGAATTACTTAATTTATTTTAAAAATAGTGTTTTTTAGTTTTTTTAACTAACGCAGTTAGCTTTTGCTGCTGTATAGGCTGGAATTAAATCAGGACATATATTTTAGGTTGTGTAGGTCTTTTAGTTTAACACGTGATACTTAACCTCATCATTAACCCATGACGATACATAGGTAACTTTGTTAAGAATTAACTTTAAAACAAGCATAATTTTAATCAATCAGGGAATACGGCTTAATTCTGAACAATTTTGTGAAGTTGTTCTGGATTCAATGTTACCTCAAATTAGTAATGTCATGCCCGATTTCATACTGATGCAGGTCAGTCGGTGTTGGTATCTGCAATTAAATTGTGTATTAGCATGTTTTAAATTTTAATATGGAGCTTGGTGTCACACTTGGATATTTAAGGGAATAAATTTTTATAAAAAAATTAAAATCGATAAAAAAAAAGTTATAAACGTAAATAAAAATTTTGTTTGACTGTAACTGTGAATTTATTGCAATTAATACAACTTCACTATGAATATGAACACTATTCCTCGCACCTCTATTGGTTCTGTAAACTATATATTTGTCAATAAATATTTCCAAATTTTCGATATAATCAGTTAACCAAGTTTCGGTGAAAATTTAAATTAAGTATCAGGGAATTTAAATAAACTTGATTTGTTATTGTCCTTAAACCACAAACATTCTGGTAATATACTGCAAGAAAATTCTTACATAACTTTTCGTTAACCAAGTTTTTCCATTCTGGTTATTTGAATCATTAATAAGCCTGTTTTTGTACTATTTCGTTCGCTTTAAATTGTTTTTTATGTATTTCCTTATATTTTGTAAGCTTAGTGCTGCACATTATTATTAAACTGTTAAATGACGTTCACACATGTACATTGTATATCTAAGTGATAAATAGTAATAAATAAATAAAATAAATGGAAATAAATTTTATTAATACTGGTACACTTTATAAAAATATGTACAAAACTCACTTTCTTAAGCAGATTTATGAAGTAGCTTGGTTGTCGTTATCACAATCTGGAGCACTTCTATAATAACTGTGTAGCATCAGATATGTTTCTACAGTTGTCTCAGTAAGCGATGTTCGCTGTGGTGAAAAAATATGTTTGTATTTTGAAAAAGATCGTTCGACATCTGCGGAAGTAATACAGGCATAAGAAAAACACTCTGTGAACTCACTTAACGCAGCTGTAGATGCACCATCACAAATTTGTCTTAATTTGGTAAAATCAGGATCTTTCCGTAATGCACTCTCGAATTTTTCAATAACAGGCTTATTTTTTGCGTCATTTATAGTCTGTAGCTGTGTATTTATTACGTCGTCCACTATTTGCAGCGATTCCACTAACGACAACGAAGTATTTTGCAATTTTTCTATTGCGTCGTGTAGTCCTCTATAATTGTTATAAATAATTTTTAAATCTGTTTCAAGGGAAACATCTTGAAAGCTTGTCTGGCTTTCCTTAATAGCTGCAGCCTCGTTAGGGTTGAACTGTAGTATCACAGCTTTTATTTGTTGAAAATATTCAGCATAACAAAAAGCTGCCTTCAACCACATTCCCCAACTTGTAAGAATCGGCTCTGGTGGTTCCGGAATACCAGGATATAGTGTGTGAAATGCTCTAAGCCGTTTAGGAGATTTGAGAAATACTTTTTTTGTATTTGCTATTAATGCATCTACCTCTGGAAAACATTTTCGAATCGTTTCTGCTACAAGATGAAATGCATGCACTTTACACGTAACATGTAAAAACCTACAATCGTCTCTTTGAAGAAAACGGCCCACCAAACGCATTGTCGCAGCACCGTCGGTCATAAACATCAACACTTGTTGACAGATCAAATTTTTCGAAAGTCTCCAACACCACCCGTGTAATTGTTTCGCCAGTACACGCAGTTAGTCTTTTGCTAGGTAGTAAAAGTGGAAATGTTGGTTTAACAGGGTCGAGTACACGTACTATAACATTTAAAATAGAATTTTTTTTACAATCTGTCGTCTCGTCAACACATAACCATAGCCGTGTATTTTTTAATGCACATATAATCCTATTTACAATGTCTTCACGAACACTTGGTACATATCTACGTAACGATGAACGACTTGGTAAATTCACCTGAAAATTGTATTTATTCCAGAACTCCCAAAATGCTGATTTATCCAATATGCGCAGGGAAACATCACTGGCAATTAACATTAACAATAAATCAAATATATACTGAGGTTCCAAAGAAGACACGCCATTTTTTTTTATTTTTATGCCGGTTACTATTGACATGAATTTTGCAGCCGTATTTATTCCAGTACATTAAGTATTGATCACAAACTTTATAAATTATTTTACATCCATCATAGAATAAATCCGGAAATTCACCGATGAATTTATTCACTTTATCAGCGTACGGTCGTTTTCTACTCTTTACGCTCAACATTATTTATTATTTATTAATACTCTATGCATCGACCGACAGATAATAACTGAAGTGTGTCGTGTCATCGTCATCGTAAACAAGCACGCGATAGCATTGGTATTGCGTCCGACCCTGCATCTACCATCGCTTGGCCAGGCTTAAATTGATTAATGATTGTAGGGATGCCTCGTATATACTTTTTATTATTTTTTTATTCAAAATTCCATGTGACTCATATCATTAAATTTTTTTATTACGTCGTGAAGAATTTTTCTTGTATTTTTGTTCAATCAGAGGAGACTATTATCAGATCTATTTGGTTTTTATTTTTCAAAACTGTTTTTAAAGTTACCTTTAGAAATCCTATTTTCTCTTCATTGTATTTTTCGATTCTTCGTAATTTAATGTTAGATATGTCAACGTCGAATATTTCTGAAATTACCTCAACCACAATATTTTTATCATCATCCATTCTGTCAGCGCTGTTTGTTTTTGTAGATTCATTTATATTGTAAATTATTAATTTATTTGCTTGCCTTCTTTCTTCTTTCTACCTCTGTTATCAATGTTTCAGAAATTAATTCAACAGAAATTCAGCAGTTCGTCAATTTATATGGATAATTAAACAGAGAAACAACCAAGAACTTGATAAGTTTTGCCCCATGTGTCAAAGCTCTACACACTAGATTTAGAAAATTGAAATCTTATGCATTCTTAAGCGTCCTACAAACTGAAATATGCTGCGATGCACTCATCGACTTCCAAGTTTCATGATGCAAGTTGCACTGTATGTAGACTGACATCGGCATATCACAGTAGGGCGAACTGAAACTGATGCAAGTTTCATGAAATCTAAGAGTCGATGCATGCATCGGAACTTGTTTCAATGTGCTGCTTTAGATATTTACCCAAAAATTTAATGGGAAAAAATCTAGTCGCAAATTTCGTCACAGCTCCACATGAAAAACAATTATATTCGAAATATTTAAATAATGTTGGAATATGACTGAATTTAATATACATTCAAGAAAATCAATTTAAAAGCACACGCTGGGTTTTGAAGTGGTTTCTGTCTCTCGACTGTAAAAAAAATATTGTAACTATAATAATAGATGTTTGTCTTTATTTATAAAACTTACAAATAATACCAAAATACAAGAATAATCTTTAAGTATAAGGTGTTTACCTAACAATAACATAAATAAGTCAGTCTGTGGAATTCAACTTAACAGTATTAAAATTCAACTAATTATGATTATGTTTGTTCGTGGTCAGTGAGAAGATACCGTTTTACACTAAACAAAAAAAAACAGTTTGCAAATAATACAGATAAAATCATAGTATCATACTGTGTTGGTAATATTTTATTGATTAAAACAATTTAGTAATTATATGGTTTTTCCTATCCACAATAATTCCATTTACGTTTTCGGAGAACTCAAACGCTAATGCACTCGACTTTAGTCCCGATCATTTTTTGCTCAGCAAGAATTGGATATTATTTGAAATATTATGGTTATTTATTTATACCATGTAAGCCTTGTAATTATCTTTTGAGATTAAATTTTTTTTTTGAAATTATTAACTAACAGAGTAATTTATTTTTATACAAGATGATTCTAAAAGATGAGGACAAATTTTATCTTCACAAGGGAACGATAAGCCCCATATTTTTTATCATTTTGAGATTTTTTTTAGCTGGTTTTCGGGGGTGGAAAAGGGCACTTAAATTCTAATTTCGGTTATAAATAGAGATCGGGAGGTAGCAATGACTGATGTTAATCCCAAGGTTGATTCTAGGTGATATTTCATCCAGTAAATATGTTCATGTATATTTGATTTATTTACATATTTATTTATTTATTTATATATATATATATATATATATATATATATATATATATATATATATATATATATATATATATATATATATATATATATATATATATATATATATATATATATATATATATATATATATATATATATATATATATATATATATATATATATATAAGTGGTGAGAGGTATGAAACTTCTCATATGGTCTGAATGCTACTATCCGACCGACATCCAAGATGTTTCTGTGGCGGATAGCGACTTGCATCACAGCAAGTACCGAGAGCGGCGACCCCCTAGCCCAGGTGGACTAAACTAATGTGATTAAATATGATTTGAAGGAAACAACTACTCAGCGGGCAAATACCCCGACCTGCATTGAATTACACCTTCAAATCATGATAGATCGATAGCCAATATCATTTGTCAATTCCTAACCAGACATAGATCGATTTCGAACTTATTTGTTCTCTTCAGTATGCCATAGGTTATGGAACAGACAAATGATAGTGGCCAACCTGCTAGTTATATACCAACTAAGGTGAAGTGAATAGTGGTGAGAGGTATGAAACTTCTCATATGGTCTGAATGCTACTATCCGACCGACATCCAAGATGTTTCTGTGGCGGATAGCGACTTGCATCACAGCAAGTACCGAGAGCGGCGACCCCTAGCCCAGGTGGACTAAACTAATGTGATTAAATATGATTTGAAGGAAACAACTACTCAGCGGGCAAATACCCCTACCTGCATTGAATTACACCTTCAAATCATGATAGATCGATAGCCAATATCATTTGTCAATTCCTAACCAGACATAGATCGATTTCGAACTTATTTGTTCTCTTCAGTATGCCATAGGTTATGGAACAGACAAATGATAGTGGCCAACCTTACATTAGTTTAGTCCACCTGGGCTAGGGGTCGCCGCTCTCGGTACTTGCTGTGATGCAAGTCGCTATCCGCCACAGAAACATCTTGGATGTCGGTCGGATAGTAGCATTCAGACCATATGAGAAGTTTCATACCTCTCACCACTATTCACTTCACCCTTAGTTGGTATATAACTAGCAGGTTGGCCACTATCATTTGTCTGTTCCATAACCTATGGCATACTGAAGAGAACAAATAAGTTCGAAATCGATCTATGTCTGGTTAGGAATTGACAAATGATATTGGCTATCGATCTATCATGATTTGAAGGTGTAATTCAATGCAGGTCGGGGTATTTGCCCGCTGAGTAGTTGTTTCCTTCAAATCATATTTAATAATCATATATATATATATATATATATATATATATATATATATATATATATATATATATATATATATATATATATATATAACAGAGAAAGAGTTAAACGCGGGTTTATTTACATTACAGTAAAGAATCAATGAATTATCGAGTATCGCCCGCAAAAAGAAAAAAGAATTGCACGGTGGATAATGCACAAATTGAAAATGGCAGAAAGACGCAAACCGTGGACACGTGTTTCTGACTAATTGGTCTTCATCAGCACGGTGTAGCTGAGTTCAAATGATGGACAAAACTCAGAAAAGACACAAAAAGGAAAACCACTGACAGGGAGCCAGTCGCACCTTTGTGGCTTCCACTTGGATGACTCCGGTATGGAGCATCGCACACGCGGGTTTTCCTTTTTGTGTCTTTTCTGAGTTTTGTCCATCATTTGAACTCAGCTACACCGTGCTGATGAAGACCAATTAGTCAGAAACACGTGTCCACGGTTTGCATCTTTCTGCCATTTGCAATTTGTGCATTATCCACCGTGCAATTCTTTTTCTTTTTTGCGGGCGGTACCCGATAATTCGTTGATTCTTCACTATATATATATATAATATATATATATATATATATATATATATATATATATATATATATATATATATATATATATATATATATATATATATATATATATATATATATATATATATATATATATATATATATATATATATATATATATATATATATATATATATATATATATATATATATATATATATATATATATATATATATATATATATATATATATATATATATATATATATATATATATATATATATATATATATATATATATATATATATATATATATACAGTATGTCCGCGGATGGGGTTTACAATAGGTGTAATGGCTGAAATTTTTAACTTTTCGAGAAAATGTTATTCTTTATAAAATTTTTGCTTGCCTAAAAAATAGTAGTGACGTTGACAAAAAATCATATTTTTTATACGGGGTGATCAAAAATTACAAAAACTTAAAATTCCGTAAGAGTAAACTGGTTCTATTTTTTTATTTTGGAACAAAATGTGAAATAAAAAAGGTTGTTTCTAATTATATGGTCTGTCCAAATCCAAAATTTCATTTGAATATTGCAATGTTTCCGAAATTAGTGAATTTTTAATAAAATTTTATTTCAGGAACATCCTGTATAATTCCTGTAATGTTCTTTTTGATTGTTAGGTGCGTTGTTACCTAGGTACGTCTACATATCATAACATATCTGCATTAAAAAAATAATTTTTATGTTAACTGTGGAGCAAAGAATTTTTTAATACAGTGTTATGGAGACGGTAAAAGTTCATACCGTTATGTTATTCAAAAATTTAGTCAGAGATTTTCCAATGTGTGTTTCGAGAATGGCAGTTCATAAATTGGTCAAAAAATTTAAAAAAACTGGTTCAGTGCTTGACGTAAAGAAAGAGAAGAGAAAATATGATCAAAATGACGCTGCCACATTATTACTGTTGGCATCTGTTGCTGGAAATCCCAAAATTTCGTTGAAAAATCGAGCCCGGCATTTGGAGGTGGTTAAAAAAAGTTGCATCCAAAAAATTTTGAAAAGAAAATAAATTATTTCCATACAAACCACATTTTAACCATACCTTAGAAGAAGGGGATGAAGCAAGACGACTAGATTTCTGTTTATGGGTAGGAAATGAAATTTTAAGTAGCAACACGAATTTTTATAAATTTATTATGTTCTCCGACGAGTCGACTTTTTCAACAAATGGGACTGTAGCTTCACAACATGTAAGGTATTGGAGTGAGACCAACCCCGAATTTAGAATTTCTACCGGAAGGCAATATTTAAAAAAAGTAAATGTCTGGTGTGCTATTTCGTATCATGGCATAATAGGGCCATACTTTTTTGAAAATACGTGCAATAGTAACTCTTATTTACATATGCTTAATACATTCTTTTTTGATCAATTAGAAGCCTTGCCGTTGGAATATCGTAATAGAATGTATTTTCAGCAGGTGGATGTCCAGCACATCATGCCTGCGTCGTACGTAATTGGCTTAATAACAAATTTGGGCAAAGGTGGATTGGACGAGGCGGTCCAGTTTTGTGGCCCCCAAGAAGTCCAGATTTGACAATTGCGGATACATTTATCTTTATTTCGGCAGTTGTGCAATCAATTTCCATTGATGAAGTTAGAAGTAGTTTTCACAACATTCGAAAACGAATGGAAACATGCGTTCAATTTGGTGGAGGAATTTTTGAATTGTGATATTTAATAAAGTCAGAAACTTCAAATATGTATGCACTTTTATAAAATCCAACTTGTTTATCAGGTATTTATTCTCCTTGTTCGAATGCAATTAGCTAAATAAAAATTTGACAAAAACCGACTAGTATTTTACTAAAAATTCACTAATTTCGGAAACATTGCAATATTCAAATGAAATTTTGGATTTGAACAGACCATATAATTAGAAACAACTTTTTTATTTCACATTTTGTTCCAAAATAAAAAATAGAACCAGTTTACTCTTACGGAATTTTAAGTTTTTGTAATTTCTGATCACCCCGTATAAAAAATATAATTTTTGTCAACGTCACTACTATTTTTTAGGCAAGCAAAAACTTTTATAAAGAATAACATTTTTCTCGAAAAGTTAAAAATTTTAGCCATTACACCTATTGTAAACCCCATCCGCGGACATACTGTATATATATAAATATATATATATATATATATATATATATATATATATATATATATATATATATATATATATATATATATATATATATATATATATATATATATATATATATATATATATATAGGCACTACAGTTTATTGTGGAGTCCGAACCACATCTAGGGCATCGACAGTTTACTCCCATCTTAATTCGAAGCAAATTAAAAATAAAATTTGTTGCTCCGGGATGGATTCAAACCATCGATATTCGGTACGGAGTAAATAGCTATAAGCGCTTTACCCACTCGGCTACCGTGCCCATATTTATACATGTATTTATTTATTTATTTATTTATTTGTTTGTTCGTTCGTTCATTCGTTCGTTCGTTCTTTCGTTCTTTCGTTCATTCGTTCGTTCGTTCTTCGTTCGTTCGTTCTTCGTTCGTTCGTTCGTTCGATCATTCATTCATTCATTCATTCATTCATTCATTCATTCATTTCTTCATTCATTCGTTCGTTCGTTCGTTCGTTCTATCGTTCGTTCGTTCTTTCATTCATTCATTCATTCATTCATTCATTCATTCATTCATTCAATCATTTAATCATTCAATCATTCATTTGTTTATTTATTTATATACAAGGGAGGCATACTCTAGCTTAGACCGCAAAAATGAAACGTATAATCATTTTAAAGTTGCAATATCTGGGAAATAACAGCCATTCTGTATAATAAAACCTAAACTGTTGTTTACGTCGCCTATTAACATATCAATATGATCAACAAAGGTTAGATTTCTGTCAAAAAGTTACCCTCAGGTCTTTAAACGTAAACGATCGAGTTAGCAGTTCGTCGTTATGTGTATATTTGAGGATATAATCATAATCTTTAGTGGAAAATGTCATTACATTACAGTTTTGTACATTTAATATGAGACTGTTTTTGAGACACCAAGAGCTAAATTTGAAGATGTTGTTCTGTAATGTAATACAATCATTTAAGTTAGAAATACTTGGTTGTTATTTTGGTGAGTTTAGTAACACCCATTGTTAATACAAAAAGGGCAGAAAGTATCGGTGAATGTAACACCCACATGTATTTTTAACTAGCAATCACAACAGTAACGTATATTACTCATATTAATGCACCCACTAAAACATTTGCCACCTTCCTACCACAAACATTGGTGGTTTCAATACAGACGTATTTGTTATTCAGTTCAGAATATTTTTTTGTTTAATACTGTTACATCACCATGATAAATATTTATTTCTTAGTGTCGTTGCCGATGGCACCTGAACATTGCTATCCTACCCACTAATACACTTTTGCAAAATTTAAGCGACACGTTTTAAAAATATTAACTTTCATTGTCATTAAGGTGGCATTAGCGCGTCCTCGTCGCCAGAATTGCCAACATAAAATTTTAAATAGCTACTAAAATGTTTCTATTGATGAGAAACATAAAAACAAACGATTTATCTTAAATGCCACATGGAATATAGAGAATTATAGGTAATACTGATTTTTTTTATTAATAAGAAATACTAATGTTTTATTTGGTGTCATTTTATGAAAATAAATAATCGTATTCCTATTAATAAAAAAATGCGCATCAGTATTGCCTGTAATTTTATATTTTAAATCTATATGATATTTAGGTCGGTAGCGCAGTGGGCCAGAGCGTTAAGTGACAAATGTAACTGGTTTACTGCCTATCGACTCCCGGGTTCAAATCCCGGTTTCGATTCTGGCAAAGTCGAAGGGTTTGGTTGTGTGTGTCCGCGTTTTTTTCAACTGTATAACCTCTGTCCGAGCAGTTTCGGCTTTGGTTTGGGGTTTGTCTAATTTATGTGGTGTTTTTTTTTTTTGGCTAAATCACTTGTTTTTTTTTTTGATATTACTAACAGCGATTTATAGATTTAAGTTGAATACTCAGCCTTAATTTCGCACTGTTTACGTATTTATGTGTTATTTACATAGACATTTTATAAATACTACGTATTTATAATGTATTCATTTTCAACATGGAGCAGTGGGTGTAAACATGTGATCCACCTATATCTTCCAGTGGCATTGGACACTTGACAATAACGAGCCCTGTCGGTCAAAAAAGTAATTGTTTTTATAGCTGTAAGCCGTAATTAATTACCTGATAAAAACCTTTTTCTCTTTTTCTTAAAAAGAAAACAGATTTATTGCGTAGTATATAAATAAGAGGTTTCATCATTTCATTTTGTTTGGGAGTTTCATTGGGTGTTTACAACATTGTACTATACCTACGTAAAAGTCGTCGCTGGAATTTTTCGTTACTTCTCGATCTCTAAAGTAGCCACCGGACTTGGCAAATTTTTTCGCACATCTTTCCTTCGTATTTAAATTAAATTTGGGATCATCCGTTTGAAGCATCTATAAATATTTTATTAAAATGTATTTTTGCAAATTTTTCGAGAAAGTGGTAGGCCTACGAGAAAATCCAAAAACTAATAAGATGTGTTAACATTTCGCCCGATCTCATTTGTATTTTTGCTGAAATGTAGTACGTAAATAGCTATTTACGTAGAATTAAAAAATGTGTGCCTCTCGTTTTTAAGTGGTTTAATTAAATATATTACAGACCTAGAGAAAGCGTATGATACAATAAGTCATAATCCTATTAAAAAAACTATGGAATCAGGGATTTAACGGACAAGGAGATGCCATTCTAAAAAGTTAATCAAACAACAGAATACAAGGCGTGAGATTGGGTGACACTAAAAGTAAGGTTAGACTCATCATTTTTGGATTTCTACAAGGGATGGTTCTCCTCTTTTACTTATAACGTATTTGAATATATTACTTATTTTACCTATTAATCAATCATATTATTTACAGTTGATACAGCTATTATTGTAGAAGGAGAAGCTTGGAAGAATTATATGAGGATAAGGTCCGGTGATCTTGGAGGCCAGGCTCAAAAATCCACCTTTACGTTATACATTTAATTCGAAATCCCTATAATTTATCGGCAGATAATTTAAAGGAAATAAATAATAAAAAACTCAAAAGATAATATCAAAAATTAGCTACTTAGCTTACCTGAAAACTGTATAGAATATTTGATTGATACGAGACAATTTAATGTGTAATTAAAATTTTAGGTAAACACAAAATCACTTAACTTTTTTTATCTGCTTCTTTTTCTCTTTTCCATTTGATTATTAAAATTACATATTTTCTCACAATCCTTCGTTTCGTAAAATTGTTTAAAATGTTTTTTATCCAAATTTTTATTTAAAAAAATGCATGAATATAAGCACCCACAGACAAGTTCCATTTAAGAAACTTAGATTCGGTTTAATTACACATTTATACACCACGAAATTGTTCGAGAAAAATACCATGTATACAAAACAACGTAAACAAATTACTGGAATTTTTTTTTAGGTTAACCCAACGCTGAAGGGTACTCCCATGGTTTTCGAACCTCAAGGATGTCACTCCAGCGAATTATCTACAGCCACTCCTTACATCCCGCAAAGTTATTCCCTGTAGATCCCAGAATCATGTACCCTAACGGAGAAAACCTAGACTGATCACCTCGCGTCGGCGCGCCGTTTGCATTTAATCTGCCAGTCACTCGGCTGATTTTTGGTAGGCCGTTATGATATGCAGTTCCGAGAGCAACGAAAAAATAGTGTTTTTTTCTTCTCTACATTTAGTTTATGTTCAGCCTCATCATTTAGAATCACCCGGTATAGTTAATAAACTTAATTTCCATTACATAGATATCTTAACATATTTTTAAAAATAACCATTTATTAATCGATTGCGATATAATTGAAAAATATTGTCTCTATTTATTATTAATGTGTAATGTAATTAACCTTTTGAGGTTAAAATTGAACACTTGTTCATTATTTTGTAACATAGAATGTAAACTAGTTATATCCAAGAGAAAAAAAATTGAATTAAAGAATTGCTAACTATATGAGTTGGAAATTACCTTCAAGCAAAGAAATATAATTTTTAACGGCTCTTAATTCAGTTTGTCTCAGTTCTTCAGATGAACTTAATGACTGGACTTTATTTCTTAATGTCATAAATACGAGTGTATTTTCATTTGTTAATTTATACTTTGTTGTACGTCTTCTTAGTAAATTTAATCTGCCGATTAATTCTAAGAGGTGTTAATTGACAATTAATTTACAAACCATGTGAAAAGATATAATTCTCATACAGTATTCACTAGATAAATGAAATTTTCAATGAACTGGAGAAGAAAGCAAAATACGTTTTATCCTTACAAAAATCACGAAAATGTAAAAGAAAAAAATCAGCTGAAATTAACCATTGAACTTCTCGTTTAGGGTGTATTGATTTAATTAAATAATCGCTACGACTTGAGCCCATTTTTTTGGCAATTGAAAACCTATGTTCCCCGGCAACGGTATATTGTTATTTCTAAGGAAAGCGAACCAATTATAGTGGACTTCGTTAGTGATAGAATAAAAAATTGAGACGTCTATATTTAAATAAAACCTCAATTAGGCTTGAACGTGTTACGGATGGAAAGCCTAAATTAAATTTAATTCGAAAGTGATTCAGTTTATATTAATAGAATAGGATAGGATAGGATAGAATAGAATAGAATAGAATAGAATAGAATAGAATAGAATAGAATAGAATAGAATAGAATAGAGTAGAATAGAATAGAATAGCATAGAATAGGAATAGAATAGAATAGAATAGAATAGAATAGAATAGAATAGAATAGAATAGAATAGAATAGAATAGAATAGAATAGAATAGAATAGAATAGAATAGAATAGAATAGAATAGAATAGAATAGAATAGAATAGAATAGAATAGAATAGAATAGAATAGAATAGAATAGAATAGAATAGAATAGAATAGAATAGAATAGAATAGAATAGAATAGAATAGAATAGAATAGAATAGAATAGAATAGAATAGAATAGAATAGAATAGAATAGAATAGAATAGAATAGAATAGAATAGAATAGAATAGAATAGAATAGAATAGAATAGAATAGAATAGAATAGAATAGAATAGAATAGAATAGAATAGAATAGAATAGAATAGAATAGAATAGAATAGAATAGAATAGAATAGAATAGAATAGAATAGAATAGAATAGAATAGAATAGAATAGAATAGCATAGAATAGAATAGAATAGAATAGAATAGAATAGAATAGAATAGAACAGAACAGAACAGAACAGAACAGAACAGAACAGAACAGAACAGAACAGAACAGAACAGAACAGAATAGAATAGAATAGAATAGAATAGAATAGAATAGAATAGACTGAAATGGAATGGAAAGGAATAGATCCGCATAGAATGTAATGGACTGGAATAGAATAGAATAGAATGAAATGGAATGGAAAGGAATAGATCCGCATAGAATGGAATGTAATGGACTGGAATAGAATAGAATAGAACAGAATAGAACAGAATAGAATAGAATAGAATAGAATTGAACAGAACAGAATACAATGCAATACAATACAATACAATACAATACAATGCAATAAATACAATACAATGAAATACATACAATACAATACAGTACAATACAATACAATACAATACAATACAATACAATACAATACAATACAATACAATACAATACAATACAATACAATACAATACAATACAATACAATACAATACAATACAATACAATACAATATCAATCAAAATACGAGGCAGGGAACTTACCAATAATAACAATTTTTGACATCTCAAAAGCTAAGAGAGGCCAGATTCATCCCAAAATTTCATTTAATTAAGGCGTAAATAATGTCAATATTTAAGCAGCTAAACTTTTGATGTCCCAGATTTATTTGTACAGAGCTAGAGGGTGATTTTATGAGAATTCTCACCCCCCCTAATTTTGTAATTTTTTTTTACGAAAAGACGGTAAATACAATACTCTTTATGTAGATTTAGAAAATTATATCAGAAAAACAATGAAACCTCACACAAATGGCTAGTTATTACTTTTATTTTTTAAATCGAACACCCTGTGTATTTTTACATATTTGAATAGGACACTTCCTTATGAACACAATGATGTAGAGGTTGATGGGTCTATCTTTAGCACTAAGGGAGATATGATGGAAATTTTGTGAGTCCTATCCCCGTTAACTTTTTTATTTCTGACTATCCAAAAATAGTTTATAAAAAGTTAAATAATTTTTTAAGAATATGTTATATCATATAACTTTTATAATCAAGTACCATTTTTTCCAATTAATAAGAATACCAAAATTAGGGGGTGGTGGGAATTCTCACAAAATCGCCCTGTAGAAGGTAGTTTCCTGGTTAATCAACAGAATAATATAAGCCCCGAAACCAGATGATGATTGCGAATTAAAAATGTATCCCATTTTGTTTGACTTTTTTCTTGATATTACTTTATCACATTCTCCATAAATAATAAACAAATTCAAGAAGTCTTCGTAGGTCTAATTTAAACGTGGTAGCATTTTTTGACATAAGAGAATGACTGACATTACTGATTGTTTCTAATCATGGCTAATTTCATAAAATTTTACTAAAAATTCTTGAATTTCTAGGAAAAACGCAAATATTTCAAAAAGTTGTAACTTAAACTCCCACAATGCTTATATCAAAATAAAAGGAATGTGATTATACACGTGATGTAAAAAAATACAGGGTGTTCTATTTGACTTAAGCAAGTTTGCGCGGTTTGAAATTTACAAAACATAACGTCAAAAATGGAACACTTGGTACAATATTATTGATTTTTTTAAACTGTAGAACATAGCTCACCTTATGGTCTTTCTGCATGCCAAAAAGCAAATGAGTATCTTTTACACGAAGAAAGTTATAAAGGTTATTGTAAACCATTACATCTGTCAACATGTTTTTAAAATATCGAATATTTATGAAACGGCTGGATTTAGACATAGAGTATCCTACATGTTTTTGACTCAGAATTTTATGCTCTTTTCGAAAACTCTAAAATACATAGGGTGTTCCATTTATACTATATCTTACATTTTGAAAATATTTTAGTGTGTACTTTTACCTATATCGATCGATGTAGTTCCTGGTGAGACACCCTGTATATTGATATTCAGCAAACTCAGAGCAAACAGTCTCTCCGGCCTATGATTGGCTTCAAGTAGGCCTTAATCCTTTTTAACTCCAGATTTGAGCTTCATATCTTCCAATGGTGAAAGTGAAAGTAGTGATGATGAAATATACAGTGTGTTCACGGATGGGCTTGCCAAGAGAAAAGACTTCTTTATTTAATCATTTATAAAAAAAGTCAATCTATATAATAAATTTTGCTTCTCTTAAAACCCTTAAATAAATATTCAGATTTAAGTTTATATACAGGGTGTCCGGGGGTGAAGTAAAAATTTCTACGTTAATGATATACGAAAAAAATTTACTCTTTATTAAATCATGTGCATCTCTTAAAAAATCCAAATACCCATAAAAATGTTTAATTAATTACCAGATGTCTCATGGTAGAAGCTTGTAGATTTTTTTTCGATTTGACAAAAGTTCTTTGTAAAATAGGGAGCTTCTTTCAAAACCGTATAAATACCTTATAAAATGGGAATTTGGGATACATCCCATGACACAAACAAACAGGGTCATCAATAAGAACAATTTTAATAATACAAAAAAAAAAAATAAAATAAAATTACTACTGAATCCACAAACAATATTATTGATGATAATATAAATGTGTTAACGATAGGTATAGAAAAATAAACAATGAGAAACGATCTTAATTTACTTACAATAAAAGAATATAATTTGTTTTATTCCACTTATACCATGTTTAATGAACAAAAATAGTTAAGCCAGGCCTCACTAATTTATTGTTGCACAGATCAGTGTCCGCAACAACCAGTTTCATACGCTACAAATTAATAAAGGTGGGAATTCAAAGCTCATGTAATTTGCAGGTTTAATTCAACGCAGGTCGGGGTTTTTTGTCTGTTGAGTAATTGTTTCCTGTAAATCTTATTCAGTATATAGTTTAACCCACCAGGGTTAGAGGTCGCTGTTCTTGGTACCTGCTTTGCACGTCGCCATCAGTGATGTTTGACGGGTAGTAGCACTGACCACCAGAGGGATACACTTATAACTCACTATATCTACCTTATTATACACAAATGTACACCAGTCTTGAAAAATACAATTTTTTTATATGATTGGGAATAACAGCAACTCGAAACAACGAATAACAACAGTAATTTCTACAAACCGCAATGACCGACGCCGAATATAAGGTCTTGAGGCACGTAAGTCAAGCAGTTGCCTGTGTTATGGGTTTTAGAAATACGACTAACAGAAAAAATTCTATTCAAATATGGCGCGTACTTATGCGGAGTGGCTTAACTTGCTGTTTATTAAACGGAGTATAGTGTTAATGGAAAACAAAAAAATAATAATACGGCATAGAGTTGGTAGTAACATTATTAAATATTTTTTTCTATCCTTATAAATACTGTTCTTATTGATGATCCTGAGATACAAAAATCAACATTTAAAAAGCTATTTCTAGAGTTTCCTAGTTTACAAAGAACTAGATTTGGCAAATCAAAATAATATTATAATAATAATTCGAAGCTTCTGTCGTGGGACACCCACCCCATTAATTAATTAAACATTATTAGAGATATTTGGAGTCTTTAAGGGATGTACATTTTTAAATAAAGAGTAATTTTTTTTACTAAATGTAGAAAATGTTACTTCACCACTGGACATCCTGTATATAAACTTAAATCTGAATAGTTATTTAAGGGTTTTAAGTAAAGCAGAATTTATTATACAGATTGACGTTTTTTCGTATATAATAAATAATAATAATAATAGACTTTATTAGCACACTTTGCTATACAATCAAGAATACAAGATTTATAACACTAATCAATGTAAAAAGGACAAAGTACTTAACTAAATACACATACATAACTTAATGTTTACAATTTTTACAATTACAATATAATATGGTCATGGACAGACACAAAGAGTATGAAATCTGTATAATATATTTTATATTGTCCATTTTTCTTTTACATGGATTGTACACTTTGTTTTAAATATATTTGAATTTTGACTATTTTTAACCTCACTTGGTAGGTAATTATATAACTTCAATCCCTTGATAAATAATTGGTTTTCACCAAAGTTTGTGTTTGTTCTTTGTATATAAAAATTTTGTTGACCACTAGTTTCATGATTATGTATGTCACTCACAAAATTACATGTATCAAAAAGATGTTTAGGTAGCATATTATTAGATAACATATATAAACAAAAAAACATTCAGCATAATAGACTGTCTTACAGACAATATATTTGCACAGTCCAACATAGTTTTAACTCTTGTATAAATATTACAATTCAATATGTTTCTTAGTGCTTTATTTTGTTTAGTTTGGAGGTCGTGTATTTGAGTATTGTTAAGCATGAATATAATTGTGGGGCAGTATACGAAATGTGGATGTATTATAGTATTATATATTATTCGTTTCGTCCATATGCTCAGAAATTTACTAATCCTAGATAGGTAATTAACTTTTTTGGAAATTTTTTTTGTTTATATACTCAGCATGTTTACAAAATGATAGGTTTTGGTCAATGACTACTCCTAGATATTTAAATTCATTAACATTTTCAATTGCATGATTATTAATTTTGATATTACAGTTCATCTCGTTATTTAAATTATGTTTAGTGCCTAGTAACATAACTTTGGTTTTTTCTACATTTAACATTAAATTATTCTCCCCCTAGCCATTTAACTATATTTTTTAACTCGGTATTAAGCGTTTCACAGATTACATCCACATCATTACCAACAATATATAACAAGGTATCATCAGCAAACATTTGTATATCATAATTTGTTACTACATTTACAATATCGTTTATGTACAATATGAACAATACAGGGCCCAAGACCGACCCCTGCGGCACACCATAATCGACATCACGGCTGCTTGATATTGCACTTCCGTATTTCATTACCTGATATCTTCCCATTAGATATGAGCAAAACCACTACCACACTGAACCTTTTATCCCCATTTTCTCCAATTTCATCAATAATAAAGATCTGTCTATAGTTTCGAATGCCCTCTTAAAGTCTAAGAATATTGCACCAACATATTGTTTATTACTTAAGGCTTCCTTCCAATTCACTAATGCTGACTGTATAGCCGTTTCACAAGAATTTAATTTTCTAAAACCAGCCTGATGTTTTGTTAATATATCGCTATCGGTTATGAACTCTAGTAACTGATCTTTTACAATTAATTCTAATAATTTCTCATATGGTGGCAGCATGTTTAATGGTCGATGTTCATTACATAATATTGTATTGGTCTTCTTTTCCACTGGGACAATTGTTGATTTCTTCCAATTTTGTGGCACTGCACCCGTTTCAAGTGAACAATTTATTACATCCATTATTCTATTTCCAATAGACTCAAATGATAATTTTAATATTTTTGTTGTGATTCCGTCTATATCACTGTTCTTATTAGGCATCATATAGACATATTTACGTAATGCGACAATATCTATCTTTTTAAACTGTGTCCATGTTGTTTCTGTTTGTTTAATATTCCCAACTGCAAAGTCATAATTATTGTCTTTTATAATATTTCGAGTTATTTCGTCAATACACTAGGCCTACATATGATTAAATAGAGAAGTTCTTTCTTTTGGCAATCCCATCCGTGGACACACTGTATGTTTATTGGGTACTGGTAGAAAAAATAATAATCATATAAACATGATATACTGTGAATACTTTTTAAGAATCGCTCTTATTGTTAATATATCGTACTATAATGTTCAACTAATTGGAAATAAATGGAGGTATTTGCTTAAATTTTCTTTCCATCATCGTTTAAAAAATAACTGTAACTTTCTGTCATTAAAGTAATCTTAATTTTGAAAGTTGGAATTGAATAACCCGACATACATACTTATCTCTGAACATTAACAATTGATAACCAAATAACAAATAATAATCTAATTTATTTTATTAAGCATATACGCCGATTCTCGCTGCAGTCTAGAGTGCGGCAATTATGGTTTACTTTGACGAATTACTAAATCATTTAAAAACGTAAATGAGTAATTAACCTACGGGAATAGTTACCTTTCTTGAATAATATTTAAGAACTGATGGTAAACTTTGTGTACTGGGTAATCCAATCTGAACGCAGTCCAGCCAGGAAGTGTAATCTCACATGTTAAACGCTGAAACACTAGAGCAAATAGAAATTTTTTGTTAAGCGATTTTTTTGTCAAATAAACGACATAGGGGGGAACATGCCCTGTGCTCCCCTCTGGATCCGCTATGATTGAAGTTAAAATAAATAATAAGTGGAACTCATTATCTATATTGGTTTGTTGAATGGGTTTCTCTAATTTTTAATTTATTTCCAAGTTACTTTCCGAGGTTTGATTGTATTAAAATGGTACTTTTTAAAATATTTCCAGAAATATTGCAACGACAAGCATGTTAGTCGCAGACACGTTGTTCTTCCGCGAAAGTTCAGAAGACCAAATCTTTCGGAGACAGCGTTTGTACTTGCCGGGGAGAGAATCCTTTATTTGTTTCACATCCTGGATGTGCCTTTATTGCACACCCAGATATGTATAGGTCTCTCCGCCATCCAGATATTTTAGGATGCTTCCATCTGCGAACTGCACATCTTCAGAAAATTCCCTGCATCGTCCTCTCTTGAGGTGGACGACTGCACATTTGTCCAACCCGAACTCCATACCAATTGCCCGAGTGTATTCTTCGACCACCCTAAGAGCGTTTTGTAGTTAGTGCCCTCCGGAGGCATAAAGTTTAAGGTCATGCATATAAAATAGATGAGTGACATTATGCCTCCTGTCGCTGGGTGGCCCACATTGATATCCGCGGGTTTGGCGGAGTCCAACAGACAATGGTAGCAGTAAGATGCAAAATAAGAGAGGACTCAGGGAGTCACCCTGGAAAACTCCTCTCCTAAATGCCACCTGCTCTGGATTATGATTATTAGTATTATTATTTACGCGTCATTTCGTAGATTCCCTTCGAGAAGGTTTCGACATTTTGTACAGTCGGCGGATTATCTACAACAAGCTGTGGCTTTTGAAAGAGGCGGGAAGAATTCGTACGAACAAATTGTTTTGGTCCATACTCCTCACCCGCCTCTTCAATGTTTTCTTTATCGAAATGAGCGCTCGGATCCTATCTAGACAGTGCTGCTTGATGGTAAGCATCACTGTCAGATTTAGAGTGTGGTGTTGATATCTTAATCCGGCTGCTATGCGCCGGATTCTGGGAGACTTGTAATCCACCACACTCTGTATCCGAGAAGCGTGTTGTCTGGCCGACTGTATCTTGCCCTCGATTTTCTGTACACGCCGCTTGGCTTTCTCGACCCCGTGATTGGTTGACCTCTCACGGGGGACGAGTTGCTTCGCGGCGTTGTACACGGCACTCTTGATTTGCCAGATGTCGGCATCTTCCGGAATTTCCTCATCGATGACCTCGTCGATTCTAGCCAGGTCTTGTGGCTTTAGGTTAGCCCTGGTGTTAAGGCTAACCCTCGTCCTTAAGTCTACATTGGTGAACTCTAAAGGATGTTCCCCATCAGCTGATAATTGCCGCGGTGGGACTGCGGCTGGCAGTTCTTCCGGCTGACGGGGTGCCCTTACATAACCTGTCCTGAGCAGAAAGGATACTTGATCTCTCAGATGTTGTTGAGAGAAGGCGCGATGCTCTGGGTGCATTTCGCACCAAAGTGCATGCAATCGCGCCATGTATCCCCTTCGCTCAGGTTCGCTACCCTCGCGGCAGGTCAGCAAGTCATCCCGAAGTCTCCTCGTCCACTTAAATCGTGCGTACGTCATTATTGAGACCGTCCGGTGAGGCTCCTCTCGCCTGTCTCTGACCCCCATCCGCTTGGGATCGATCGTGAGGGGCCCTTCTTCCGAGGTCGTATGGAACCCGAAGTAGAAGGGGTACCAGGTGGTTAGCCTTGATACCCCCCGGCCGACATTAGTCAGGCAGAGTTACCTCTGCCTGTCCAGGGTACACCAACGCGGAGGTTGCCGGCCTTGCTCCCCTCGCAATTATTATTATTATTATTACTATTATTATTATTATTATTATTCTGTATATTAAAAAGTACCCAACAACGATACAAATCACAAATATTTGAGAGCCTCATTTCTTCTATCAAAATATCTGACACATAAGAAATGAACAATTATACGCCTTTCTGTTGAAATCGGGAGTACGCTAGTGGCTTTTGCCTGCTTGAAGGTATGCTCAGTACGACAAGGAAAGCGATACTTTGCGTGGTGTCAAAGGGGATGTAATCTTGTTGGAGATCAATACGGCCTGTGGCGTTTAGCCAGGCGAGGCAGGACTTTGGGACTTGATACAAAGTTTATACAGTTCGTACTTCTATTTCCAAACCCAAACCTACAACGATACGGTGGCGAATCGAGCAGGGACGCATCGAGGGGAGACACTGATCCTAGGTAGTTTATTTACAAAAATGTTTAAGTTCATATCTACGTTGATGATCATTTGTGTCACATTTAAATTATATCAATAAGCTTGATTAAAATTATACTAGGGGTGATCCATTCTTGGTGTAATTAAAAGCTTTCACATTATACAGAAAATAAAACTTGCCTATTTATTAAAATCTGTAATATCTTATTCTCACAGGGCATGTCAACATTGATATTGATATTGAAATTAGTTTGAAATCCCTCGAGTGCAAAAAGGACGTTGTATTTTAGAGTTTTATACATGATTTTTTCTACCAAGTATTTTAAATTAGAAACATATAAAAACTAAAACATTCTAGTTGCTGTCAAATTAACAAATACTGAAATAAAAAATAAAAATAACAACCGCATACCATGATTTCATTAAGTTGCTAAGGTAAATAAGCCAAAAAGTTTAAGTCGTCATTATTTTCTCTTTAATAAAAGTATTTGTGGAGATAATTGTACAAAGAAAGTGATCAAAGCAATTTTTTCGACATTCCAGAAGAAGTGATAAGCCTTTAGCTTACCGCTTTATCCTGAGAAGTTCATACGTCGTATTTGCGAACTATTTTTTTCTTTTTCGAAATCTGAAGAAAAATTTATCGCCCCGTTTTTTTTTTGGTTTTCGAAAATTTTAATTTTTTGTAAAATTATGACATTTTGAAATTTAGGTTCTTCATTGTGTAAATTTCAAAATCATAATTTTACAAAAAATGTAAATTTTCCAAAACCAAAAAAAGAAAACGGGGCATAAATTTTTCTTCTGATTTCGAAAAAAAAATAGTTCGCAAATATTTTACTAATGATTTAGAAACAATCTGGAGTGGCAGTGCATTTTTGTAACTTTTTTTCTCATATATTTTTTTTGCAAAATTTCTTCAATTAGTACTGATAGTTGTGCTTTAAAATATTGCTTGGGTGCCATGCTCCAATACTGATATACTGCATAACCTAAATCCACCAGCTGCCACTGGTATGGACACTAAAGTAAAATAGTTTCTTAAAAAACAAATTGATAGCCATAAGTCTTAAATAGTAAACGTTTTTGCAACGAAAGAAGTTACTCCCTTTTTGCTTGATGCCTCCGATGAAAAGTTTTTACTAAAGTAGTCGGGTGCTTACCGCTGGGATGAACATTCATAATTGTTAAGATTTCAGACTACAAAACAAAAATACAAAGAATATTTAAAGTACCCAACAACACCTAACATAAATTTAATCCAGCTGATGTTTGCCATAATAACCGAGATTTTCTCTCCAGTATAGAGACGGAAAATGCAAAGTTCAGGTAATTGGAGTAAATACAAAATCCCGAGACTTATTGCATCGTTTTTTAAACTACCAAATAAAGCAAAATACACTGATCACAGTTTCTGCTTCACTTTTAGTTATCTCAGGTGATGATATCTTAAGACATAAAAGGCATGGAGGATGGAGACCTTTGAGCAGTATATGGAAGAGTATATTAAGCATAAAGTGGAGTTGCTAATAATGTTTTTTGTGTCAAAAATTAAAAACATTGAAGTAAATAACGTTTCTAGCGAGCATTATGTTACCATCGACTTCGTTTAGTATAAACATACGTCCCCAATAATAGTGTCATACCCATAAATTTATAAAAGAAGAATAATAATTATTCGCATGGGAATTACATGGTTCTAACCAACAATTTACTATTTTTACAGGAGGACGAATGTAAGATTATAATCTCTAGAATAGTCATTTTGCTTCCGTTTTTATATGTGGAATATACAGGGTGAGCCACGGTGGGTGGAGTATTAGAAGTATATGGAGAATGGATCAACCAATTGCTTTGAAATTTTGGTTACCAAGATAATCGAGTATGATCTCTCCAACTAAAATATTTTCGAAAGTGCGGCGTTGCCACTTATACGTAAAACTGGCAACATCTTCGTTATTTTAAATAGAATACCCTATATATTTTTGCGTTTTTTGGATCGTTGTCTCTTTCTGAGTAACTTTTATTAATATTTCCCTATACCTATCTCAAGCCGTTTTCGAGATAATAATTCTTTTCTGAATTTATTGCCAACAATTTGACTTTCAGTGAATTGTGTTTTCTCCTACCTACGCAGCAATTAAAAGATAATATTTTAGTTGCGGCTAGGCAAGGCCTGGAGGCATCTCCTCCATTAATCAAATGTTTCGAATATCATACAGGGTGAGTTAGAGAACGCTTTCTACAAGTGACTTAGAAAAATGCACGAAAGTCAATTTTTTTAAATGGAATGCCCTGTATATTATTACTGATTCGGAAAGGCAATACATTTACCTCTTTAAAAAAGTAATATACTCTATACCTAATGCACACCATTTTCGATTTATGGGCACTTTTCTGTAACCTTACCAAGAATATTAATTAGTCTTCTGGTATATCATAACGGGTGGGCCATGAAATTTTTGTTTTGTCATTTTGTAATGACAACAGATGTTATTTTTCTAAATAAATTTGACGTTAGTGATATTTGCACCTAATTTGAATAGCTATGTAGCACAAATATGGCAGAAAATAATTATACAAACACGGTTTTAATTGATTTGTTTATTATCCATGGACAGTGCAATAAGATTATCAGCAGAACTTGTAGAAGATTTAATGAGAAATATCCGAATTTGCCGCAGATCAGAGGAATTTTATAAATTTTGGTTCATCATTAAGAGAACAATAACAGTGTCAGTATTAGGAAAAAATAATAACTAAGCAGCAACAACAGTAACAAAGTCTAAGTAGCAATAACAAATAATACCAATAACAGTAAAAAATATAAAAATCTTAAAAATATTGTTATAATTGTTCGAAATGTAGACCGTTAACTTTCAGACACTTTTGTATACGATGATGGACGACGTTTGTTGTAGCAGCTCTTATTTCAGCGGGATCCAAGTTTTCAATCTCTTGAAATCTCTTGAATCTTGAAATTCGGATATTTCTCATTAAATCTTCTGCTGAAGTTCTGCTGATAATCTTATTGCACTCTGCATGGGTAATAAACAAATCAGTTAAAACAGTGTTTGTATAATTATTTTCTGCCATATTTGTGCTACATAGCTATTCAAATTAGGTGCAAATATCACTAACGTCAAATTTATTTAGAAAAATAACATCTGTTGTCATTACAAAATGACCAAACAAAAATTTCATGGCCCACCCGTTATGATATACCAAAAGACTAATATTCTTGGTAAGGTTACAGAAAAGTGCCCATAAATCGAAAACGGTGTGCATTAGATATAGAGTATATAACCTTTTTAAATAGGTAAATGTATCGCCTTTCCGAATCAGTAATAATATACAGGGCATTCCATTTAAAAAAAATTGACTTTCGTGCATTTTTCTAAGTCACTTGTAGAAAGCGTTCTCTAACTCACCCTGTATGATATTCGAAACATTTGATTAATGGAGGAGATGCCTCCAGGCCTTGCCTAGCCGCAACTAAAAAATTATCTTTTAATTGCTGCGTAGGTAGGAGAAAACACGATTTACCGAAAGTCAAATTTTTGGCAATAAATTCAGAAAAGAATTATTATCTCGAAAACGGCTTGAGATAGGTATAGGGAAATATTAATAAAAGTTACTCAGAAAGAGACTACGATTCAAAAAACGCAAAAATATTCAGGGTATTCCATTTAAAATAACGAAGATGTTGCCAGTTTTACGTATAAGTGGCAACACCGCACTTTCGAAAATATTTTAGTTGGAGAGATCATACTCGATTATCTTGGTAACCAAAATTTCAAAGCAATCGGTTGATCCATTCTCCATATACTTCTAATACTCCACCCACCGTGGCTCACCCTGTATAGAACGAAGTAAGTCCGTATTTGCCTGACATGATGCATGTAAAATTATATTTACCCAAAATGTAGGAACAACAGGAAAATTCAGAAACCTTTGCATTTGTACTTAGAACCATATGACTGTAAACTATACTTTAATAAAAAAAATGCAATTAGAGTATAAATTTTAGTAAGCATTATTCATTAAGCAGACGGTAGAAAATATATAAAAATAAATAATCTTCAGTTTGACTTCAAAGAGTAACGAAAAACATAAAATATAGCAAATAATTTCATGAACCTAATTAAGATCATATGAAAATTAAGTTTATGGCGCTATCTTTCATTCAATGGTGAAATTTCCTAGCCAGAAAGATAAACGAGTTTTATTATTATTTTTTTGAACGGCGCGTGCAAAAAACTTACTTGCATAGCATGCGAATAATTAATTAAAAAAAGAACACTTAACAATACTTACCCACTTACACCAGCTTGAGGTAGCAGTTGAACATTTCTTCTTGTGATAGAAATGTTAAATAAAAAGTAGGTCGTGAAAACGGGCGATTTTGAATGTCATTTTAATTTTTAACGGCTAATGATAGAAGCCTGCTCTTACTTTTGCATTGTTGTCAGTTTAAAAGCATTTTGTTAAAATGCAACATTGGTCATGTGAACACTATGCATTAGCTGTAAAAACATTCTACAAAAATAATAGCAGTTATTTAATTACACGGCGATTCTCCGTAATCATTTCAATATAACCTGTAATAATGTGATGTCATGAGCTCATGCTAATAAATCATGGGTAAAGAACTTTGAGGAAACGGGTTCAGTCCGTAAAATGAAGCATCTGTGGAATGGAAATCCTATTCGAACTTCGGAAATAATCCAGGCGCCCAGAGATGCGATTAGGTTTGTTCGTAGAGAGATTTGTGATAGTTTTCTGACTTAAAGAATGCGATTACTATGAGAGTTCTGCAATAACAAACATCCTGATTGACCAAGCATATCTCTACAACAATGTGCACAGGCTTCTGACAGTTTCAAATGGTTAGAAACTCCTCTATGAACAAACCTATTGTAAGGAGTCCATAACGTTCCGCACGCCGTTATTCAGTTTCCTTTTTTTTTTTGGGAATTTCAAACACGAATCTGTGAAGAGTTTTATGTAAGGACCTACACCATCACCCATACAAGATCCAGATTATGCAAGTGCTAAAAGAGGGTGTAGACGACGAAAATTTTATTGATAATTTGTGGAAGGGTGATGAAGCTCATTTTCATCTTTTTCCAATTTCCAATTTAAAACATTTATTTGACATTAATTACATTATTAAAAACTTAAATAAGGCACGACACCTCGTGCAAATACAATAAATAAAAATATTTACAAATATATACACAGAGTGTTAGCCGTTTGGCTTTACAATATATATACTCGCCCGAAATAAATTTCGGGCGACAAGCAGCAAGATAGTTTCCCTTCTTGGCAGAGGGATGCCTAGGCTGTTGGCCGATGTTAGGCCCAAGACGGCTCAGTTGTGCCTCTTTTGTTGTTGTCTGGCATAGGGACGTTTTCCTGTAACAACGTATAATATAAAAATTTGTACAGGACATAATAAAAATTGAAAATAAGGGCAATACTATAAATGTCGTTTTAGTCAGGTCATGCAGGAAAAAGCTAAAGAAAAAAACCTGCTTAAGAGAATTGAAATTTAGATGGTCTGTAAAAAATGGGGTGGAGAGGCGGAAGGGGCGGTCATCGGAGGAAGTTACGGTTGGGGGTGGGTAATAATAAATATGAAAAAGGGTAGAGTGAGGATGTCTGTCATTGTATGTCTAAAAAATAGGGTTATTCAAAAAATATGGGTAAGTTTTCGTGAAGTAATTTGTGCGTATGTCTGTACTGGTGGTAATATCGGATGTCTGTGATGTGTGCAGTGAGTGTAGATTTCTGTATGTTATGTCTGAAAAATTTCATAGCCGTCTGTGTTATGTACTCTCTAATGTATTGTATGTTAGCGGTCTCGTGAAGTTGTTGTATGTTTACGTATCTGTTAGAGTTAGTGAGGAGGCGGAGCAGTTTGTTTTGCGTCGTCTGGAGGCGGCCGAACTGAGTGTCCGACATCCTGTTGCAGACGACGAAACCATAGGTTAATATGGGTCTGATGACTGTTTTATATATTAGTAGTTTGTTTCTAGTGTCTAGGAGAGATCACCTATTCACCAGAGGGTAAAGTTTATGCAGGGCCATATAGGCCCTGTTGAGCGTTTTCGTAATGTGAGATTTAAGAAACAGTCTCTGATCTAGTTGGACCCCTAGGTATTTTACCACTTTGGCCTCCTCAATAACTCTATTATTGATGGTCAAGGGAGTGAATGTTTTTATGTTGGTGAATTTCTTAGTAAAATTGATTGTCTCTGTTTTAGTCTCGTTGATTACGATTTTCCAGTCCTTGTAATATTTTAAAATATTAGTAAGGTGATACCGCAACTTGGTAGTTGCGGTTTGAGCATAAAAGGACTGGGCGTAAATTGTTGTGTCGTCCGCGTACATTATTGTCTGTGTTAGGGGGATGTGTGGGAATATCGGCTACATATAAGTTAAATAAAACCGGGGAAAGCACCGTCCCCTGCGGCACCCCCGCTCTTATTTGATAAAAGTCGGACATTGTATTATTAATTTTGACCGCAAAAGTGCGGTCAACGAGATAAGACTTAATAAGAGAAACAAAATATATGGGCAGTTTATGCATATGTGTAAGTTTGTGCAGGAGGCCTCCATGCCAAACAGTATCGAATGCCTTCTGGATGTTCAGGAGCAGCATTTTAGTACAATGTTGTTTATTGTAGCCCTCGATAACGTCGTGCACAACTTTGCACAACGACAGCGTGGTATTGTGCCCCCCTCTGAAGCCAAATTGTATGTTGGGCAGCAAGTCATTTTCATCTGGGGGAATTTGTGAACAAATAGCATTTTTGGTACTGGACAAATAAGAACCTTGGACTTCTCCATCAGAAACCATTACATAGTTCAAGGGTGACAATATGGTGTGCATTTTCGTCATTTGGAATTAATTGTCGTATTTTTTGAGCGCAATAATGGAATTGTATTAATAGTAACATCAGCCCGGTATGTTTCGGTGATTGAGACATTTCTTAGGGACGAAATTACTTGATTCCTCAAGTTACTAATGATACATGGTTCCAACAAGATGGGACAACGACACACGCTGCCAGAATTTCGTCGAATGTTATTAACCAAGTGTTCCTAATCGCGGCATTTTTACTTTCTTATGCATAATATAAGGAAGTATAATAATCGTGATTTTTTTCGACCTCGAGATTTTGATTGATTTATACATTTTGAAACCTCCTGAATCCATTCTAACTATTTTCCGAATGATGTCAGACGGTGCGTGTGTGTGTATGTGTGTATCCGCGATAACTCAAAAAATACTAATGACAGACTTCCCAAATTTGGCAGTTAATATTATCAATAACATTTTAGATGACTTATTAAATTTAGTAAATGCGGTGCCACCAGAAGGAACACAATGAATGAAAGAAGAAAAAAAGGTACAATTTCGGGGAAAAAAAATAAAAAATTTTATTGCATTTCTGGACGAATCTTGACGAATTATAAGGAAAAAACATAACTTTACGGAAAAAATCTGTCTGCATGTCTGTAGTACCGCGATAGCAGCCAAAGTTTTTGAGATGAAGCTTTCAAATTTGGTACACATGTTCTAAAGGCCAAAGATAATGATAAGTTCGATGATGAGCAAAATTGGCCAGCTGAAAGGAGGTCTACTGGACCCAAACTTTTTTGTATTTGTCTTTACAAAAAAATATATTCTTGATGAAAGATTATAAATCATGTCTACTATATCAAGCCAATAAAATATATTTTCCAATTACTTAAATAAAACTAATGTAAACTTAAATTTTTTATAAAACTTATAAAAGAAGGGGGTAGGATAAATTTAACAGTTGATATTTGAAATGTCTAATTTAGTTACAAAAATGTCAATGCCAATAAGAAGAAATTATTAAAATATATGTCATGAATTATTATTGACAGTATCGAATGGCGCTGATAATTAATTATTTAAAAATTTTAATGAAACATTTCAAGATACGCTAATAAAATTTAACTGAGGTAAGTGATTAAATGGAATGATTTTTTTACATCAGGATGATATATATGTACTTATATAAGAAAGTTATGTGCTGGCGACATCAGATATTTAAGAATGGAAACATTCTTACGAGGTCTCCCAATTTATAGGTTTCCGACTTTTTTTGGGAAATATAAAAACGAAAGTTTATGCTCATTGCCTGCAAGATATTGCTAAATTAAAATCAAAATTCAAGAAGAAATCGATAGGATACCAATGGAAATGCTACGAAATACGCAGTGCAATTCATAATTTGCGCTCAAGGTTAGAAAAATGGTTGCCCAGAAATGAACGACATTTTCCAAATACTGTTTTAAAAAAATAAAATGCTTTCTGATGTACTTTAATAATCGTGCCTAATAGCCCGTTTCCACGGTGCACCTCATATAATGAAAGGTAGAAATTAAAATTAACATGTTTTAATGAGTAAAAACCAATGAAAACTCAATCCTTTCAAAATGCGTAGCAGAATAAGAATGGATAAAATGAAAACAGCAAGAGAAAAAAGAAATTAATAGGTATATCCCCAATAAATCAAAATGTGATTCTTAGATTTTTAAGTGTTGATCACATATATTTTTTTTATCAAAAATTCTCCCATTTTTGATATCTAACGCGTATTTCTTTCAACTGATCAACGTGAGCAAACTGATCGCAATGAACCTTATATTACTACACTGTACAAAGAAAAAGTCTCTGGTTGAACAGCATTTTGATTAATTAAGTTGCAATGTACAAAATTTATGAAATAAATATTATTCGTGAAATTTTTTTTTTAAATATTACTGTCTTATATTATGCACATTCCGAATAAGTTTCTATATTAGTTTTTTACAACCTTTGATAATACTGATATATAATTGAAATAACAATTTAAATGAAATCAAAGAGGTTCACAAGAACCATGTAAATCTGAGACAAAAAAAATTCATGATTATACTTTTTTAATGCTAGTAAAAAAACATTAACCATACATAACACTTATTTATTTGCCATAAATCTAGGTACTGAGTAAATTTTTTGCTATGTAGAATACCCCAAGGATCGATTACTGAACCGCAAGTTAATACTATTTCTATATTTTATTGAATGGTACTTAAAATTTTATTCATTTGGTGTCAAAAAACATCATTATAATACAGATTCGTATTTTCATACATTAAATAATTTTCCTGTTATTATAGTATTGTTGTCTGATGGTGATGAAGTAAAGAAAACAGTAATTCACGAAATAGGTAGCAATTTGAGAATTTTGTGAGAAATGAACCAACATTTTATTATTATTTATCAGCTGATACGAGATGTATTGAAAAGAAGAACTTGAAGATAACATACATGTATTGCGGGCATCATATCATAAGGGCATATACTCATAACACACACTGGCATTTACGTCCTTAAAATATGATGCCGTCGATAAAATGGATAACTGGCCTTTATGCAGTGTTCAAATGTTTTAAAAGACTACATAGTGCAGCGTTTCAAATATAAGATGGCTGATGAATTATGCAAATTAGAAAAGGAAAGGGTGCTCATCCTTGACAGGTCATACAATATTTAAGTAAACCTATAGTTATTATAATCTATTTTATCACCTTTTATAGGTGTGACAACAGCTAATTTTAACACCTAATGGAATATTCCTTTTTAAATCCGATTTATTAGTTATACTTAATACATACAAACATAATTTTATAATTATTTGGAAAATTACACTGGTCACAAATACAATTTCTTTTCAGAAACAGAACCAAATAAATTAATTGACACTAATTCTGTCACGCTGATGCTGAAAATGATATCAGATTGTGGTAATCAGTTATAGATTTCATGTTCTGACAAGTCAAGTTTTATTCAAAAAATTAAAATTGAGCAATCCTTATTTTAAATTACAATACTTCATATTATATTATTATGTAAAAGATGATACCTAACATATTGAAACTTGAAAAGTAATCTCTATTCAGTAGATAAGAATTCTGGAAAAAAAGAATAAATTGGGTATTATATAAGCATTCTTTCAAACCTAACATGATAATAATAAATACCTAATTTTTTTTCATTTTATACTGTCATTCTTATCTGAATGCGCTAGTATAGAAGTTTTAGGTATATAATAAATCACAAACAATACTTCCAATGAATTTTGTCATAGATACTATTAAAACATCTAGGAGTAAGAATTGCATTGAATTAAATAACAGTGTTCTTAGTATTAGAAGTAAAAAAACATATTGATATTAAAAAAACATTGTCTCACCAAAAAGGAAAATTGTTTATACTTAAGAGATGATTTGCTTGCATTTTATGTTAAAAAAAATCTTTAATTTAAAATACTGGAGTGTCCACCTATGATTGACAGTGCTCTAGAAACTCTGTGAATCTTTAAAAATATTGGGTAAGAATTTTTGTTTGGGCCCCTTATACAGGCCGCTCATGTAAAATATCACCACCTGCTTAGAACACAAAAAATATTTTAGTTAACTTTGTTCCAGAATTTGACTACGTTTTACTCGCTGGCGACCTTAATGTAAATTTATTAGATAAAAAGAACATAAGCTTTGGAAAATTTTTTAATCTCTTGGAAAAATATGGTATTAATCAGCTCGTTACCAATCTTACACGTACTGTCGGCAACTTTAACATTTTTATTGATTTATTAATTATTTCTGACTACAGTGTGGTTAGTGAAACCCATGTCATCGATATGAGACAAGTGTTTGATCATTCTATAATAAAACGTGATTTAAAAATTGCTAAACATAAACAAGCACCTAACTCGTTACATATAGGGATTATTCTAACTTCAATTATGATTCATTTATAAATGATCTGATGACGTTAATAAACTGGGATTCTTTGTACTCTTTCAGCAATGTTGATAAAATGTTAAAATTTTTTAATAATAAAGTATTAGTAATTTTTGATATACATGCCCCTTAAAAACCGTAAAAGTTACCAAGAAGCCTCCACCCTGGCTTACGCTTAATATTAAATTCATGATTAAACTTAAAAATAAAGCCGTTTCAAAATATAAAAAATTGTAAACTGTTATCTCATAATGAATATAAGGAGATACGTAATTTAGTAAATCGATCAGTTATAGCCGAAAAGGAAACATTTTTGGAATATAAATTTAAAACCGAGCCAAAAACCTTTTGGAAAACATTAATATTTTTAAATGTTATTGATAGCAATAATAATGTAGCTATGTAGCTAGTGATCCTTATTTCTTTAATGACTACTTAACTAATAACTTACCTCAACCTACAAATAATGTCAATACTGATTTAATCTTAGAGACGTATAATAACGAATTCCCAAGTCTAAGAAATATGCTTAATTTCACTGCTGTTACAACAGAGAAGGTAGAAAAAATTATTTATGGGATTAAAACACAAGCGAAGGGCTCTGATGAAATAAATCAAAAAATGTTGTTATATGTATTTCCTTATTTATATGATTATTTTACTTATATTATAAACACTTGTCTGATTACTGGTACATTTCCTATGGTCTGGAAAGATTCTCATGTTATTCCAATTCCAAAGAAAAATAAGCCTCTAGCTCTCTCTGATCACCGCCCTATTAGCATATTACCAACTCTATCTAAAGTATTAGAAACAATCATAAATGAACAATTGAATGATCATCTGAAAAGAAATTATATACTACCCCAATATCAGTCAGGTTTCAGAGAATTATACGGCACAACAACTGCTTTGCTTCATGTTACAGATGACATTTTTAGAGTCAATGACAAAGATCTAAATACTTGTTTAATATTACTTGATTTTAGCAAAGCTTTTGATAAAATAGATCACACTATTTTATTAAAGAAACTAAAACATTTTGGACTTGACGACAGTGCAATTTTATTTTTCACTAACTATCTAACGAACCGTAGACAAAGAGTCACCCTGTATAATTCAGCTTCATCGTATCAGTTTGTTAAACAGGGAGTGCCTCAGGGTAGTATACTTGGCCCTATTCTTTTTTCTATCTATACTTCGGACTTCCATTCATACTTAAATCACTGTAAAATTCACCAATACGCGGACGATACGCAGTTATATTTTTCTTTTATACAGGAGGATTGTTCTATTGCAGCTGCCATATTAATAATGACTTAAAAGTAATGGTTCATGTTGACAATTCCCATAGTCTAATTTTAAATGAGTCAAAGACCGAAATTTTGATTTTTGGAAAAAATTGTAATAATTTAATGGACCATCCTGATTTTGCAATAAAAATAAATGACCAGTCTTTAAAACCAGTTAGACAGGGCAAAAATTTAGGTTTATTTTTGGATACGAACCTTAGATTCAGTAGTTATGTTTGTAATCTTGTGCAAAAATCATTTAGCAAACTTAAAATACTTTATATACACAAGGAACTTTTGAAAAGTGATACGAAATTGTTGCTCTGCGATTCCTTTATTTTGTTCCTACCGGCTCTAACAATGAAAGACAAAAAAGACTCTACAAAAAATACAGAATAGTTGTTTAAGATATTCTTATAATCTACATAAATTCGATCACCTGACTTCTACTTTTTCGCAAATCAAATGGCTTAATTTGGAGGATAGATTTGCATATCACATGTCCTGTCTGATCTTTAAAATTAGAAGTGCTCAGTTACCCGCTTACCTTTTTAATACGCCAATAGGAAGTAGTGATGTTCACGAGTGTCCGATACCTAATCGTGATTTGTATACGGTGCCAAAACATACAACTAACTGCTCAAATCGAAAGATGATTCACATATAATACCACACAAATATGCAACAGAATTCCCACAAATATTAAAACTGCTTTGAATATAACTACATTCTGAAAACAAATCAAAAACTGGCTACTATCTAATCGGTTATAAGACTTAGCATAGGTATTACTTTTTTTTTCCTTTTTTTCCTGTCTTGTTAGTATAAGATCATTATTATAAAAATATTTCAATTACATAATTCAAAATATGACTATTTGTCATATTTATTTTGATATTTTAAATTGAAAGACAATATATAGATTAACTATTGTAACTTCGGTAATCATAATGACATTAATGACATCTAACATAAAATATGATGACGAAAAATTAAGTTTGTATAATTTTTCCTTATACACTGTATCAGTTCTTTTCATTAGAAACCAACAGCCCTTTACCCTGCCAGCGCTATTTCATTTTGATGCAATCGTCCTTCTTGTTCGTTGCTTACCATTAACCACTTTTCTGAAAAAAATCTAAATCTGAATGACGAATAATTCTTTAGACCAGTGGTTCCCAAACTTACTTTACCACGGAACCCTTATACGATTTTTCAAAAATCGAGGAATGCATACCTATATTATAGGAACAACCTAAATTAAAAACTTTTATTAAATTTTGTTACATCTTATCTCCCAGAACCCCAGAATTTTTTCAAGGAACCCTGGAGTTCCGCGGAAAACCCTGTTTTAGACATTCAACATATCATGTCTTGAAATTTTCTGACAGGGTTACAATCAAAGCCTCATTGTTTCTAGCGTACATATCATTGAAAAACATTCTTAAAAGAGGTCAATGGTACAAGTTCCATTTCATTGACGTTTTCCTCAAAGTTAACATTTCTTTGAACTTAATAATTGACAGGTACATAAGATCACTCTTGATCGCGCAACGGAACATAATTACAATGTTGCAACAGGTAAGTAACGCCATCATATTTATTCAATTACGTATGAATTAAAAGACAATATTTACTTTGCATAACAGAATTATAAAATTCGCTCTAATTGCTTAACATTATGTAATAGATTATAAAACTCATGACATTATTGTGAGGTAGAAGTGTACAACTAAAATTTTTTGCGTTGTAGGCATCTTCTATTACTAAAATAGTACCAAAATAATAATAAAAGTTAAGTAATGCGAGCATATTCTCCATTCTTAAAATTTTCGATACCTCAAAGCAACAGTGAGATATCTTCAAATCATGTTTTTAGATATTTACTTGAATATATAAAGCATGTTCCGAGTTATACTGCAGTAACACTGGATTATTTCTAGAAAGAAATGTCACAATGCTACCATCGATAAACCAGTGTTTACTTTTGAAAATGTAACAGGAGATATCATTTTCAAGATGCCCCAGTGTAGCTTTGAAATATCGTTTTGTTGACTAGTGTTGTTATTTTAGTCGACTTAGGTAGTTGGTAAAATTTAGGTTATGGACGAGGTTATGCAATATTTTAGTATTAGAGCATAGGACCCAAGTGATATTTTAAGGCATAACCGTCTAGACTAAATGAAGAAGTTTTGCAGAAAAAGAAATTGCGGGTTATTTTTTAGACAATTTGTACAATATTTGCAATAATTTTTTTTTCCGAATCAGGTGGAAAAATCAACAGGTTTCTAATTTCATCAAAAACTATTGCATTTTTATAAAGATAAGAAATTTTATTTTAGAATCATTTTTCTGCGCAAAGTTCAAGAAGGTGTAACTTTATAAAAACCATTATTTTTTATGAATTTTGAAATCTATCGAAACATTTTCCACCTGTTTCTGAAACACAAATTTTTCTGCAAATTGTCAAAAAAATAACCACATTTTGCAACCGTTTTTCGCAAATGTCAGTCGTAATTGTTTTATGCAAAACTTCTTTATTTAGTGTTGATATCTATACCCTAAAATATCGCTTGTGCACCATGGTCCAATACTAAGATATATCATAATCTAAATTTCAACAACCGCCACTGAAGACATGTATTGAAATATTTGTCACTTCCCTATCAAATGTTTTCTTCGTATTTGTCTATAGAAGTTTCATTTGCAAACTTAGAACATTAGTGGCCTTTGTGGACCATGCATTTGTCACATATTTCGGACAATTTTCACTACCTAGGCTAATCACACACATCAAGAGATAAGCTTATCAGTGCTTGTATACACCGTAAATTATACAGAACCCCCCATTTGTCGTAATGTAGGCATCTTTAGATGCTCAAATCGAAGATACACGCGAAGCACAATTTTATATCCTATTAGAGAAATGGCAACGCGAACAGGCCCAGTCATCCACGCAGCGGACCGGATTTGTACCTAAGGCATCTAGGAGGAAGTACTCGCAACTTTATTTAACACGTTTTTGTGATCTACTACCTTCATATTAATTTAAAAACGATTTCTCATTTGTTTTTACCTTTTGTGTAGAGTAAATTACTTAAAACCAATCAAATTTGTATCCTGAGAAATTTTCTCAGATTTAAATGACTTATATCGACCATCCCAACGTATCCAGCAGCCCACTTTGCATTTGGTTTAACACGCCCCTAAATTTTTCCAAAACGGTTCTGCCTATTTCGTTGCGCCAGGGCATGCTCTTCCCACCGCTTTCTTGAAGGGGTTGTTTATCAATTACTTAATTGCTTTATCTAGCACGTTTCTCCTGCAGCCTTACTAATAATTATTATTTGTTTCGGTCTGCCTCTGTACCGCTTCTTATAATATCCTGCTGGGGTATTGTTGATAACCGGATTGCGACAGTAGGAGACGTTGTATACATAATTCTACATTTGTTCAAGTTTTTTTTGTATTCAAGTTATATCGAGTTAATGATATGGATGTTAATGACCGTGCGTTCCCATTCGATAATTTTCATTTGGCGAATATTATACACATGTTTTTTTTTGTAAACTCAGAGTCAAGGTTAATTCAGTACACAATGGTACTTTGTAGATTATTTAATGGAATGGAAATATTTTTTATAGCAAAACACTAAAATTCATATTATTTAATCCTATCATAAATTGAAGAAACTTGTCTCTGAAGGACCTTCATTCCTTTTAGCATGAAGTAAAAAAATATTCTTTTTTTATACGTAATGCTGAAATCTGTCACCTAGATTGCAGTACAAAATCCTAAACAAAAACTTACTACAAGCGTACATGCTTTATAAACAATTGCTTTCTCACATTCTACGAAGAATATAGGATTATAAAAAAGAAATAAGTTCATTATGTACAGGGTGATCACATATAAAGTAACACCCCTCCTAATTTTGTATTAGAGATAAAAAGATGTTTATTTGCAGTTATTTTTGCGTACCAGATTATAAAAATCGTTCGCGGCTAGTTGCTTCTTGACAGTATTTTTTTCATCATTATATACAATTTGACATAAAAGAAATAAATTATTTTAATTTAAAACATAATTTTCATTTATTTTATTTATTTATACCGTGCTATCAAAACTTGTCTAGGTGAAAGGTGGTCATGGATTCTAAAATAATTGTCGAAGATAGTGCTATATTTGATTTTCAAAAAAGTATGGGACGTAACTTGACAAACAAAATTATTACAGAAGGATGATATAAACGAAGACTGCAGTTTTCCATTTCATGACCACCTTTGATCAAGATAATTTTTGCTATCACGGTATAAAATAAACAAAATAAATAAAGTAAATAACACAAAAGATAATAAGTTAAATTACATAAATGAGATAAAAGGGATAAATGAGATATATGAGACAAATGAGAAAAATGAGAAAAATGAGAAAAATGAGAAAATGTGACAAATGAACCCAACGAGATAAATAATACAAATGTGACGAATGAGGTAAATGAGACAAATGAAGCAAAGAAGATGAATAACATAAACTAGATAAAGAATATAAATAAGAAAAACAAGATAAAAAAATAAACGAGATACATGAGACAAAAGAGATAAATAGGATACATGAGATAAATAGGATAGAAAGAAAAATAAGATAAGTGAGTTAAATGAAATAAACAATATAAACGAGACGAACGAAATAAACGAAGGTGAAATAGATAAAATAATTTATTTCTCTCTTATTTCAAATTGGATATATACTAGTTTTTTAACTGAATGAAATTAATTTTAGACCGTTTTTCTCAATAACGGTTAATCTGACGAAAAATTTTCAACAATTCTGTTTGAAATATTGAATGTGAAGTTTCAGATTTCTACGTTGAGACATGATTGAGAAAATGATAGCACAACAATGACCAGTAGCCCATAGTCACACAGACGTACAGACACAGAGATGGTATCCCAATTCGGATAAATTTTCTATTTTCAGGTCTCAAACTGTCCATTTTCATCACAACCATGAATTTTATTTTTCTCACGACGCCAATAACTTCTTTATCAGTATAGATAAATAAGAAAGTAAAAATTAGTCAATAGTATTCAGATCAGGTGAAACTTGTTGCAAATATTTTATTAATGTTTTATCAAAATTTCTGTCGTTTTTACATAATATGAATTCAGTACGGTTCAGATTTTGTCTCTTTTGCAAAGACTTCAATGATGTTTCTTCAAAGATGGATGTTTCTTCAATTATTTTCGTTATTTTTAGATACAAAAACATAAAACGTTAACAAAGTCCAAATATGTTCGACATTAGAGTCAATATTAAACTTCTTCCAAACCGTTGTCACTAAGATCACTTGACTGAACCTTATCCATAATGCACTCGATCAACTTAAATGAAACATATCTGCAACTTTTAGAATCAAATACATATTGTGCTCAGTTTTTTTGTTAATACATTATAGTAGGGACGGTCTTGAAGGTCTCACCAGGCAGGAAGAGGTATTGGTTTGTGTGGATTCCGAAACCTACGGGTGCTCTAGGAAACTAGAAGGCAAATGAATTATCTGAACCCATTTTGGATATCATAAGGAGACAAATCACTGCAGTTTCCAATGTGTGGGCTGGCCTATGGGATATTAAAGAAACATTGGAGGTTAAGTATAACCTGCAGACCAACTCAAGGCTTTATAGGGCTGAAAAAATCAGGTCACTTGGTCGGAGCCGTAAAACTAATAAACTAATTGGAGTTCTGATAGGCCACTGCTAACTTAGTAGACATCTATCACTGCTGGATGTTGAGGGTGATGTTACCTATCCAAAATACGGGAGGAATGAAGAAATGTCCTACCATTTTCTGATGCAGTGTGAGGCACCGAGTTGCTTCTGAAAGAAGAGATAAACTATCTTTAATGGTATGACATCGTGGCCTTTATTAGAAAAAAAACTATGTTTGAAGGGAGTAAGTATTGAAGGGACAGTAAGGACTCGGTAAAAAGGATCCGTTTGTGGTCTACTTACAAGACGCCAGTCTCAACCAATACCATTCTACAACTAATACTATTGTAGCAGTTAATCTTAGAGACAAATTTAGTAAGTTACCTATCAGTTATATAGATTCAAAATTGACAATGTTTTTAAAGGTTCTTCTTGTGAATAAATTTATGCAGACAATGGGTATAGTAGTTAACTGGTAAGTAGATCATATCTTTTGACATTAAATAATAACATGTCACAAAAACAATAATTAAATAGACTGATTTTTTATGAAGTAATATGACTGGTGGTGCAACTACTATATCAATTAATGCGGTAAATATTGCCATATTAAAATAGTGCTGCAAGCTATATCGTGACATTTTTCAAATTATGAGGTGGGAATATAATTGATGTTTGTAATGAATACAAGATTAGATTTCAATCACACGACATAATCGGTTTATAAATTAAAATATTATTATTGTTCGAGTGGTCAACAGTTGTGTTACATTTATAGGGTGAATTAAAAACTATAAAATCAAAACATAATTCACAAAATATTGATATCGTTATCAAAAAGTATTGTCTACAATCATTTATTTATGGTATCTTAATATGTTTTCTCGTAAATTTTTTTGGGTATTAAGCCACTGTCTTACAAATTATTCAAAAAATTTGTTAAATAAACCGTTGAAAAAAGTGTTGTAAAATGTCTGTATGATTGAGTTTAATATCATCAAGTTATGACATTTTAATAAATGAATAGCAATTTATTAAACAGTATAATAAACATGCCACAAATGCAACGACCTGTGTGATTCTATAGCAATAAATTTACATACAGGGTGTCTCAATATTTAGTGTCCAAGTAAATCGATTTAACTAAATTTATCTATATTCCAAGTTGTCTCGTTTAGCAGCTAAAGGACATCAAAGTTGACAAAAAAAATTAGTTCTTTTAAAATAAAAAAAAAAACAATGAATTGACGGGTACGCCCGCATAAAGAAAAATTGCACGGTGTCCATCATTTTAACTCAGCTACACCGTGCTGATCAAGACCAATTAGTCAGAAACACGTGTCCACGGTTTGCATCTTTCTGCCATTTGCAATTTTTGAATTTTCCACCATGCAATTTTTTTTATGCGGGCGTACCCGTCAATTCATTGTTTTTTTTTAGTGTAGTGTAATTAAACCCGCGTCTAATTCCTTCTTTGTTCTTATTCATTTTTCTGGGTCCGGAATCCCACGCTGGTTGCTATAGTTGCCCGCGTGTGCGATGCTTGGAGGACGCTCTCATACCAGAGCCATCCAAGTGGAAGCCACAAAGGTGCGACTGTCTTTCTGTCAGTGGTTTTCCTTTAATGTCTTTTTTTAGTTTTGTCCATCATTTTAACTCAGCTACACCGTACTGATGAAGACCAATTAGTCAGAAACACGTGTCCACGGTTTCCATCTTTCTGCCATTTGCAATTTTTGCATTTTCCACCGTGCAATTTTCTTTATGCGGGCGTACCCTTCAATTCATTGTTTTTTTTACTATATATATATATATATATATATATATATATATATATATATATATATATATATATATATATATATATATATATATATATCTGTGTGTGTGTTGTTGATTTTGCCTTGTTTCTCTATATTGGGAAGAATAAATGAACAAAAAAGCTGCCAAGATGCAAAATAAAATGATTTTAGATATTTTGTGTACACTGAGAAAAATTTTAGTTAAAAATATACCAATATTGCGTGCCGGTCAGGGTATGTTCGGTTTTTAAATTTTTGATTTAAAAATGTAAATAATAAAAAACAGTAATATATTTAAGGATACTACATTAAATTAAATGCAATTTAAATCCAAGTGAATAAAGATATTCGTACGAAAGTTAACTTTAAATTCGTTATTTGAAATTATTTTTTTTTTATGAGACCAGCCCTTCGCATATAACTAATTTAGTAAACTCGCCTCAAAGGTTTAAATACTGATAGCGCCTCACACTGTAAGCCATTTTAAACACGGCAAATAAAAAGACAACCGAAACGATGTCTTTGTCATGAAAGAGAAAAACATAAAAGAGAAAATTATAACTTCGCAGCTGAAGGTAATCCGAGAAGCATAAAACTGTACAAAGTTAATACGACCGATTAGATTTACAAATCATACAGTCTATAAGAAAGGTTCTCGAAGAAGAAACGAGTATCTCTGCTACTAAAGACCAGTTACCACGGCATCCAATAACTTCATTTTCTTTTTAATAACTTTCAGGATGGACTTGGAAAGAGAGAGGGCAATATGCCGAACAGAATGTTAAATATCGAGTAACATATCTCGCTAACGCGCGTTAAAATCTGATCGTTCGGTTCATTGGCTTCATGCATGCTTTATAATAAATCACATTCTTGTGCGCGGCAAGTGGATGCCATGTTTCAACTATGAGTGGTTTACTGTTGTGTTTTTGTTCCTATTAAGTGATATTAGTAATACACAACATTTTTATGTAGCCTTTAAGACTTGATAAAATTAACTCAAACACTGGCATAGCGACACCTTTGTTTTATGGGATATCTTAGGCTCAAGAGCCGACAACTCAGATTTTCTGATAAAAAGCATTATACAGGGCTTAGGTAACTTAAAGAAGAAACCCGAATTGGTACAAATTTTAGTTATTTTCTCTAAAACATAGAGAAATTATTATAAAAGTGAGAATAAAAATTATATTCCTTGAATAAATATAAGCTTTCAAGACACATGTTGGACAAGTCAATTTTTTCTTAATAATTGTGCACGATCTATTTACATTTTTAGGTTCAACCCTATTAAATATGGAACATCCAACGGATATTTTGTAACGTTGCTAACAAGAATGTTCTTTATAACATTATTAAAATTCAAATTTAGTTTGTTTTCTAAATAATATTTCCAGAAACATTCTTATTATGTTAAGAAAACTGACGTGAAGGGACAACATTTTGTGATTGTACTTAAGTCTGCATCTGAACCCTTATTTCAATTGAACATTGACTATACCTTGGAGTTTTACAACTCCAACTATTAAAATTAATAATTTTACGACTTTTTATTTATTTTCTTTTGTATCTATTTTGTTACAGGGTTGTTAAGTGACACTGAATTAATTATTTTATAATCAAAAAAATCTGGATTATGTTCAAAATATTTTTTTTAACTGAAAAGTTATATTTTTATAGACAATTTGTTTAATTTTATATGTAGTAAACAATAATAACAATACTTATCAATACATTTCTCAATTATAAATAAAAACAAAACAACTACACTTGAATTTAACAAGAAAAAAGTTTTTCTTGTTAAAAACAGTTAATGTTAAGTGCTGTTGCAATTTTACGTGTCTTATTAAACAAAAACAATGGCAGAACGAGGTATTATACAATATATTGTTTTGCCATTGCAGATGTCATCCCAAATCATCTGTCATACAACATGTATTGAAGTAATACCTTTAATACCTTTTTTTACCACAGTGTTTTATTGATTTTGTGAAATATAAATGTGTGCGAACTGTTTTGTTTCTTTAATGTAAAACTATTGCATCAAGAGGACAAAAAATAGTTGAAATGGCCCAGAGTGTAAATAATAAAGTATCACGAATTTATTAATAAATAGCAACTAATTTGCCTATTTTATTCGTCAGTCGAATTAATAATCTTTGAGGTTAGGTTATAATAATCAAATAATTAAAATAATGTTTTTCAATTGAATTGTTTGTATGCAGATTTACCTGAAAATATTTGGTTCAGCCTCTTATACCTTGATTTCTCTGGGAAACTTAGAATGTATTTTTTTAAATAATCATGCATCAATGAAAGCTACCATTAAAAAACTTTCTTTTCTACTAAATGGAATTTTGGCAAATAGAAATTTTATAAAAAATTTAAGAACATGAATAAATATTTCAATGTCAATTAAAAAATAGTCATTAAAATTTCCAACAACAAGTACAAGGCCTTTATAATTGCGTAAAAAAATAAATGGGACGTGACAAATATAAAATAATGGCAAAGTAGTTTTTTTATTTTTCTATTAACATATTTTTTCAGAAAATAACAGTCGAAGGTAGTAAAAATAATGAAATCCAGAAGATGATGATGATGACATAGCAGATCCAGATTACAATATTTCTGATGAAGGAAGTTCCGGTGATGAAATTTTCAGCGACAACGAGAAAAAACGGACAGACAAAAATTTTTGCTCAGTAAATTTAAAGGACGCGATGATGATAAACATTGTGAACGAGCCTAATATGAAAAATTAGGAAGTATCTGAGAACAAAACAATTCAGAATGTAAATATGAGAATATAATTAATGGAGTAGAGAAACATATGCATAATTTAGAGGAAAACGAAAAAAAAAAATTAACCCAAAATGAAAACAAATCAAACAATGATGAAGACAGAGTAAATGAGGATAATGAAATTAGAACTTGCAGCAAAGAGAGAAAAAAATACAGGACATTAGTAGAACGTTTGGAAAATGACGTTGAGAAACGTTAATCAAAAAATTGTTATGTTACCTTTAATGAGGCTCAAAGAAGAAACATACATGAAGATTTTTGGAAATTAAAAGGGCCGTTTTCTTCAAGAATACGGTTGTAGGTTAGTACATGTTACGTGTAAAGTGCATGCTTTACACCTTGTGGCAGAAACTATTCGACAAGGTTTTCCAGAGAAAGATGCATTAATAGCAAGTACAAAAAAAGTGTTTCTTAAATCTCCTAAACGTCCGCGCATTTCATTGCAAGTGCCCCGGTATTCCTGATTCACCACAGCCGATTCTTACACGTTGGGGAACATGGTTGGAGGTGGCTTTTTATGATACTGAATATTTACAAATTAAAGCTGTGATACTACAATTCAATCCAGACGAGGCTGCAGCTATTAAGGAATGCCAGACAAAATTCGAAGATCTTTCTGTTGAAACAGCTTTAAAAACTATTCACAAGAACTATAAAGGGTTATATGACGTTATACAAAACTTACAAAACAGTGCGTTGTCGTTAGCGGAGTCACTGCAAATAGTGGACGAGGTAAATCGACTGCTACACTCTCACGCAAAAGATGAGCCCGTTGGAGAAAAGTTCGCACGTGCGTTAAAACAAGACACCGGTTATACCAGATAAAGACAAATTTGTGGTGGTGGTTATAGTGCAACCCCAGGTCTGTTAAATGCGTTTAAAGACCATTTTAAGTATGCCTGTATTACATTAATAGATGTCGAACGGTCGTTCTCAAAATATAAGCATATTTTTTCACCACAGTGAACATCACTCACAGAGACAACCATAGAGACATATCTGATGCTGCAAAAGTTTTTACAGATTTCTCCAGTTTGAGATAACCAGGCTAGTTCATTAAGCTAGTTAAGCGGGTAAGTTGGGCGGGCATACACTGTTATAAATTGTAATAGTTTTTTGCTTTTGTTGCTAGTTAATTTCTTTATTACGCTTATTATAATGCATAGGCCTATGTTCCGCCATACATTTCTGCCAACTCTACTTAGCAATAAGATGTTTCAGTTCTTATCAGACTATCATACAGTTCAGAAAGTGAATAATATTAGAAGAGGTCATTTTTTGTTTGCCAATATATCTGGATATTTAGTACGTAACTCATACGGGGATTATAGGTGCAGGTGACCAAAAACGATTTTTCATTATTTTGTCGAAAACTGTGGAACCTACAAAAATCAACAAATACAACTTTTGTAAAATTGAAATTTGCATCTACCCAGTCCCTCAAAACTTTTTGGAATTAATTAACAAAAAAAACTGTGGCCATATTCATTATAAAGGGTACATTTGGAGGGCTCCCTACAGCAACAAAATATTCAATTGATACAAATATATGTGTCATCTGTAGTGTTGATTCACCTACCGAATTTGAAAGAAATCGGTGAAACGTTTTGAAAATATTGCATAAAAGCCGTTTCCGACATCTCCCGAGGAGATATTGGTACCACTCATAAAAAAAAACAAAAAAAAAAAATCAAAACTGAAAAATACGGGTCTTTCATTTTTCGTTCGTCTACATGCTGTTAAATTTTTTACCGTAATTAAAAATCATCCTGTATATTGAATATTTCTTCATACCTAATGCATGTATTATAAAAAAATTGTATTACTATATAAATCTTCTGTGGAAACCGACGACATACTTGATAAATATTTAAATACAGCTATAACTAATAAAATCAAATATGTTAAATTTGTTGGAATGAAGTTGAACTTGAATGAAACTCCCGCTGCTTTTGGAATGTGGGAAATAAAAAATATAATATTGCAGTTAACGCGTATCCTTCAAAATATTTAGATTATGTGTTCTAAATAGAAATCACGGAAGTGCCCTTTCAATGGCCATACCGTGATTTGACTCTTATTATGACATTATGTAATATAATTAAATAATCTTTAGTTAAAAAAAGATAATGTAACCTAATAGATGTAAAATAAATAACCACAATGTTAACGTAAAGTACAAAAATATTTGTATGGTATTATGTAGAAAAAAGCATATGTATGTATGTATGTGTTTGTTAGATTTTTACTTATTTTGACTCAAAAAACGGAAAAGCAATAAGTTTTAAAATAAATCGGTTTGTTCCATATTTCTCTCCTAATATAATATTTGAGAAATCTGGGAACATTGTTCGCGCAACCCTCTTTGAATCTTTGGAGACACGATTTTATTTGTAGTTTAGAATCCAATGCACATTTTCGAAAAATGTCCTCCAAAAATATCTGACCTACAAAACTACTCTAAACCCACACTTTTGATAATTTTTTTTTGATATTACTAGTACAAATAGAAATAACTTATGAATGGGTTGCTCCCTAACATAACAAACCCCCAAAGACCACCCCTGTGATTCAATCAGTAGACATGTATCTCATTCTTATGATTTATACAACAAAAGTAACTATCATTAAAAAGAAGAGGTTTAATATCCCTACAAGTTTATCTTATAATATTGTTTCGGAAAATTATTATATTCGATATAGCAGCAGAGTAAACTGGGTCATGTCCCTCTTCAGTCATTAAATTTTTTTCAGTCATGAAATTTTTATTTTCTTTTTTCATAAATCGGTTGTAATGCAACAATACTAGTATAAGATACGAACAAAATAAAATAAATAAATAAATAATCTCTTTATTTTTCAGTAGACATGTATTACATGTATAGAGAAAAGTCAAAATAAGTAGCAAGTTATTAGAAAAAAAGAGTTATTAATTACCCAAGTCAGTAAAAAATCAAAAACGAAATTTACAAAATATAAGATAAATATAATAAATAATTTAAAATACGTATATAAAAATTATATATATATATATATTACGATGACCAAACCACACCCTGTATAATGTACAGAGTACATAAGAATAAAATTATGTTTAAATAATAAAAAGAAAGTAATAAGGATATTTTGCCAATACTAAAGCAAAGAAAGACTCTATAATTTAAATTAAAATGATAACTTTGAGTGGTATGAGAGCCCAATTTCAGTGAGAGACACTTACGTTAACTGTATGCATATCAAATAGGTAAAATTTGTAATAAATGTTGTTAAACGCTAGATATAAACACCTACCGTGTGGTAAATGAACTGTATGTTATTATGTTATGGTACAAAACATTGTTTCTATATAGAATAAGCATCAGAAGGACTATTGTGTATAGCATGGCAACCAGAGCCAGAACATTATTGATTTTAGGTACCAAAACCTTTGGATAACCTGGAAAAAAAAATAAAATTTTATTGTTATTAATTAAAATTATGAACTTTGTTAAAGACAAATATAATAAAGTTAGTCATAGAATAGCTACAAGTATGATAGCAATCATGAACACTGGAAAAAAAGTGCTATAAACTACTTTCATAATTTGGGTAGCGTAAACTCTACGATATCTGAGTTTTCAATCATTTCTACGAAGTAAGTGCATCGTCTAACTTAAAAACTTTACAAAAGTGAAAGAGACTCACCTTGTGAGCTAGTACAACGATATAGCATCAAAATGTAAAGACATTTAAAAGGTGTATGTGTAAATTATGTCCAAGGAGGTACATAACTTTGACAAATATGAAGTTTGATGAATCTGAAATTTGCCACGGAGGAAAGATCGAGGCACTGAGCAACAATATAAGCAGAAGCGTAATTCAACAGAGATTGCGATAACGTGAAGTACAAGAAATCGCCGTAAGTAAAACCACAATAAATCCTAGGTACTCGACGACTTAATAGCAGCTATAATAACAGATCTGATCATAAATAAAGGCCATTTCATTTTAATTTTAAGATATTTACGTTTTCTAAACCATATCGGAAATTTTGAAAATAAATTCTGTTGTTTGTAATCTGTCAAGGTGTGTTTTATTTGAAATTGGGCTGTACCATTATATTTTCAGATTAATCGCCAGGAACCTGCCCGAACCCTGAGAGGAGAGGTAAAAATAATAAAGAGTCTCAAAATAAAATAAATAAAATAACAAACAACATTTTTATTAAAAAACAAAATATCACAAAAAATATATAAAAATATATAATATATATATATATATATATATATATATATATATATATATATATATATATATATATATATATATATATATATATATATATATATATATATATATATATATATATATATATATATAAATAAATAAATAAACAAAAAATATGTATAAAAACAGAGACGTGTAGTATAAGAACAAACTGTGGTCATATGAACAGTGTAAAAGTATAAAAACATATTATGTTTGTCCGAAAAATAAAAAGTTAATAATTGTCGATGCCAGTGTTACAGGGTGGCACTAAACAATTTTTCTGAGGTGTAAAAGGAGTGTTGTAACAACATTTTTATTAATTTTGATTTAAATAACTTTAAACAAGATATTTCATTCAGGTAGTTCGGTAGATTATTATATATTTTAATGGGCATAATAGTTACTCCATTAGCAACAACAGACAATTTATGTTTTGGTAACAGAATGTTATTGGTACCTTTTAGACTGTAATTTATGTTACGATCTGTAAACAAAGTGAACTTCTTAATATTAAATTTGACAAACAGACAACACGATAAGATGTATAAAGATTGTAGCGTAGGTATTTTAAGAGAGGGAAAAAGGTCCCTACATGAATGGGTAGAATGCTTGAACATCATGGTTCTGAAATTTTTTTTTTGCATTATGTATTCATTCATTCTACTAGAATTGTCCCAGCATAAAATGCCATAATTTAATAATGATTGCACATGTCCAACGTAATACATTTTAAACACGTCTAAATTTATATGCTGCCAAAGAACATAGTTTCTGGTAGAAATTTTTTTTATTAAAGAGTCAATATAATCAAACCAATTTAAGTTATGATCCACTAATATACCTAACAATTTAACTGTGTCACTATTTTTATAGGGTAAATGATCAATTTTAGCTAATAAATTAAAATCAAAAGTAATGTGGGGAAACATTAACATTTGAGTTTCAAACCAAAGTCATCACAATGTCTGTCTATTACTGAGGTACAAATGTTTGTATTTAGCGATAGATCTGGAACACTGCTTGCCACAGATGCAACTGTCACATTATCAGCAAATTGAATAACGTGAAACTCATTCGACACTTTCAAATAGTTGCAAAGATCATTGATGAAAATCAGGAAAAGAATGGGGCCTAGGGTACTGCCCTGAGAAACACCAGTTGGAACTAATTTATCACCGGATCGATGTGATTTGCCATCTACTTTTGGTATGACCCTCTGAGTACGATTACTCAAATAGAACTTGATTGACGAATTAGGTACCCCTCTTATACCATAGGCATTCAATTTACTGAGCAGCATTTCTTGGTTCACTGTGTCAAAACACTACCTTTCATAATTGAGTCTGGCATAACAGATCATTTTCCCGTTAACTTACAACTAGTACTAGAGAAAACCAAAATAAAAACTAATAAAAACAAATTTATTAAGTACATAACTTACAAGACATTAATATATGAACTATCAAATTATGACTGGAATGATTCTTCCACGGGGGAGGATTTGGACACTGAAACAGAAAAATTCATTGATAAACTAACAGCACTAATAAATAAGCATACCAATCAGTCGGAAAGAAAGAAAATAAAAAAAAGAGTCGATTACAAGGGGCATAATAACTTCAATTAATAAAAGTAACAATCTATACAAGAAATTAAAAAGGGATCCAAATAATATTGATTTAAAAAATGAGTACACTACATACAGAAATAAATTAACACAGTTAATAAAAAAAAACAAGTATACTTTCTACAAGGACGAAATAGAAAAAAGAAAAAACAACATAAAAGCTCTATGGGATACAGTAAATTATAAAATAAAACCAACAAACAAAACCAAAGTATAACACAAATAAAAAATGAACAAGACGAAATATTTAATAATAAATTTATATATATGTAAGAAAAATACTTGCCAATAAAACAAAAAAGAATGCAAATTATAATGAAAAATAAAAAACTTACATTCTGTATTTCTACATCCTGTACCAGTTTTGAAATAAAAGATTATATAAACAAACTAAAAAATAAAAAAGCTCCTGGATTTGATAACATTAAATCTGAAACACTTAAAGAAATATCAAAATACGTTATCGCTCCTCTGACATACTTAATAAATAAGTTTCTTAGTTCAGGTATTTATCCGGACATTTTTAAAGTATCTATTGTAAAAACAATTTATAAAGGTGAAGATAAAAAGTCAGCTTTAAACTATAGACCAATCTCTCTTATATCAAGCGTTACTAAAATTTTTGAAATGGCATTAAACACCAGAGTGCTGAAGTTGCTAGATAAATGCAATATTTTGTCAACACAACAATTTGGTTTTAGAGAAGGTAAGTCGACTGAACACGCAATTACTATGCTTACCAAGAAAATTTATGAATCTCTGGAAAACTCAAATCCTTCGCTATGTTTGTTTCTAGACTTAGCAAATGCTTTCGATACAATAAGCCACATGTTATTATTGGAAAGTTTAGATGATATATTAATTAGAGGTACAGCTCTTAAATTAATTCGTAGTTACCCAACAAATAGGAAGCAATCGATAACACAAGAAGCAGTTTTGAAACAATTGAATATGGTGTACCTCAGGGTACTATACTTGGACCAATTCTATTTATCCATTACCTTAATAATTTATTCGAGATAGAGTCAGAAGGTACGATTATCAGTTTTGCTGATGATACTGCCATTTTTTATGAAAGTGACACCTGGGACAACATAAGAGAAAAAGTACAAAATGATTTTGCAAACATAAAGCAATGGTTTTATTTTAAACTTCTCTCATTAAACTTTGAAAAAACAGTATATATACCGTTTAGCCGCTATAATGCCTCTTTACCGCAGTTCCAATCCTTAGAAATAAAGGATGAACAAGATAATTGTCTTTCAGTATTCTCTAAACCGCATACTAATTACCTTGGGTTAATTATAGACTGTCACCTGAGATGAGACAAACATATAAATTATATCACCGACAAGTTGAGAGGACATATCCATCTTCTTAAATTTCTAAAACATGTGTTAGATATTAAACATCTAACATCTTTAATAATAAATTTATAAATATAGAGAAAATACTTGTCAATAAAATAAAAAAAGAATGCAAATTATAATGAAAAAAGAAAAAACCTTACATTCTATATTTCTACATCTTTGTACCAGTTTTGAAATAAAAGATTATATAAACAAACTAAAAAATAAAAAAGCTCCTGGATTTGATAACATTAAATCTGAAACACTTAAAGAAATATCAAAATACATTATCGCTCCTCTGACATGCTTAATAAATATCTCTTAGTTCAGGTATTTATCCGGACATTTTTAAAGTATCTATTGTAAAAATAATTTATAAAGGTGACCAATCTCTCTTATAACAAGCGTTACTAAAATTTTTGAAATGGCATTAAAGACCAGAATCCTGGGGTTTCTAGATAAATACAATATTTTGTCAACACAACAATTTGGTTTTAGAGAGGGTAAGTCGACTGAACAATTACTATGCTTACCAAGAAAATTTATGAATCTTTGGAGAACTCAAAACTTTCGCTATGTTTGTTTTTAGACTTAGCAAAGGCTTTCGATACAATAAGCCACATGTTATTATTGGAAAGTTTAGATGATATAGGAATTAGAGGTACAGCTCTTAAATTAATGCGTAGTTACCTAACAAATAAGAAGCAATGAGTGAAAATCGATAATACCAGAAGCATTTTTGAAACAATTGAATATGGTCTACCTCGGGGCACTATACTTGGACCAATTCTATTGTGTTAGATATTAAACATCTAAAAATAATATATATGGCTCTTGTAGAACCACATATTATATATGGTGCAATAGGTTGGGGAGGTGTTTTGATATACATTTAAATAAATTGGAGTTAACTCAAAAAAAGAATTCTTAAAATAATGTATAACAAAGAACCTACCTATCCTACTGATTCCTTTTATAGAGTGTCATCAATCATGGATCCACGACAGTTATTTTTTTAAGCTTGTCACTGATGCAATATTCAGAAACAAAAATAATTTTACAACATGTATATAATACCGAAAATATCAGCTAAACTAATGTATAAAACAATTGGACAACGATCTCATGTGTACCTCGCACCTAAGGCATATAACTTTATATATGAAACATTAAAAAACGTGTTTAATAAAAAAACTATTTAAAAGAAATATAAAAAACTTTTTATTGGAAATTCCCAGAATAGAAATACATAACTTAGACAAATTCTTAAAAAAAAGAACTTTAAAAAAGAAAAACTAAAAAAAGAAAAAAATTCAATACTTACCTTGTATGTAATTTTAAACCTGATAAAAAACTAAAAATAGAACAAAATATTATATTAAAATAATAAACTACAAGTAGATTCATGAATGTATAATATGATAATGTTTATATATGTATATTAACGTAAGAATTATTTGAAATGATTTGTAACTATTTACCCATTTATGGCTAAACATATTTGTAATTATTCATGTCTCTATACGACTTTATACTGATTTTTTTTTTCTAATCACAGTTAAGGTTCTATTGAACCTTTGTGATTTCTTTTCATGTTGATTTGTATGTAATTTAAGAATGTTTTGGTTTTATACCAACCATTTTGTAATTCTCTTTCCAAATAAATATGTTATTATTATTGTTAATAATAATAAACTAAGAAAACTGATAAGTACTGCCTATTGGCAGTTGAAGCTAATAATATAATAATAAAAATAAAAAAATTAGGAGCTGGGAATTCTCACAAAATCACTCAGTAAATACAACATTACCGCAATAACTTCCATGTGCTGTACTTTATATCTTTTATTTAGTAGTTCTTGTAATATGTTCCATATCCCACTTCTTAAACTACGCTGTGCTGATAAGTAACAGTAATTCCGAAACACCGGTGTCCGTAGCTGCGTTGTATTTCATTTTGATGATATGGTACAATTCCTTTGTATGATTATTGCATCATACAGGGTGGTCCGAAGTTTACCTGACAAACTTCGACACGTGATAGAGGGACTTAAAAAAGCTGAAAAGTTCCTATCAACTTACATCCTTAGGGGATTGCTAACAAAGATACAGGATGTTAAAGTTTTGTGAAAAACAAACAATTTTTTTAATAACTCTAAAATTACGAAAGCTATCGACTTGAAGTTTTAGGGGCGGTGATGATTTTTAAGTCTCTATTGTTTCATAAAATCTTATCTTTGTACTGCCTCCAGTGGCGCCGCCAGAGGGTGGGGGAGATGAATTTTTCGCCGAAACTATGTTATGCCACTGCTTTATGCAGTTGATTTTGAGATTGCTCGATTCAGTGTTCAATTTGGAAGAAAGAAGGTATCTTTTAGTTTTTTCGTACAACGCTTACTTTTCGAGTAAAACGGCTATTTCTGATTTCTCTACTAAAACAGTAAAACCTTTCCTACATTAATGATAAAATGAATAATCCTAGTTGCCTTTGGTAAACAATGAAACGGTGTTGTCAGTCAATATTTGACCTGTCAAAACTAGTGTTAGTGTTGTGTACCAAGCTACAAGATGCCAAGATTGTTCAGCAATGAAGAGTATGCTAATATTCTTTTTATTTATGGGTTTTGTGATGGCAATGCTCAACAGACAGTTCGAGAATACCGAAGGAGGTATCCAAATAGGAGACGACCAAATGTTCAAGTTTTTACAGACACCCATCGCAATTTTTGCGAAAGGGGATTGCGAGATAACCGACAAAATAGAAATGAAGATCGAAGAAATATTGGAAGAAATGGAAACGAAAGAATTCTTAGAGCTTTTAGCGAAAATCCAAGTTTAAGTTCCCGCAGGGCAGCACAACAATTAGGAACATCCAAGTCTAAAGTGCTACGAGTATTACATCGAGACCACAGAAAAGCTTATCATTTATATCCCGTACAAAATTTACATCCCGGTGATACAGAGAAGCGTTTAAATTTTTGTCGTTGGCTAATTAACTCTGTAAGGGGGAATCCCGAATTCTTAAGAAAAATATTATGGACCGATGAGGCGACGTTTACCAGAGCTGGAGTAGTGAATCACCATAATATGCATGTTTGGGCACACGCAAATCCTCCCCAAACCCGCCTTCGATTATTTCAAAATGAATTTAATGTAAATGTTTGGTTGGGTATTATTGGCAACAACATTTGTGGCCCACACTTCTTGCCGTCTAGGCTAAATGCAGAATTGTTTCGGGATTTCCTCACTCATGACCTTCTCGAAATAATGGGAGATGTTCCCCTTGATGTACGAAATGAAAGTTGGATACAGTTGGATGGAGCACCGGCGCATTTTGGACGGGTGGTGCGCGAATGGTTAGACGCTAATTATCCTGAGAGATGGATAGGTCGTGTGGGAAACAATTATAACGCCCAGGAGAATATTGTAAGAGGTCCGGTGGCCTGGCCACCAAGATCACCTGACCTCACGCCTTTAGACTTTTATATGTGGGGTTATTTAAAAGAAAAAGTTTATGCTACACCGGTGACAACGCGAGATCAGCTACTTGAGCGTATCCAACAAGCTTGCAACGAGATGAGGGAAAATCATCATCAAGTATCCGCCGCTGTCAATTCCACAATTCAGAGGTGTCACAAATGTATTGAAGTGAATGTGCTCCAATTTGAGCAACTTCTTTAATTTCCTGTGTTTCATTGTTTGGTAATGAGTTTTATTTATGTTCTTAGTTTTTACATAAATTCTGTAATTTATGAAATAAATGATAAACTTTCAATAATGCTTTTTACTATTTTACTCGAAAAGTAAGTGTTGTACGAAAAAACTAAAAGATACCTTCTTTCTTCCAAATTGAACACTGAATCGAGCAATCTCAAAATCAACTGCATAAAGCAGTGGCATAACATAGTTTCGGCGAAAAATTCATCTCCCCCACCCTCTGGCGGCGCCACTGGAGGCAGTACAAAGATAAGATTTTATGAAACAATAGAGACTTAAAAATCGTCACCGCCCCTAAAACTTCAAGTCGATAGCTTTCGTAATTTTAGAGTTATTAAAAAAAATTGTTTTTCACAAAACTTTTACATCCTGTATCTTTGTTAGCAATCCTCTAAGGATGTAAGTTGATAGGAACTTTTCGGCTTATTTTAAGTCACTCTATCACGTGTCGAGGTTTGTCAGGTAAACTTCGGACCACTTTGTATATTTATATTAATACCATTTTTTTTTTACTAAAATGGTCATTAGCGGTTATTTTATTAATTTCTAAAGTGCCAAACTGGACTGGAACCTTTCATATGACGACACTATCCCTGAAGTAGTTTCAGTAAGCACCAAAACCCTCTATTAGTCGACGCCAGTTTCGTCAACCAAGTTAGCATCATATGGAAACGATTAAACTAAACTTTTAGCAACGTTGTATATTTATACCTAAAATTTATTATCGGTTCGACGAATCAGCCACATATCTAATAAGTAATAACTCAGTGGAAAATCTAAAAATTTAAAAATATGAAATGTTCCATGAATATTGTGACTACTGTTATTTTGTTTTTTCCTTGTTTGTGCAAAGTCTCTAGAACATTTTCATTTAGTAAAAGTCGAGGTAGTTTAAAAACATCCTTTACGCATATAAATAATTGCTTTATTACCGTTAACCTTGTGGAAAATGTTGGAGGGTGAAACGCAGAAAAGTTTGTCTTGTATCAATTTTGAAGCAAATAAATTGCATAAAAACCTAAAAGATAAACTGGAATTGTGAATAATATTTGTTATAAAAACTTTTTTTGTTGAAATGATTGTGCCAATGGAAATAAATTCCTTCCTTTTTTAGTTTTTTTCTACTTGGCAAATTTCTTGTCGTTACAGTTTTTAAATGTCTTCTCAGTCAGTCACGCAAATAACTAGTAAGCCATCACAGAGTATTTTATATGAAACAGGCCGTTTTTAACATAGCATATTTTAGATTTTTTTCGTCTTCATTTTTATTTTATTGTTGGTTTTATGTGCGTAAGATGGAAAATGGTAAAACTTAACTAATAATGATAAAATAAACTACTTACTACTACTGCCAGTTTTTCAGTCCTTTATGTAGTTATTTGTTTTCAGTTATGGTTAGTGGCCTGCGTTTGATATTAGATCAAGAGTTCTATAGGTCGATTCTTTCTAATTGATATTGAAGGAACTAAGATATAAATTGATTTCTATACATTCTGTTATACTATTTGTATAATTTTAATTTATATTATCTCAAGTGCTACTTTGGAATATGATTGAAATTATGATTTCATAGAATTATCCACATAACAGTCAATCCTCTATTCTTCGGTGATTACAGATTAGTGAATATGCAGATTACATATTCATACTAATATAAAACCCACAAACTGTTCTAAACCAGTTCTATTAATTTCTTTGACCAATATAACTGTGTAAAAATTAATATTACAAAGAAGGTTTAGTGCCATATCCCCAAAAAAACAACTATGCAGCTACAGACACGTGTTTCGGAGTTATTTCCCCTCATCAGCATAGCGTAGCTAAAGAATTGGATCTAGGATGGGATAGATCAGGAACAAGAACTAAAATAAAGCTGGAAAGTACAGTACACAGTAATCAATTAGTGCCTTCATGTTCCCATGTGCCACAATTGGTGCCTCGATGAGCACAGTCAACACACAGAGCTCTGTGTGTACTTTATTTTATTTTTTGGGTTTTTTTTGGGAATATGGCACTAAACCTTCTTTGTTTTATTTTGGCCCCAATAAATCTATATTAAAATTAATACTATTATCACAAATTGTTGATTAGACAGCCAATGTAAATTGTGCTGTGCAGTCACCATCAGATATATTAGTTACAGAATATGTCCACCTCCAACCTCTATTAATTTTAATAGACTTCCTCGGACTTAACTAATAAAAGCAAACTATTTTTTTACTTGTCCTAACTTATTATGACAAATCAAAATATTCCTGTTTTCAAAATATTCAAAATTACAGACAAATCCCTAACTTTTCAATTGCCTGTGGAATTTTCATTTATGAAGAATTAGATTGCTGATTTTCAGCATGGTTTCATAAAAAGAAGGTCAGCCACAATAAATCCATTTCCTTTAACACAACTATTAACAACCTTACACAAGGCCATGTTGTCTATATCGATTTCTCGAAAACCTTGGAAAAACTTTGAAGAGCTTCCTAAAAATTTACTATTATCTGAAAAGCAGATGCCGATTGTTATGGTCATCATTTAATCATATTCTCAGCAACGTCAGGGTTTTCTTAGGGTTTTGTATTACGTAAGCAAATATTTTTCACAAAACAAAAATTTCTCCCTTTTTTGCTTTGTGCGCCACAATTTTACCTATGTATAATTCAGTTCGTAGTCCCAGAGTAACGTTTGACTTGAAAATTATTTTAATAGTCACAACCACAATGTTCCTACCGATCGATTAAAGATGTTGGGTTTAATAATAAAAAGTTCTCAGTATTTTAATAATAGTGATGCAATTAAATTGATTTATTATATTCGATCCAGAATAGCTTCTGTTCATATTTATAATACTCATATTAATAACCTAAAGCAAATACAAAGGCATTTCCTCAAATTTTTTTGTTTTAAAAGAAAGGAGTCTACTTATATTTATACTTTCCTCAAAAGGATTTCCGTAACAGATTCTCTATGATTTTGTTCATGTTTCTAGATTAACATCTAAACATAACCCTATATTTTATCTGCCTAGGCCTAGAACAAAAATGCAAAATTTGTTTAGAGCAAGCAGTAATTGTAATAAATTCAGGAATCCCTTTCAAATCTTCCACTGAAATTTAGCTTCGATAAACAATTTAAACTTACGAATATTCTAGCGTCAAAGCGCTCGTGTGGTTATCAAGCAGCACATTTTGTTTCTTATAATCGAACGAATTTAATTTCTGGTAATCATTATTACACTTATATTACTTGCGATAAATTTTCTTACATCTCCTGCTTTGGACACGAGTTCCTCAAAGAAAAACACTAACAGGACCTGTGAGACAAAATCGAAAAGAGGTTGCCGAAAAATTTCATCCAAATCAAATCGTGCACAACACTCAGCTGAAGCTCTATTTACTCAAGATGCCATCTATGATGATTTCCTATGTTCCTAAGAAAAGTGGGAGTGTGGTCATACTATCAACTCAGCACTTTGATTTGAATATATGATGAAACAGCTAATTTCAAATCCCCCAAGCCATACTCAATTGCAATAAATGCAAAAGAACTGTAGAAGTAGATGCGTTGGATCATATTTTGATAGGAGAATATACATGTTCTTATAACACTACACGTTGGCCATTGATTTTATTTTTCACATTCTGAAATCAGCAGCAACAACAAGGAAATAAGAAAATTACGAAATATAATTAGCAAAACTGCTAATAGCTGCACGTCCGCTAACCAGTTGCCCAAATATATAAAAAATGCTCCTAGTATGATTATGGAAACTAAAAATGCTGGACAACAAACAGGAACCGTGTGAACAAAATGAAACTGGGGCGAAACATGGTCGTTATAGTGTTTGTTCCAGGAATTTCGTTACAAAAACTACTGAAAAATGTGATAAATGTCATAATTGTTTGTGTAAGAGAATCAACGATATTTCGACCATACAGTAAGGCTGGGAATTTTTCAGATTTTAGTATTCGAATATTCGTTCGAAAAAATATTCGAATATTCGAACTATTCGAATAATTCGAATATTCAAATACTCGAATAATCCGAATTATTCGAATAGGTATCCGAATAAACCGGATCCTCGAATATTCATTATTAATAGGTATAGCACTGAATACTAATGAATAGTGAATACTCTATTTGAGTATTTGGTTGGATAGACCACAATAATAGTCGTGACGTAATCCACTAAGCAGGCAATTTGATTTGCTTTCCATACCCACAATAGGGTATGTCTCCTGTACATGTGGTTTAAGGGTCAGAATTATTTAGTTAGTATTTTATTTTAGGATTGAGGAGCTATTGTTCACATTTAACTATTGAAGCTTAAATAAAACGAAAACAGTGCTAGTTTATTATACTTCTGTATCTATTTTTCCTTTTCGAAAAAAATAAGTGCTCTAAAATTAGAATGTTTTTAAAAAAGACGCAGATTGTGAAGGTAAAACAAATACATGAAAAGTCAATAGTTAAATATTTACAGGTTTTCTAAAATTTAAAATTTTATTTTATCCCCTGCCTTAGTACAGTAAGAATAAGGTCGAGGCGAGAAAGAGATGGAATAGTTTGACAGGGAGTAAAACGTGCCACTAATGTGGTCTATTTATATATTTGGATTTTTGCTACCTATACCTACTATCTACCTACTTTGGTTGGATGCATACTGCATACCTATTCGTACATAATTTAATAATATATTTTAATATTCAAATTTACTCAAATATAATCAAATATTCGAATACTCGAATATATTCGAGTATCCGAATATTCGAGTATTCGAGTATTCGAATATTTCGAATATTCGAATAATTTCCCATTAGAATAATTCGTATTCGAAAACTCGAATATTCGAATACTCAAATTATTCGTATTCGATTCCCAGCCCTTCCATACAGCAACCAACATGACCAAATTCGTTAATAATTTGTTTTGTTTATGTTATTTTTTATAATTTGTAATTTACATAATAATTATGTTCGTTTGTCATTCCAGTTACTGACTTACAATAGAATGAGAATAAATATTGTGAAATACAATGGTAACGCCATTTTTTAAGATATAATTGGTAACTTTCTCTCATATTATTTTATTGGATGTTGCTAATTCCTTGCAAAATACAATATATTTATATAATCGCGTAATTAATTGAAACAGCAAAGAAACAGAAAACTATATTTTAAATGTAATGTTATCTTTTAAATGTAGAAGATTAGTAGTTAATTACTAAAAAAGTCTATAATAAATTTTTCTAAATTAAATTCATATGAACTACTTGAAACTAAATAAGCACTAAATTAAATAATGTACGAGAAAAGCCCCACCACCTACATACATCGCAATTGAGCATTAATATATACAATTATTAATGAAAATTTGGCTTACATACATGGATATTTTTCAGGAATTCCTCAGCCATACACTGAGGGAAATATCTGGCTTAAAATTACTAAGAAGCCTTAGTTTGTTCAATTTACTAAATATTTAAAATTCTGCATTATATTTAATTCAGACAAATAATTATTTTTCAGAATTTTGTTATAATAAGCATATTTCGAAGACTGGATTAATTGACAAAACTAAATGATTTAATTCAGGTATTCTCTTCATATTTATTTTTTGTAATTAAATAATGGTTTACAAGAAATAAATTTACTCATGAATAACACATTTGTATGTGCCACATTTATTACATCATTATATTTATTTCATAGTAAGAAATATTTACTATTAAAGTTTATAACCTAATAGGGAAATAAATATTTAATAATAGTAAGAAATATTTATTCCTCATTAATAAGTTTGTTTCTGAGAACTAAATGTTGACCCTCTACCGGTGAAACGCGGTAGCGCAGTAGACAAGATTTGACAAGAAGCCATTGTTCCTTTCTTCAGGGATAAAGGGGGTTGTAATTACATGTGGTGTTATTATTATTATTATTAAAACAAAATTACGGAAAATAATTATTTGTCTGAATTAAATATAATGCAGGATATTAAATATTTAGTAAATTGGAAAAACTAAGGCTTCTTAGTAATTTCAAGCCAGAAATTTCCCTCAGTGTATTCATCAACAATAATTCCAAGCAATTTTCTGTAATAAGTCTTATTCCTGAGAAATAAATATTTATTGCTCAGAAACAAATATTTAAAGTTCACAAACAAATATTTAATGTTCAGAAACAAATGTTTCTTACAAATAAGTATTTTCATTTAATTGAGAATATTAAATATTTGGTTTTTAATCAAATAAATGCTTTAATTCTCCCAATTCAATGGTTAGTTCGCCAAATACAAAGAAATCATTTATTTGGTTGAAATAAAATTTATTTCTCCCAACTAAATCGTTCTCTCAGTCAGTATTGAGCGGCAAAAAATTTTTTTTTTAGTTGACGAATAATGAACGATCTACCCTAATTTATTTTCCAGTTATCAGGGACTCCTGTGGACCATGTAAAAAAATTTCACACATTTTTTAATAATAATCCGGAATTTAATACTATGTATCATATAGTGGACCATTTTACAAGTAAATAAGTGGACTTTTCTGATCCTAATATAAATGTAGCTTCTTTGAGAAACTTCCAGAAGTTTAAATACGCTTCAGGTACGTCTATGGACGTGGAACGGTCGTTTTCAGACTACAGATGGGTTTTCAATGATAGAAGCCGGAATCTAACTCCAGATCATTTAGAACAATTATTAATAACATACCTTTATTCCAATAGCACAGAATAATTGTTATAAATAGTGTTAAATGTTCGGCGGTCATTTTGGAAATTACAAATATCACTCTTCAAAAGTATAAAGTAAGCTATTGTCTATTTTGTATTGTATATAATTTTTGAAATGATTACCTGACTATTTATTAATAAACTTTTATTTAGCTATGCAGTGTTTTATTTACTGTGCGCTCTTTATGCTTTTCGACGAATTAATGATTAATTAAAAATATTAAAACTTTTTTTTAATACTAAAACGTCACTATAAATTTTATGAAATTTATGCGAACAAAGGTCTTTGTGTATTGGTTTGCCTTCTTTATAAGTATATTTTTCTTTTCTTGACCGCTAATGTCAAATAATATCTGATAGCTTTTTTTGTGGGGATTTCGGTCAGGTATTACTAATTTTATTAATTTTTTCTAACGTTTCGGTTTATTACACCATCATCAGAGAAGCTATTAATTATTAGGTATTTGTTTTAAATTTTGTTGCATGTTATTGGATTGTCTGTTTTAACACAACTTTTTATAAGCATACTCATTATAAAATTTTGTGAAAACTGCAATACCTACATAAATCAATTGAAACCCGACTTTTAATCAAGCTGCGAAATAAAACAGGTACCCGTTCGTCCAAAAATCGAATACAACTGACGGATCTGTTGAAATAACATTTGTACATCGACCAAGTGCTAGAGAATAGCGTATGGGATTACCGGCTGTTTCCTGTAATTGAGACATTCGATTTCAAAACGGCGAAACTCGTAACAGAACGCGGCCGTGTCGTTTATTTGGGTTGCAGTTACACTTTATAATGTTACATTACTGCCACCTACGCCTCACATAGTCGAGATTGTTTTAGGTTTTTATTTGAACACACACCACTTCACTCTATTTTACGAGTTTCTCGCCGTCTTTGTAAATTAATAAATATATACTACGATCGACACGCTAGCTGGGCAATGTCTCAATCCTGAATTACTCGTTTACGGTTCTCTTAAAAATAGACGTAGTATTTCTTGATTTAAAAAAAACTTTCTTATATATAATATTTAATGTAAGTACGAATGAACAATTATTACATGTAACATAAAATTCTCAAAAGTAAAATAAAACTGTTGATAAATTTATTAGATACCTCTTGTAATTACTATCCTCTCTTTTTTAATGGAATACACACAGTTAAGGACATTGGAAAAATCGGCCCATAAGGAAAGATCGTTATCTTCAACTTACATTTAAAAGAGATCCTATCCTTTACGCTCTTCAAGTAAGAAGCACAGCCGATGGCTTAAACTGCAAACCTGCCAACTCCAAAAATGTAAATTTTACAGGAGACAATAAAAACTATTTATAGCTTTTGTAAACTTTAAATGTATGGTGCAATCACCATATTATTATAAAATTAAAATTGGGATGTGGTAATGAAATGAAAAATATTAAAATTTTATTATATTTTACTTCTTTTTAAGATAATTAAGGAGTTAGAAGTTTTTTATAAAATATAATATGAGATAGTTATTTTGGAGTTAGACGTTTATTCTCTAATTTCTAAACAATATTACTGTAGCTTGCAGATATCATTAAACAAATATTTTTTTCAAAAATAACAAACGGTTCTAAATAAATAACAAATTGGTTCTTATTAAGAATAAAGAAAAAAACAAAATCTCACTTTGCGTACTGATCTATAGATCAGTTTATAGAATCTAACTTAATTGTCATACGGAATGTTGTCGTAATAGTCATGGTAATCAGAAGGAATCACCTTTTTTAATTCTTGAAGATGCTCATACTTCTTTTTTTTAATTTTACACCGGTTTGTGTATAATTTCGGCAATTCATCCCAAGTTCTTGTTCTAACTTCTCTATCTCGCCTTTGAGGTAATAAGGTCCAGTCATCCGCAAATCGTAATTTAAAAAAAATGTCACCATCAAAATTATATTGAAGAGCACGCACATCGGTAACTTTGAGGTTACCCTTTTTTTCCCAGGCCGTACCGACTTGAAAAATTCGACAACATCAAACTTTTTAAAAATATCACGAGTCAAGTAGTAGACATTATATGGCTCGGGACTTCTTCTAGTCTTGATACATACATCAATGTACTCAGCAGGGTATTGATCACTTTATGCTTTTTTAGCTGTTTTTCTATCATGGCATGCATACTGTCGGCCTCCATTTGAGTATGAATAACTTCTAAAAATTTTTGTTCTATGGTTTGTCATGGCTAAATTAAGTAAAGCGTTGCTCATTGTAACATTTCGATTTTGATATGTACAGCCATCAGTGTACAATATTATTTTATTGCTGTCGCCTTCTTTTTTCAACTGAGGTATCACTTTTTCCAATAAAAATTTAACCACAATTGTAACAAATTCTTCTGCATTTAACCCCCCCTCCTCTGATTCATTCCATAAATAGCAAGTCCCTTCCTTAGATTTTAAGTTGAATAAACAAAAGTTGTGAACGCAAAGCTTAGTTTTGTAATATAAACTGGATACAGTGGATTGTGGTGATAAAAGTACAGCTTGCAGGTTCATAGTGAACACATAATCTTCTCTTTCCTTGTCTTTCTGTTTTTCTTTTGTAGCATCTTTTTTCCTTTCAATATGTAAGGCATGTTGATCATTTGAATAGTATCCCAACTTGTGTGAATAACAAATTTGAAATTGGTCCTTTTTGGGCTGATATAAGATGTTTCTTATATCCATATCGTTATTAAATGTACATTCAGATATGGATTTTATATTACGTTCTTCACACCATTTTTTCACATAGAAGTTGTAGAGGGCTTTTTTCGATGGCCATTCAGATAAGAGATGATTTTTTTCTGTTGATTTCCGACCATAATGTGACTCCATCGTCAGCACTTCATTAAGAAAATCATTGATTGCTTTGTTTTCTTTCGTGAAAGAGTTGATTTTATTTGATTTTTTAAGAGCTGGTAATAACGACTCTTTTTCTTCGCTTGGTTCAAGAACATCATTTTGTTTCAATGATTTCTTCCAATTTAGTACGCACCATTTCCCTATACACAATGTATTCAAAAACATTGTCTTACAGACTCTTACTAATCCATCCCCTTTTAGATTACAAAACAAGTTTTTCTCGATACTGATGGATCTTTTCTGTCCCTGTGATGATTGGTAGGTAAAATTTGTACTAAACCATCCACATACATTTTTTTACATTTAAACACTTATAATAATGTTTTTATATATTATTTTAACTTCTAAACTGAAAATTGGCAGCTAATAACAGAATTCTGAACTATTTTGGTTGATTCGCACATTGAAAATGGCTGCTAATACAGGAGTTAGAAGCTTTACAGTGTTGAAATTTTATATCGTGGAGATAGCCGGTATACATGCCGTGAAATTTAAAGAAAACCTTAATGTCTTGGAGTTATTTGCTTTACCACACTATGGACTTTTATTTTTACTAGCAGATGGCACCAAAATCTCAAATTCCGTAAAAAGTGGAGTTAGCCGGTTCGCAGTCTAAGCCATCAATATGAGGTTATAGTAAGTATCCAATCAGTACCAAATAAATTCAAAGAGCTCTCCGGCTGACCATGCATCCCGTTAAAACTATGACATGGATTGGCGTTCAGTTTTATTTAGGGATGAGTTTCGTTCAGGCTTGCATAGCGATAGAAGGGCATCTACGAGTTTGGAGGATGTCAGAGGAAAGATACAGCCAGAGATTTATCTAACCCACAGTAACTTTTAGGGGAGACAGTGTTATGCTATGGTCAGGATTATGCTATTGGCGAAAATTTTATTTTTAATGATGATAATGCTCGTCCCCATCGTACTCAGCAGGTATCAAACGTCCTTGAAACTCACAGAATTGAACACGTTCCTTAAGCCGGGTACTCATATGCGCTCCCTATCTGTATTTGTATCATGTATTGTAACGGATACTGTAACAAAACTTTGAATGTGTACGTCTTGCGTTCCATGTTCGCGAACTTACTAAGAACATGAAGAGCGATTCAAGCGCCTGTCGGTAAACGCCGCGAACACAAAGAGGAACGGTCCAGTGTTATGGACGGTTCGTAGCTGGAACGCAAGTCAGTACGTGTCAGTGTTCCGATCATGTATCAAAACACTGCATGTTCTCAAGACGACATGTTGCTGTGAACTTGCTTCGAACACTGTGGGTCAAGATGATCGCAGGTCGTTACGTCAACTATTCGCCTAGACGTACATACAGCGAACTGATACTGTAACTGTTACAATACATGATACAGATACAGATACGGAGCGCATATGAGTACCCGGCTTTAGACTTGAATCCCGTTGAACATGTATGGGATTTACTGGGTAAGGCATTTCAAAATCATCAACCGATTCCAGAAAATATTAGGCAATTGTGAAATATTCTTATTTTATAAGCACAAATAAATCATGTGCAAAACTTGAATATTACGGTTACAATAATTTAGCTGTGTCATTCTTTAAATCATATTTAACAAATATATATCAGAAAGTAGACATAAACAACATGTCGTCAGACTTAAAACAAATACCATCTGGAGTATCACAGGGTACAACTCTTGGCCCTTTACATTTTTAATATATGCGGTAGATACATCTATGGTAGTTGAGTTATCTGCACAATTTTATGTAGATAATGCTAAACTTACCTTAAGTTTCAAACTTTCTGACTACATAAATGCATCTGCCACACTAAATCGTGATTTAAGCACTTTAAGTTTATATGCAAGAAAACACAATCTAAAAATGAACCCTGGAAAATCTGTTGTAATATTATTTGGCACTAGAAATCTAACAAATCACAGAAATGGGCAAGTAACACAATAAAATGGGCAGATTGCGCAAAAAATCTCGGGGTATATTTTGATAAGGATTAAGGTTCAGGCAACATGTTAACAATTTGCTTAAAAGTACATATATTAAACTGAAATATTTGTCAAATAGGTAGCTGTTAAACTTTACAACAAGAAAAAAATTATGTGAAGCTTTGGTTCTTCCAGTTCTGTACTATTGCTTGTTTGTCCAGCGTAGCGGAACGCACATAGTAAATGTTCGACACAGCCATTTATTTACAATACCAAAACATACAACAGCTACGTTTTGAAGATTATTTACAGAAAGTGCAATTAGGGAAAACAATATTTTAGCTAACGATGTAAAAAAAATTTTCACTAAATAATTTAAAAAAATATGTTAAAAAAACATTTATCGAACAGCCAATAGGTTATATTATCTTTTATATACATTTGGCACTTCTAAATTCTACTTTTCCTCTCTCTTAGTCTCTTTCTTTCACAATTGGTAAATGGTTTATTGTCATATTTATTTGTATTTATTTCGAACATGCATAATGTATAGGAATATTCTAGTAGTTTTATAAATAATATTATTTTCCACTTTCAATCTTATAATTTTTTGACTTTTCTTTTGTATTACATTTAGTTAGGGTTAGGTGTAAGAATCTTAAAAATAAAATAATTTCTCTTTCCATTTTCATTCTTATATATATATATATATATATATATATATATATATATATATATATATATATATATATATATATATATATATATATATATATATATATATATATATATATATATATATATATTTTTTTTTTGTTCTTTTTTTTTTGTATTAGATTTTGTTAGAGTTAGGCATAAGAATGGCTAATGCGGCTAAACTCACGCCCCTTTGGTAATTAGTTTTATATTCTTGTACTACTAATTATTAAACAGACTTTTTTTCGGAATAACCGACGCCAGACAGTCCTCCAACGACTCACAGGCGTCGAATTGACTACAGCCACTCATCACATCCCGCAGGGTTAATGACTGTAGACACCAGAATCGTGCGTCCTAAGCAGATGGAAAGAACCCAAAATGACCATCTTCTGCATTTGGTCTGTCAGCTACTCAGCTGATTTTTGGCAGGCTGGTATGGTATTCAGTTCCGAGAGTAGCGTAGACTTTCTCCCTCCGAGTACATCGCTTATTAGGACGAACTTTTTATCGAGTAGCCTGGGTACATCACTTGGAGCTCGTACCGGGGATCGCGATATTTGGTCCGTTTCTCCTCCTCCTGGTGGGGACAACAAATAAAGGATACCTAATGAATATTATGCTGGCAACCTTGAAATAATAACAATATTAAATTCGATCCTCTTTCTATTATGGAATTTAATTCTGCTAGAACTTCAGCTAATATCACTGTTTTCCCCACATTGCAGTAAGGCATAATTAGAAGTGGATTCTGTTGGCGATATTAGCGGCAAATTTGTGAAACTAGACCAGAGCTTTTCAATTGAGTTTTGTAAATTTTGAAATATATGATTTTCTACGGCATTTAAAGTGGAGTGAGTTGATGACTGAGTGATGAATTTGTAGAGAAATAAGGCCTATTAATTGATGAGTTTCGTATATTCCTCATCTATTTCATAGTAAAATGGCTTGTATTACTTTCCGAACTTCAATAGCTGCGATAAGAAGTAGTTTTTCCAATTGAGTAGCAACGCAATAGCCAAAAATATGAAATTCGTTGGGTACGTTTAGCGAACATCAGCAGCTGAGTTGCTGACCTCAACAGTTTCGCTAAACGGTATCCCGTCTACTTATTTAGCGTCAGCTGCTGAACAACATACTAAGCAGGAAAATTTAGTGCCAACTGCAATAAGCAATATCTGCTTATGTCGCAGAATTCTGTTTCTGTAAATTGTTCCTATTTATTTGAAAGTTGGGTTAGAATATTAACAGCAGAGAAAAAGTTTTGTCTCTAATTGGCAATAATATAAATAATCAAATTCATCTTCCAATAGATATTACGTTTTCCATATACAATAAATGATAATGTTAGTCACATGAAAGATTAAGTAGAAGGATTTTATGCGCAGGCATATGCGGACGACGGGCTGGTCCTAGTGACCGGCCGCTTTTTAAATGTCGTTTGCAACAGAACGCAGGTAGCTTGTAGAATAATAGAAAGATGGTGCGGCGAAACAGGTCTCTCAGTCAATCCATCTAAGACTGAGATGATCCTATTCACCAAGAGAAGGAAAATAGAGGATTTTAGGGCACCAACCATGTACTGTAAACCTCTTGCGCTTGTGCAGGAGGTTAGGTACCTGGGAGTGACTCTAGATAGCAAACTGTCATGGGGGCCGCATATCGACAACGTCATCAAAAAGTCGACTGCGACCTTCTGACAATTGCGCCGAGCGGTAGGTAGGAACTGGGGCCTCAACGCACGGATCCTACACTGGCTGTACACGGCGATCATCAGGCCTAGGCTCTAATATGGATCCGTGGTCTGGTGGCCGAGCGTGGACAGAGCGATGACATCCCGAAAGCTGGCAAAAGTCCAGAGACAAGCCTGCCTAGGGAACACTGGCGCAATGAGGACGACACCGACAGTTGCTCTGGAGGTTCTGCTAGGCCTACCAACGCTTCCCTCGTAGATAAAGAGGGAGGCTATGGCGGCCTATCTGAGAATGCGGGATTCTGGGAGCTGGCAGTGTTCAGGCAGAGCTGAAGGTCACGCAGCAATCGTTGGACTGACGGAGAGGGAAATCCCTCTCTCTGTCCTGAAGGTGAGAGAAGCGAAAGATCAGCTAAGGTTGGAAAGGAATTACACTCTCACTCTTCCTAGTAGGGAGGAGTGGAGTGAAGGAAGAACTGACTTCCGCCCGGACTCTCTGGTGTGTTATACAGACGGATCTCGACTGGCCACTAGATCATCTTCCGGGGCAGGAATATATCTGGAAGGCAAAGAAGTACAGGAGAGCTTTGCTCTAGGCTTGTACACCACGGTCTTTCAGGCAGAGGTTTACGCCATCCTAGCGGTGGCAGGTAGGGCTGAGGTTAGGAATGGGGCGGAACAGATAATATACATCTGCTCCGACAGCCAGGCTGCTCTAAAGACGGTGTGCTCCCCCAGGACGAGATCAGCTCTCGTCCAGGAGTGTGGGGATGCCTTAGAAGAGCTGGCCAGGCATAAACAAGTGAGACTGGTATGGGTCCCGAGACATATGGGAGTTCCAGGCAACGAGAAGGCCGATGAATTGGCTAGACTCGGAGCCGAGGAACCCTGTCACGGGCCTGAGCCTATGTTAGGTATTTCAAGAAGACAGGTCACAACGGCCCTCAATGAGTGGTCCCACGAGACACTGACGACGCACTGGAGGACTAACAGGGCCTGCAGGCAAAACCGAGATTTTGTGACGGGGCCGAACAAATCGAGATCGGCCTGATTGCCGGGACGGAGTCGTAAGACTCTGAATCTCTTAATCGGTGTTCTGACAGACCACTGCAGACTTAAGAGGCATCTATCATTGATAGGTATTGAGGAAGACCCTACATGTCCAAGATGCAGGAGTGATGAAGAGACATCTTACCACTTCCTCGGACAATGTGAAGCGTTTGGGCGCCTGAGACACAGTATCTTCGGTTCTGAGGCGCTTCTAAGGGAGGAGTTGAGCTCCCTCGCAATGAGTGACATCCTGACCTTCATCAGAAGGTCGGAAAGATTCGATAAGGGAGCAAGAGAAGCACATGGCTGAGGGGACAGCTGGGGGTTGGTAAAAAGGGCCCGTCTGTGGCCTACTTGCCAGGCGTCAGCCTCCCCCACCATTACCATTACCAAGTAGTGTATATAATATTAGCAAGGAAGAAAAAAGTTTGATCTCTAATTAACAATAACATAAATAATCAAATTCATCTTCCAGTAGATATTCCAATATTATGTTCTCCATATACCATAAATGATAATGTCAGTCACATAAAAAATTAACACTGTAATATTACAACACCATTATAATAGTTATTTAACTATTATAATGGTACTGTAATATTACAGACTTTATATCACGAACAATAAATTAATGATAATAAGTAGCCTATGTTAGACACATATACCACGATCCGAGATCTGTTTGAAAGGAGATCTGTTTAGAGAATTTGCAATATGATTAAGGTCAGCATACTCAGCGGATTGAGTGCTGACTATCAGCCACTGGGCTCGCTGAACATACCCATTGTCTTCGGCTACTTGATCAGAATTGAGAGAAGATGCAACTGATTTTAAAACGTTAATGCACAACGTTACTTGCTTTATTTTGCTACCTCTTTTCTGGGGGAGATATTGATTGCTGTTATTGGTTTTTGTAACTCGGGTCTCTTTAATTTCCTGGCTATTTCCCGCTTGTTGTATTTCTGATGTGGCCTTGGAAACATACTGTATATGTATTTATATAGATACTTTTAACAGTGCTTGTTATATTTAAAATTTCAATTTACGCACCATATTTCATTTGAATGTTTAATTGAAATACTTGTAGTAATAAACATATTAATGATAGTATAAATTGCTGAGAACAATGACTAGGCTGCATTATTATTTAAAACAACTTGTTAATTTCATAGTACCATCAGATTGTGATCTAAATATGATATTAATTCTTCCTTGTAAAAAATAAATCTAGTTTGTTATATATCCCAGTAATTGTTTTTTATTCAGATGTACACACATAAATAAGTATATATTTAAAATTTATTTTCCCTTAAGAAAAACTAACTACATCGAGTTCATAACGCGTGAAACATACGTGATTCGTTCCTAACAGTAACCAACCGTTTTATGTAAAGTTGTTAATTAGTAGTAGCCCATAAAATTTTACACAAGGTTACTATCTACTAGTTGAGTTCAGACAAAAGGTATGATTATAAATTTCACTAAACATCGGTCTCAGAATATGGAAGCCATAAATCTTGTACTGAATAAAACAGTTTCTTCTCATTTTACATAGCTCGAAAAACAAAATGGCCTTGTTATTTTAACCCTCCTTGTTTCCTTACATATAAATAAAGAATTGTGTAGAAATCACTACAAGGGATTTAATTAAGTATGTCAGATTCTTTAACCATCAGTATTCTAAAAAGTTAATTGAATCTGCCTTTACATAATAAAAATCAGAGTTATACTGAACCCAAAAATAAATTTGATTGTTTACTCAAAGAGAAGAAACATGGAACTGATTGAATAAGTTTACCCAAAATTTAAAAGAAGATATAAAACAAAACTTTAAGTGCATTGGCTCATTTACTGAGAAAATGTCGTATGGACTAAACAAAAGTACAACTGTATACAGAACAAACAAAATTAACAAATTTTATTGAAAATAACATATAGATATAACTGGATAAAAAGATAAAAGTGGGGTATATAAGTTTACATGTGATACATATCCAAAATTTATATCGGACAGAAAGAAACAATTAATAATAAAAACTCAATAATAAAAAAACAAGAATCAACATACGCTAATCGTATTTAATAACAGTAGTTTAGTCCACCTGAGCTAGAGGTCGCCGCTCTCGGTACTTGCTTCGCAAGTCGCTATTCGCCACAGACACATCTATGATGTCGGTCGGATAGTAGCATTTGGACCATATATGAGAAGTTTCACATACCTCTCACCATTACTCAATTTACCTTAGTCAGTAGATGACTAGCAGGTTGGCCACTATCATTTGTATGTTCCATAACCTATGGCATACTGAGGAGAACTAATAAGTTCGAAACCGGTCTATGTCTGGTTAGGAATTGACAAATGATATTGGCTACCGATCTATCATGATTTGAAGGTATAATCAAATGCAGGTCGGGGTACTTTTCCGCTGAGTAGTTGTTTCGTTCAAATCATATTTAATACGCTAATCATTTAATTCATGAAAATCATTCATATGACGATAATTTTTAAATTGTACGCACAGAAAAGTGGATTGAAATTAGCAATAGAATTTAATAAATTAAAATATAATATTCTAATTTTGATCAGATTGAGACAAATTATTCAACTATATTAAATCTCTTCTACATTTTAGTCATTTGAATATAAACTGCAACACTATGATTTCGTTGAGCAATTTTATTAAAATTTTTACCAAAGTTGTCCCCCAGTACGTCAACAAATTGGTTGAAATTTCAACATTGTGAGCCACCGGATAAAAATGATGTTTAATAATGAGTGTGTCCACCGCGATGCGAATGCACTTGTTCAGTCTGTTATGCATGCTGCCAACGATATGATCAACATCGACTTGGGGTATCTCCAAGCCTATTGAATATGAAGCCGAAAATCGTTCAATTTATCCAGAGATGGGGTAAATGTCCCACTCTTCTACCAATTATTTCCCAGACATGTTTGATGGGAGACAGATCGAGTGATCGTGCAGTCCAAGGAAGCATCGTGACATTAGCTTCTTGCAAGAAGATTTTTTCTAAGCATTACCTTATGAGGATGGGGCATTATCTTAATGGAAAATTGGGTTATTCAGCTCTGTTAGGTAAAGCCATGTAATGGGTTCCAGTAAGTCTGCTGACAGCATTTGTTATCCCAAATGAAGTGGTTGCATGAAGTAGTCGCATGTCCTACGTAGTCGGTCTGTAAAAGCGAGAAATGCGTTCGCGACAGGGCATTTCGGCTCGTACCCAAAACCACTCAACACTTTTTTTATTACGCTAATTAATACTTTCGCAAAAGTTTTCGATATTTTTTCCAGAAATTTTCTTCTGCCAAAGTGCTAGTTCCACCATTTAAAACGCACAAACATCTGGTCATGCGCACTTAAATATCAAATAATTTGATCGCCCTAGTCGCTTTAAAAGTTGCTTTCAACTCACGGCTCGTTTAACATCTTCAACGCACGCTTTTTCTCTCATGTAGGACGGTATGTAACCGTGACGTGTAATTGCTGTCTGACGTTCAACAGCAAATCCAAATTTTGGCATTTTGCATGTCGGCGACTCATCTACCAATATTCATTATGGGCACAGAAGCAAAATGGAGACTCATCACTGAACATTATTTGATGCCATTCTTGTCTACAATTCACTCCTCATTACATCATTAAAACCTGAGGTCGCGATGACATGGAGTAATGTGTATGCACAAAAAACGGACAATACGAATGATGACCAAAACTTTTAATTTGACGATACATTGATGCTATTGACATCCTCCGAACTAAAATTTCTATCCACTGATTTTCCACTGTTCATATCGCGGTGGAAAATCTATTTCGTAGGGCTAAAGTTCGTAGGGAGTTCTAACTTCTTCCCGTATATTATTCTTGCATTCCTGGATGTCATGTTTATGATTAATGTAAACCGTGGACTTTAGAAAGCCTACAAAAAGAAGTCACAAGCTGTAAGAACCAGGGTACTGGCAAGCCACGGCAAATCTCAATTCCGTGGCACTAAATGATGGGGAAACAAATTTCGCAAAATATCCATAGAAGCTCTTAGTAACACTGATGTAGTTTTCCACGAAACACTAAAACACCAATACTGCACTCGACGCGTATTTCGCCATCCAAGTTGGCATCATCTGGAGATGATTAAAACTAACCTTATGCTAACAATGTATCCTATTTATACTTAAACTATTGTGACGGTTCGGTGAACCGCGACTCACTAACCAAGAAAGCGGGCTATTTGGAATTGGCCCTCTGTCACTATTCATATTATTTTTACACTTTGTGATTTCCAAGCTTTCAAATGCATCCAGCTTGGATTGTCCAAAATTTGTTGTAGTTTATTTCCCAGTGAATGAACCACTGCCATACCTATATCTTTAAAAATTTTACCAATAACTCGGGTGAATCGAGGATCGAATGGAATCGATACAAATTTCGGATTTTCTGTTTTATTTTGAAAGTTCGAAGAATTTGGAAGTGACTTTCCTAATTATTTTATCAATCAGACTTACAGAATATTCATTACTCTCAGCTATATTCTTAAACAATGCCTTTCCTTTTTCAAACGTCTCCTTACCGAGGGAGAAGCTTAATAGACGATGGACTAGAAAATTAAAACTTGCCATTTTGTGTTGAGCAGAATGGTGAGAGTCCTTAAGGATATATCTTAAAATACTGGTTTCTTATCTGTATATGTCAAATTTAAACTTATTTTCACTATTTAAAGTTATTAATACACCTAAAAATGGTAGTTGTGCATAGTTTTCAATTTCATATGTGAATTTAACGGACGTGACACGACTGTTTAATTAAGAAACAAAGTTGTCATTATCAGCGACTTTTGTATCAAACACTGCAAAAATGTCAAAGCCAAACCCTGGGGAAACAGTCGAATTTTTCTTTTACTTGTCTCGAATCTGTTCATAAAGAGACTGGCAATGAATGGTGACAAAGAGTTTTCTGCCCATTTGCTGTTCCTTCATGTTGTTTGAAGAAATCCTTGATCAAAAGAAATTTTGTTTCATGAAAAGTTTAGTGAGTTGAAGATTTTCTTTTATTACATCTTGACTGAGACTGTTTATTTTGAGTTGATCCTTAGACTTTGGACTACCAAAGTCTATGATATCAGAACACTTGGAAGCAATGAACAAACATCAAAGGAGATCAAAATTTCACCTTCTTGCAACTGAATATTTTTCACCTTATTAATGAAATCGTTGGAATTAATCACAGAGAAATTAGGTGGTGCAATAGGTAAATTTTCGAACTCTTCTGTTAACCATTTTGATAGGTGGTAAGTTGGCGATCCGATTGCTGAAACAATATGACGTACCGACTTTCCTGGTTTATTTATCTTAGGCAAGCAGTACAATTTAGGTACACTTAGGTTAAATACATGAAACCTCCTATTTAAAGCTGGAGTAATAAGGTTATTGTAGGATTTAAGTGCATTTCTTACTTCAAAAATAAATTTTGGTAATGGATTTCTAGAAAGTTTTTTATAAGGCCCATTACTAATCAGATTATCTATCTTTGATAGTAGTCATCTTTATCTACAATAACAACTTTATTGTGTTTATCGGCTATTAATAAAAACAATCTTTTCACGCAACCGTTTGATAATTTTTCTGCCTCTTGTAGATATTGACTTTCTATTTATTTTAGTGACAATATTTGTCGAGATTTAATTTCTGCAAGCTTCTCTGACAAATCCTTTAAGGGAATCAGGAAGGTATTGAATTGAACTTTTAACACTTGCAACGATCTCATCTAAAATGCCTTCAGAGGCAGGAAAAGAAAAATTTAATCTCTTGTTAAGGACATCAATTTCTTCTTCGTCAAACGACTGTGAGGAATGATTTTCTACAATGCTAAAATAATAATAAATTTAATAAATTTCGCGTTAATTGATAAAAACGTGTTCCTCTGAAAGTCATACCATTGTTCATGTTCTAAATTATATAACTTATAGGTAAAATAAAGACCGTTCATTTTACAAAAGTATCCTCTTTACAGACGAAACTACATTTACGAGGCGAGATTTTTAAACTGGCGAAATAGTCATCCTTGGCAATTATAAAATTCGCATATAATCAGGGAAAGACATTTTCAATATGAATTTAAGATTAATGTATGGTGTGACTTAATTGGAAACTAATTTTTAGGCCCAATTGAGTTGCCTCCCAATTTAAACGAAAAACTTTACCTAAATTTTTTAAAAAACCAGTTACCAGAACTTCTTGTTGATATACCACTAATCGTATGAATAAACATGTGGTACATGCAGGATGGAGCACCACCACATTTTACCCTACAAGTAATAAATTACCTCAATGAAGTGTTTCCAAACCGCTGGATAGGTCGTGGGAGTCAGTTTACTTGGCCAACTCGTAGCTGGGATTTCAACCCATATTTGGGGTTACATGAAATCCCTTGTTTACTCCAAAACAATAGATACTCGTAAAGATTTGTGGAGAAGAAATCAGAAAGTTGCTGATACTATCAGAACTAACCTAGCCACTTTCTTTTCTGTAAGAAAATCATTGACTAAAACGCTGTATTGAAGTGGGTGGTGGCCATGTAGAACATGTTATCTGAGAGATGTGACACTTTATTTGTAGTTTCAAAATATTTTGTTTCTACTCCGTTCTTTCTATTCAAGTTGTTAAGAAAATTTATAGTTTTATCTTTTAAATTATTTAATTTATTACCGCCATTTTTTAAATTTAAAAATACTGACTTTTTCTCACCTCTTCAGATATTTGGTATTTTTGTTAAAATGATGAACAGAATGTTACAAATTATGCATTTTGAGGAGGGAAGAAAGAATCACTGCAAAAAAGTAAAAAAAAAATTATGGGTGCCCTGGATTTTCTAAAATGTAAATATCTCGATAAGGGTGCATTTTGTGAAGATAAAATAAGTATCCTTTTTTAGTTTAAAAAATAACGGATAAATAAAAAATTTGCAATGCGATTATAAATGAACGAAGTACAAAAAAGTTATGACGGATTCTGTTAAACCAAGATAGCTTACGTAGCTCCATCTATGCGATACACCAGAAATGATAACTTATTCGATTTTCTCACGTCAAAAAACTAATTGCACCAACTTTTATGTTTATGTGTGAAAAAAATAACTGAAATATAACAACATTACTGGATTATTTTTATAACTTTAATACCTTGTATCTCAGTAATTATTAATATTTGACCACTAGTTATTTAGCAAAAAAATTTATATTTTCCGCTATAGAATCGGCAGATAAAATATTACCCATTCCTTATGAATCACCCTGTACTATAGGTACATCATGTACTCTATTTCCAGCCCTGTAATTGGAATGTAAATTTTGTTGTGCATGTGTATGTAAAATAAAAATAAAACAACGTGTTGTTAATATGGGTAAATCAAAGTGTTGACAATGTGTCCTATCATCACACAAAGAAATGGCTTTGTATTTTATGTTTAAATATCTTTCGACCCATTGAACTTTATGAGAATGCGAGAAACAAAACTCGGGTAAATCGAAGCTTCCACGAACTGCGTAAATACGAGTTTCCACCCATCAAATTAAATAATAAAACAAAAATCCGACGCATCATTCTACGTTTGTAGATTTTGAGAAGTCGTAGCAAGTGATGTAATAAATTCAACATCTTCTTATTTACATTCACGTCATAATATTTTAAGGCTTAGTTGGCGCTGGCAGGTGACGTAGGCGGAGAAGAAAAACGTCATGAGAAAATGTGGGTGAGCGTTACTCCCCTTTTTACGCCAGCGGTAATAGAAAATGATGACGTTTAGATATATTAGATAGCGGAGAGACGAGAACTAAATCCACTTCTATAAATTGTTCAGTCCACAAAAAGCTATTTTCTCTAATTGGTTTGTAGTATATTCTATGTATATTTCTTGATCCTATATATTTACAGGGTGAACAATTAATAATGGGCCATGGTTCAAGGGTAGATTCTTTTGACCAAAATATGAGGATATAACCAAATATGCTTTAGTAAAATGTTGCTGTGGAAAGAGATACAGGGTTTCAAAGTTGTAATTATTTTTTCGTTTTTTGCAATAACTCAAAAACCTCTTTCCCCATTTTCACCAAATTTGGTAAAGGAACATTACTTAATCTAAGAAACAATAATTTATGTATCACATCACGTTAGGCCATAGAGGGCGCCGCAGAAGATGTATCTGATGATGAATTTTTTTTCATATTTTTTTGACGAAACGTTGTGGTACTTCTGACTATAAAATCTGATGAGGGCGTCATTTCCGCGTAAAAAGGTATACTTGATGGAACTTGATAACTCCAACCGTATTTGAGGAAGCTGCCGTTAAAGACTTCAATAATTTTTTGAAAGACAAATTCAAATTTAATGAAACAAACGGTATTTATTGAAAAGTGTGCTTTGGTTACGTCTTAGTTCTGTCATCTACATCATTTAGTCATTTCATTTTATTCTTGTGTTCCTTGTGTTAATTTATCAAGTTCTTTAATTTCCTTATTTAATATGCCTCGACATAATAATTTTTCAAATGAAGAAATGAGGGATATGTGTTTACGCACAAAATAATTTTAGTCGGCGTACTACAGCTAGGAGACACTCAGTGCAATATCCAAATAGAAGGCAGCCAAATCATAAGATTTTCCAACACCTGTTTCATTGTTTGGGGGAAATGGGTTCATTTCGCCATACAAATAATGTAAGACTACCGAAACGAATTACTCCAGATCAAGAAACTTGAAATTTTAGTTCGTGTAGATGAACATCCTCAAGTCGGCACAAGTCGTTTATCAGCGGCAACATGAGTGAGTAAACAATCTGTTCTAAAAGTTTTAGAGAACGCTTCTACCCATATCTTCTACTGTACAAAATTTACTTCCAAAGAATCTTCCACGAAGGTTAGAATTTTGCCAATTCTTCTCAATAAACACAAGAGAAATTGAATTTTTTTTAAGAACATTTTATTTACCGATGAAGCAACTTTCACTCGTCGAGGCGTTTTTAACTGGAGAAATAGCCATTACTGGGAAATATAAAATCCTCATGCCGTTAAAGAAAGGCATTTTCAGCACGAATTTAAGATTAACGTTTGGTGTGGTGTTTTCGGCGATCAGTTATTGACACCATTTGTCGTTTACCCAAATTTAAATGGGCAGTCGTATCTGTTTTTTTCTTCGAAATACTCTTGCTGATATATTAGATGATTTCATGTTAGACATAAGGGGCAGAATGTGGTTTATACAATATGGAGCTCCCCCTCATTTCTCTATTGCAGTCAGAAATCATCTTGATGTGACTTTCCCTCATGATGAAGTGAATTTGCGTGGCCATCAATGAATCTTGATTATAATCCTTTGGATTTTTATGTGTGGGGACATAGGGAAGTCCTTAGTCTATGCAAATACTATCAATTCAAGAGTGTGGGACCAAACACAAAATGCAGCCAATTTTATTAGACGACAGCGAAATGTATTTTTTTAATGCAAGAAAATCTTTTATCAAAAGAATTAGAAAAGGCGTAGAAGTAGGTGGAAACCATATCGAACATTTACTGTAAGTTGCAGCAATTAATTCATAAGAAAGTAAGAGAGAGTTTACGCTATTACGCTTTTTTTTACTTACGTTTTGTACTTTTTTTCAGTAATAACAATTTGTTTCATTAAATCTGAATTTTTCTTCAAAAAAATTGTTGATACCTTTAAAGGCAGAGTCCTCGAAAACAGTTGGAGTTATCAAGTTCTACAAAGTGTACCATTTTTACGTGGAAATGACGCCCTCATCAGATTTTCTAGCCAGAAGTACCACAACGTTTCGGCAAAAAAAAAGAGAAAAAATTCATCATCAGATACTGCTCCTGCTGCGCCCTCTATGGTCTAACGTGATGTAATACATAAAGTATTGTTTCTTAGATTAAGAAATGTTCCTTCACCAAATTGGTGAAGATTGATCAAGAGGTTGTTGAGTTATTGCAAAAAAACGAAAAAATAATTTCAACTTTGACATCCTGCATCTTTTTCGACTGCCACATTTTACTAAAGCATATTTGGTTATATCCTCATATTTTGGTCCAAAGAACCTACCCTTGAACTATGGCCCAATATTAATGGTACACCCTATATATTATAGGCTGGGAGAATGGTAGTTACATATTTATGTTGAAATCAAACATGTTTAGACAGTAATATTGTTTACAATACGACCAACTTCAAAAACACCTTGAAGTGTTTATTAACGTATTTTGCACTGAAGTTAAAAAAAAAAATTGCTGACCAAAAAATAGGTGCAGTGACAATAAATCTGAAATTTATTTCGGGTGTGGAGTATTACCAATTTTTTTTTTATTATTACGAAAATAATTATTTTGTGTCACGTGCACTAATAATAATAATAATTATTATTATTACTTTTTTTACTTTAAACAGTTGTAATATAATATATTGGGTGATTCATTAGCCTCTTTACAAACTTTGGCAATGAAAAGTTAATTCATGTTCATGTGATCATAGGTCCTATCTTTCTTTGTTCAGAAGTTATAACGTTTGTAAAATAATTATCTCTTTAAACACTAATAAAGCCTGGCCAAGGTCATTAATCCTACAGAGACGTACTGGGTATGCATCATATCATAATACTTGAATATGTACAATAATAAAAACAAAAATATTTTATATATTGTGATGTACGTTTTTGTACTATTTCGTTAGCTTTAAATTCTTTTTTATGTATTTCCTTATATTTTGTAAGTTTAGTGCTGCACATTATTATTAAACTGCTAAATGACGTTCACACATGTACATTGTATATCTAAGTGATAACTAAAAATAAATAAATAAATAAATAAAATAAATGGAAATAAATTTTATTAATACTGGTACACTTAATAAAAATATGTACAAAACTCACCTTCTCAAGCAGATTTATGAAGTAGCTTGGTTATCGGTATCACATACTGTAGCACTTCTATAATAACTGTGTAGCATCAGATATGTTTCTATAGTTGTCTCAGTAAGCGATGTTCGCTGTGGTGAAAAAAATATGTTTGTATTTTGAAAAAGACCGTTCGATATCTACGGAAGTAATACAGGCATAAGTAAAACACTCTGTGAACTCATTTAACGCAGCTGTAGATGCACTATCACAAATTTGTCTTAATTTTGTAAAATCAGGATCTTTCCGTAATACACTCTCAAATTTTTCAATAACGGGCTTATTTATAGTCTGTAGCTGTATATTTACATCGTCCACTATTTGCAGCAATTCCACTAACGACAACGAAGTATTTTTCAATTTTTCTGTTGCGTCGTGTAGTCCTCTATAATTGTTATAAATAGTTTTTAAATCTGTTTCAAGGGAAACATCTTGAAAGCTTGTCTGGCTTTCCTTAATAGCTGCAGCTTCGTTAGGATTGAACTGTAGTATCACAGCTTTTATTTGTTGAAAATATTCAGCATAGTAAAAAGCTGCCTTCAACCACGTTCCCCAACGTGTAAAAATCGGCTCTGGTGGTTCCGGAATACCAGGACACAGTGTGTGAAATGCTCGAACCCGTTTAGGAGATTTGAGAAATACTTTTTTTGTATTTGCTATTAATGCATCTACCTCTGGAAAACATTTTCGAATCGTTTCTGCTACAAGATGGAACGCACACACTTTACATGTAACATGTAAAAACCTACAATCGTCTCTTAAGAAAACTGCCCACCAAACGCATTGTCGCAGCACCGTCCGTCGGTCACAAACATCAACACTTGACTTGTTGACAGTTCAAATTTTTCGAAAGTCTACAACACCACCCGTGCAATTGTTTCGCCAGTACACGTAGTTAGTCTTTTGCTAGCTAGTAAAAGTGGAAATATTGGTTTAACAGGGTCGAGTATACGTACTATAACATTTAAAATAGAATTTTTTTTACAATCTGTCGTCTCGTCAACACATAACCACAGTCGTGTATTTTTTATTGCACATTTAATCCTATTTACAATGTCTTCACAACCACTTGATACATATCTACGTAACGATGAAGGACTTGGTAAATTCACCTGTGGATTGTATTTATTCCAGAACTCCCGAAATGCTGATTTATCCAATATACGCAGGGGAACATCACAGGCAATCAGCATTAACAGTAAAACTGAGGTTCCAGAGAAGACACGCCATTTCTTTTATTTTTATGCCGGTTATTATTGACATGAATTTTGCAGCCGTAGTTATTCCAGCATATTAAGTCTTGATCACAAACTTTACAAATTATTTTACATCCATCATAGATAAATTTATTCACTTTATCAGCGTACGGTCGTTTTCTACTCTTTACGCTCAACATTATTTATTATTTATTAGTACTCTATGCATCGCCCGATAGATAACAACTGAAGTGTGTCGTGTCATCGTCATCGTAAACAAGCGCGCAATGACATTGGTATTGCGCCCGACGAATCTACCATCTCTTGGCCAGGCTTACTAATAAGTGGTGATACCGGCAGTAGTAGCTTTAACCTTGAAGGAATTCTAGGCCAAGGGCGGCGTCTAGTTACGTATATTATATGTATTCAAAAATAATCAATTACATTTAAAAAACCATTAGTATGTCTAGTGACGTGAGCTTGGATATATGACTATCATGTTATTTTGCACTGTGACAACAGAATGCCAAAATTGTCATTTGGGTCAAATATTAATATGATGACGTCATTTTTGTGATGGTCAAAACAAGGCGATTTTTGCTTTTGTCGAATATGTGAGTGAAAGAAGCAGATTAATTACTGAATTAAAATGGTTACGTTTTCCTAATTGCTGATTTCTTTAGTTGAAAATTTAAAATGCTTTGTTTATTTGATTATGTAGCTCATACAGGGATTATTTATTAAGATCAGTACCACATACAAACTTCAGTTCAGTTGTATTTTAAAGCTGCGTTTTCAGCAGACATCCAACTTAAATTTATAAATCACTGTTTAAATTTTTCTGTCAGTAATGTCGAAAAACGAAGACATGAATCATCCTGAATACCATATAGATTTAACATATAAACATATAGGCAATCAATATTGATGCGTATTTATGCATTAATAAGAAATGCAATTATTTAGTTTCATAAAATGACACCAAATAAAATGTTCGTATTTCTTATTAATAAAGAAAGCAGGCATCATTATTGCCTGTAATTTTATATATTAAATCCATATGGTATTTAAGATAAATCATGTCGTGTTCTCATTTTTGATTCTCATCAATAGACAAATTTTAATAGCGATTTAAAGTTTTCTGTTAGTTATCCTTGCGACTAAGGCGTGCTAACGCCATCTTAAGGAGTAATAACTCTTTAAAATTTATACTTCAGCAATTATTTATTTTAATTTCATTTTTAAAAACATCAAGACATTGGTACTGTTTTATTTATAATAGTTTTTACACAATTTGGAGTTAGTAATATAATATTTTGTAATGCTTTATTTCTGTATAATAACCGTCATTTTATATCACTCAGTCGATTTCGAAAAAAACTTATTTAGTCATTTAGGTAAATTATTTTAACGTAAAATGTGGTTATAGTAGAAAAAAGGTCAAAATCATCAAAGTAGGCGGATCATCTTAAAAGGTTACATACAAGTATGACTTATTATTCTGAATATCTTTCCTTACTGACATTTTGCTGTCTTTACAGAAAATATACTTTACATAACAAGAAAGTAGTTTTTGCTTAACTACCATGGCCTACGTGATTAAAAATAAAACAAAAGTACACCAAACATTTTTATATTTTCTGTTTTAATTCTTTGTTGTGATACAGGTTTTCTTAATATTCGGTTTTTTGTTCTGTTTTGTGTAGTAATTTTTGTTATATATTTTTTTTTATATTCTTAACTGTTTTAAAAACTAACAATGTTTTTGTTGCGTTTTATTTAGTTTAATTTTTTTTCAATTTATGGCAAATTTTAGTTATTTTGTATATTTTCATGAGGTAATAATTATTTTAATCAATGCTTACTTTGATATGATACATATATTTATATTGTATGTGATTCACCTTTCTCTTATTTATTCTCCTGCGTCCTATATGTGACGACTCTGGCAGAACAAGTTAGATAGGGAAAACTCGTAAGCTGGTCTGTTTACGATCTATCAGCCAATCAGAACAAGCGAATGGCCGCCGTTTAATACCCTACCACAATTTTAATATGTTAGGCCTCTGGCTCACTAGTAAACAGTGAAGTAAACACTGATTTTACAATACAAACTCACTGCGGCTACATTGCATAGTGTACGGATTTGCCCATTCATAAATACATTTTCAAGGTAAAAGCTACTACTGCTGTTTACTTTACTAATAAGTAATCATAATTTAAGAGAATCGACAACATTTATTGTAACAAACAAAAAACAAAATTTAGACTACGGTAAATGTTCAAAAATTAGTCCATTTTCCTGAATACATAACTGGCAATTACGATTTAAACTCTCTTGCACGCGTAATAAATTCATATTATTTTTAATATGAGTTTCAGCATCTTGAATACACTGCAATAATTGATTGAGATCATTTACTTCCAGGGCATAAACAAGTTGCTTGAAGTGACACAATAAATAAAAATCGCAAGGATTTAAGTCGGGTGCTCTAGGTGGCCATGGTATAGGACCTCCGTTACCAATCCATTATTTGGGAAATGAGTATGCAGCCATTGGGTCACTTGTCTTCCTCGATGAGGCGAGGCCCCGTCATGATGATACCACATATCTTGTGTCAGGTGGAATGGAACATCTTCCTGAAGATACAAAAAATGTGGTGGTCAAAACGTTACGGTACCTCTGTGCATTTAAATATTCATTAAATATATTTATAAGTAATGGTAAATAAACCACCCCAAACATTTACATTAAATCTCTGCTGGAACTTACACGTTCTGGTTGCATGTGGACCAAACATGATAATTATTGAATTTTTTAAATACAGTTATCTTGGATGTGTTGTTGCAAAATCCAGTGACAAAAATTTAATCTCTGTTGAGAATATCTGTAATGCAATGCTTGTACAATTTGTCGATGATAAGGGTGTAGCCCTTCGTGATGTATTGCTCACCATACAAAACTTTGCTATAGCCCAAAATTTTGTGCTACAGCATTTATAACGTTTTCAAGATCTTGTTAAATATTTACATCATGCGCATGAGGGCGAATGGAACTAGAAGAAGCGGCAGTACCAGTCATGTGAAGTCTTCTAAATGATGTACTGAAAACGCGATGTAACGGTCGACGTCTGTTAGGTAACATATTTCGTGTTCTCTCGCTGCATTACGAGAGTTTATTACAAAATCCATAAACAAAAACAATGTCAGCATATTCTTCGTAAGAAAATGGATTCATTATTAAGAAAAATTGCACAAATACAAATTTCAATAAATCGTGACAGACAGTTTTGACATAAAAAAAACTATTTTTGACAGGTGATTGTTTTAACTAAATTTTGTTAATACGTTTTTTCAACTTAAAATTTTTAAAAAACGCTATAACTTCTGAACAAAGAAATATATATTTATATGAACATTTCTTCATGATATTAAATCTACTTTTTATTACCAAAGTTTGTAAAGAGGCTAATATGAATCACTCCGAGGGATATAAAAATTAGCATCTCGAAAACCAAATACGAAATAAGTTAAATTAGATAAAAGTCTAATTAATTGCGTTCTCTCTTCAAATTCGCTAAGTTTTGAAATTTTTTTAGCGATTATCCTGAAATTTCTAAAAATCCATAAATTCAGTTTTTTCAAAATTTTAAAAGTTGCTCGGGACATATAAGAAAGCTTATTACATTTTCTTTTTAATATCAAAGAAAGGCAGCAAAATACTTATTATTGACATGCATGTCTCTGATTTTCTTTTATTAATCTACTCAGCAAATACAATTGTGAAAGAAGCAGATTCCTATATTTTGTTCTTTAGAAGTTACACACATTTTAATGCGTAGCTAAATTGATCCTTGGCATCGATAAATTTGTTATCTAATTACTTGTTTACACTCACACGTGCATCATTGTCAGTTTATTTGTCGCTTTATGAGGAAAAATAACAAAACAAAATTACCTGTACCAAATATAGTCAAATAAATTTCGAATAAAGGTGACAATAATATTTTTCTTACTTACAGTATTACACAAATAATAAAAACGGAACAAACAATAAACAATAATAAAAAAATGTTTGAATTGTTCAAAATGTTATCTGTTATTTTCCATACATAGTATGGTTTGTTCTACTACACTGTGACGTCTCTTCCTTCCTCTTGTTCATTTCCTACATGTACAAGAGGGGAAGTGTTACTTTGCCACTTTAAGACAGTAGCAGTACGTTGAACTTTTATTACGGTACGGTCTTGAGCACCAGTTCCTTTTTCAAAATGTAGGAACTCTACTATATTCTATCAGCGGCATGATAAAAGCTAGAATAACTCAGTGAAGAAACGGTATGTAAAAGGGTATGTGTGTATGGTTGTCAATTTCGTAGAAATTGTCAACAATACCTACCAAAAATAATTCTTGATTTATAAGCAGATTTACTACTTATACCTTTGCTTGAAATAAAAAGGCAGAATTTCAACTTCACTTACTCTAATTTATTTAAGATTGCTTCACAGAAGAATAAAGAAAAATAAATAAAAAAATATTACAAGTAAGCCAAGGAACTAAGCAAGAAGCAAGAATTTATGAAAATGTAAGATCGGTGACCAATTATATCAAGTACAGCTAAGTTACGAAAACTACTACTACGCCATTAGTATCAGCAGGCAAGCAACATTCAAATATTTACTCAAGCATTTACAAAAATAAAGCAAGCGTGATTTGAAATAAAGCAGAGTTACGGAAACTACTACTACTGACATCTACAGCAAGCTGTTAATGACTATAGTCACTAGTGCCTAAGGCGGTATTACTGTAGGGGATCGGTGCAGCAGGTATATCTAGCGGTAAGTGGTTACGGTGTACAAGCATGACACATTTGCAGGACGTCAGTCCAGGGACAGGTGGTGTTTATGACTGTCTAATCGCGGGTGTGCTATATCTTTAGATTAGCTCCTTATGTCCCTTATTAGGGTATGACGAACGGCACAGTTCGGACATTACAACCCGGGAACTGAGATTCTCTCCAGGAATCGAGGTATTGAATCCTCACTTGTGCCACTTCGCGTGCATCTGATGAAATCCTTCCAGTGATTGAGATATTAAGATTTCATTGGCACTAATTTAACTATGACTGACATGGAGTTCTTTTCAGAGATCGAGGCATAATAATCCTATCTTTACGTCAACAATAAATTATGACCACCTGATATTTCCGATGCTCGTCTACCTATCTAACACAGGAGTTTAGTTTTACTAACTCGGGTTTTAATTATAAACTGTCCCTTAAACTGACGAAATCAGAGATATGTGTGCGTGATTGAAGACATTCGAGGTTAACTTTCGATAGCTAGCGATAGATTAGTGTTTTAGGTTACCACATCAACTTCAAGCTTATTTTCTGTACAACTTAGTTTTTAGTGAACATGGGTGTCGGATGCAACGAGCCAACTAGTACTTTCGGAAAATTATTAAAAAAAAATAGAAACATGTTTCTTTACCATTAATAAATGCTTTCAACTTGGCTTGGAATTAAACTAAATTAAATTAGAATACTTTCCTCTTACTTGGCTTCAGCGAGCGGCTGTTTAGTATCAATATATTAATTGATTTATCATTTAGATAATAAAACCAACTAAAATTACCCTGAAGAGAAACCGGTTTGAAATAATTATGTTTGAGAAATAATTTCTATTCCAAATGCTGAACTTATAAAATAAATGGAACTTTGGTTCAAAACGATTTTAAAAGAAATATTAATACTAGTTATATTGTACAGAGTGTACCAAAGTGATAGAAGAATCCAATTAGGTCTTATTGCAACAAAAAACTATTACCAAAAAAATCAATTCGTTACAACATTTCTAGCATTACTTAACATTTTCGAATTAATCAATTGCAAAACCCCTCAGGTTATGGACATCTTAATAATTTTTATAAATCACGTGTTCATGAAACCTCATAAGAGAAAGTCTAAGTTTTAGAGTCAGAGATGTAGGTGGCTAAGGAAGGAACATTATTACCTATTCACTGATCACCAAATTTATCATTTACATGATCTTTCGTCCTCACCATTGGCCAAACTAATCAATTCTAAATCATTTTCCAAAAATCTTAAACAAACTTAGAAAATACACGCAAAATTTATGAGAAATAAGCTATAAAACATAGATATGTTTAAGCTCATGACGGTCATTATTGGCACATTGTAACTTTTAAATGAAGAAATGTATATAAATACTTCTTCCTTCCATAACTGTATCTAGAATTGAGTTGAGGTTAATATCTCAGCTGAGGTTTGATAAACTGTGTTTACGAACCTAATCATTTAATCCTGCATAATTAATTAAGTAAGGTTCAGTAAATATTGACTGAAAGTCAGAGTCATATTAAGCTAAGCGTAGTACTTCATGGAAAATAAGGATGGTTTATTACAAAATAATTGAGGCTGATGGAGCAATTCTGATTTCATATTTAGGATCAGAACCTCGAAAACATAAGAAACGGCAAAATTGTGCATTTAACAAAATTACTATCGACTAGTGTAATTTAAGGGACATTGTATGAAGTAGCCTCTCTATGAACTCAGAGTAATAGCACTGCTGTTTTTTTTATTACATTAAAATATTAGTAATGTCAAGGTCGTCTCTGGAATGTCCGAAATTATCTGGAGTCTAATTATATGTATATCATCTCTTAATAATCAATCATTTGTAGTTAATTACCAATATGTACAATTTCATTTCATTTCTTCTGGTGTTAATAGTCTATCTTATTGCTAAGTTTACTGAACTGAAACACGATTAGCGATATTATAATTATGTATTAATTTACAAGTAAGTTTAATTTGGATTTATTTTGCAGTTCAGTTCGAAAATAATACAAACAGGTGTAAATATTATTGTTCCAAGTAAGCAAGAGATAACGTGACAAAAATATTCAAATCAAAACTGACGATATTATCAGAAAATAGTTACTGTCATAAAACTGTACCAAAACTTCTAAAATCGTTCAGACTATACTACTATATGAAAATATTTATCTTGCTTGGATTCGTTTATAATCGTTGCAGGATTCCAGATGGTTCAGAAATGTCAGATAATTGTAAAAATAGATAGTAAGTTTAACAAGTAGTACTTGATTTGCAGCATAATTTTATTAATTTCAAATACAACAAAATTAATAGGTAAATTATGACTGACAAAATAATAATATCTAGTAAAATAAAGCTTCACGTGTTATGTATGGTTAAGCTTACAAATAAACAGATCTAAAAATAAAATCAACGGAAAACTATTTTGTTTTATTATTGAACAGATTACATATATTTCTATATAGTACAGCTTACAAGTCAACAGCTCATGATTTTTAAAATATGAGACTATCTATTACAAAAATAAAACACTAGATCAGGTCTGCTAACCAGTTATAATTTTTATAACAAAACGGTAGTTAAATTCGATGGAGCGTTAAGTAACTCGCCTTAAAAAAAAAAAACAGTGCGAAATGGAGTTATATGTTGCAAAAACGTGAAAACACACAGCCGTTTCCTCCAACATTGTCATCTGGCGAAGCCGGGAATCGAACCCAAGAGAATGCTCAACAGTGAGTAATAGTACGAAACATAATAAAACTTTTTGTTGTTTTTTGATTTTCACGAAATTTATTTTGAATATATACTTGAATACATATTTTACATGACAATCGTTTCGCCAACACAGTAGCCTCGTCAGATGTGAGTATTATACTAACTTTTACAATGTAGAAACAGGGTATAAATATGAAATTTATCTAAGGTTGTAAACTGTTATTAAAGTAGGTAATTTAAGAACTGTCCTAATTTTTAAACACTAAGAGTGGTGGATACAATAATAAATAGAAATATATAGAAAGTGTACTTTACACTCAAAATAAGTTTAACAATGGTGAAGAATTAGTTTCTAATTGATCATTTAATATTATATTCTGTCTTTTTAATTTATTAATTTCTAATGATTCTAGTAACGTCAATTTAGGACGTTTATTTTCTAAATGCAGGACTTCTAAATTCGGATTGAAACTATGGTTATCTTCTAGGAGGTGTGCTGCATATGTGGAATCTTCTTTACCATTGGTAAAACTTCTTCTGTGTTCTGCAACTCTTGTTTTGAAATTTCTTCCCGTCTGCCCGACATAAACTTTAAGGCAAGTACCACAGGTCAACTTATAGACTCCCGACTTACTTTCCTTTTTTACCTCTATCTTTATTATTTTTAATTAATTTACCGAGTGTGATTAGTGTTATAAGCAATGTTGACATTGCAAACAAAACAACAAAACTAATAACACACTCGGTAAATTAATTAAAAATAACAAAGATAGAGTTAAAAAGAAAAGTAAGTCGGGAGTCTATAAGCTAACCTGTGGTACTTGCCCTAAAGTTTTTGTCGGGCAAACGGGAAGAAATTTCAAAACAAGTGTTGCAGAACACAGAAGAAGTTTTACCAATGGTAAAGAAGATTCCACATATGCAGCACACCTCCTAGAAGATAACCATAGTTTCAATCTGAAATTAAGGTTATGCATTTAAAAAAATAGAGGTCCTAAATTGACGTTACTAGAATCACTAGAAATTAATAAATTAAAAAGATAGAATATAATATTAAATGATCAATTAGAAACTAATTCTTCACCATTGTTAAACTTATTTTGAGTGTAAAGTACACTTTCTATATATTTCTATTTATTATTGTATCCACCACTCTTAGTGTTTAAAATTAGGACAGTTCTTAAATTACCTACTTTAATAACAGTTTACAACCTTAGATAAATTTCATATTTATACCCTGTTTCTACATTGTAAAAGTTAGTATAATACTCACATCTGACGAGGCTACTGTGTTGGCGAAACGATTGTCATGTAAAATATGTATTCAAGTATATATTCAAAATAAATTTCGTGAAAATCAAAAAACAACAAAAAGTTTTATTATGTTTCGTATAACATGGATTTTCATCAAGTAAAGGTCGACTCAATCAACTATGTGACCAATAGTGCTTGCTATATAACGAAATTTTTGTTTTATTATTTCTACTACTTTATAGGCTGACACACCAAGCTGAAACTGTGTATTGTTTATCTGATAACCAATAATATAATTTTGGAAGTTAGCTGTCCTAAAGCCCGACTAATAAGATAGCTATATCACAAATTGACGCTAAGTCAGCGAGAAATAAAAAGTCGCGTCATTGTGTGCTCTGGTGAATTTTGTCTCAGATATGTCTACTATTCCGGTGAGTCCTAAGCTTAGCAATCTGGATGACAATGGATATTAGCCACCGTTTTTTTCCTCCTAGGTTGGTTTGCCCATATCACTGGTTTTTCGAATTTTGATGCAGGAAATACTTGATGATTTTGTTCAATCAATATGCGCTGAAATACTTGGTAAACAGGAAGATGCTTTAGTCGTTAAACCCAAAATAGAAAAAGAAACAAATCAAATTAAAAAAGATTTAAGAAGTAATAAAAATCCAGTGGATTTGCAAGTGGGTTTAGATATCCACAAAAGTACACGCAATGGAGGAGTAATTTCAAAGTGTTCAAATGCTGAAGCCCTGAATGCTGTAAAGGAGGACATTAAAACGAAATTGGGAAATAATTATGATATTAATGTTCTAAAAAAATTTAAGTCTAGGGTTCTCATTACTGGTATTGCTGTGGAAAAATTAGCAAATAAAGTAGATGATAAGGAGTTGATTGAGTCGATTCTTAGGCAAAATAAAATACCTCAAGAAGCTGACACTTTTAGGTTTGAAAGTATTTATAAAACAAAAGTGCGAAGAGGAATATTTAATTGGATTGTAGAGGTCGAAACTGACATCTAATGAATAAGGATGAGCAAGTGTTACACGTTGGATGGAATAATTGCAATATATATATATATATATATATATATATATATATATATATATATATATATATATATATATATATATATATATATATATATATATATATTATTGTGATATTAAGGTTTATTGTATTTTTATTTATTTATATATTTTGTAAAAATTTTGAATTGTTTTTATTAAACAGTTATAGAATTGAAAATTTTGTGTTTTATTAAAATCTATGAAACTTGGCGCCTTTATTTTAAATTTGTATTTATTTTATATTTATGCCCTTGTATACCCAGACTAGCTCATATTTTAATTTACAAGTTTTTACTTACTTTTATTTTCTTTTACTCTCTCTCAGGATGCAGGTTCAATTTTGTTCTTTCTATAGTATAATTTCAAAATTTAAATTCACAAAATCAGTACACATAAAAAAACTAAACACTTTCAGAAAACAATAAAGGAGATTGTTTTTAATGAAATATTTTAAAAATTTTTTTTACAAATATATTTACAATTTTTAACTTAAATTACCCCAACAAATTTTAAAATCTCGAGATTTTACCTTATATTTTTATCCTTGCGGTTGGCCGAACTGTCGTTTCTTGGTTCTCACTTCTCAGCAGTTACCACGCTTTAACGTTTGGATATGGCCCCTCCAATTTCCTGATATGCTTGTGTAGTTTATTTACTTTAATTTTGTGTTTTGTCTAACTGGATTTCTTATAACACGTAAGTACTTACAAATTTTTTTACGGTTTCTTTATTTTCTTGGCTTGAAATCTGATTTTACAACCTTCTATTTACTATAAATTACTCCTAACCTTGATTTTATTAATCTTTCTTCTATTTAATTTCATTCGATTCCTTTCCAATTTTCAAAACTCTCTTCTTTTCTATCAATAACAACACCACTATCTATTGTTTTCTCTGCTTACTTTAATTTTGTATATAGTAAAATCACCAAATTTCAAAATTTACTAGTTGTCACAAATTATTTTTTAATGTCAAATATTTTTAATTTTGAAAATAAAAATTTTTTTACTACCTTTTTGTTGCCTTTTTAAAACAATATTCTTTCCTTGATACTTTATATAGCATTTTCTGTAAATTTGGATGTGTTACGTTCAGTATAAAAATTTTTATCTTTCACATCTCATTTTCAAAATTTTCTTAACAAATGCCCTATCATTTTAAACAAACTCCTTTTTATATAACTAGAACTAAATAACTACTGATAACAAATCTTTTCATATCTAGGTTAACATATCTTTACTCAAAACTAATATTTTTGTTTCTACATTTTGTAGGCTGTCGATATTGGTTTCACCCCTTTTACACACACTTTAACACTGTGTCTTGAGCTACCCCCACTCACATACGAAGCACTGAGTTTCTCCTTTGTCCTATTGGCATGTCTTTGCACATCAATGAATTTCCTATTTAGTTTTTTTATGAAAATATAGTTCAACTATGCTGTCACACATACAAAAATCAAGAAATGTTTATGTTTCAACCCCAATATTGGAGAAATTATTATGGCATTGATCTAAACACATTACTGCACCCCTGTTTGGTAAGTTTTATTTCAGTTTATATTCACTTTTACAGACCATGCACTTTTTATGTTTCGTAATGAAAGTTTTAAAATAATTTACAATATTTTCCCCTGTTTATTGTATGTTGCGTTTTTTTAACTTTTATCTAAAGTTCAATTACATTGACTGTATACTAGATTTTTAATAAATTTCCCCTTTTAAAAGTATATACTATTACAATTGTCTCTTTTATAGGTAAAATCTTTTCCCTGAAATTATGCAACTTTTGATACTACTGGAGTTGATTGAAGTGAATTTTTATATGGGACTACATTGGTGACACCTTTTCGATGGCAGGAACTACACAATAGGTCTCTCGTCAGCTCTGCCAGTGAAGATCCAGGACTTCGACTTGACACCTTTTTCTTGTTTTTTTATTTGTTTTTCATTAAATTTTTATGGCCAATTTGACTTTGCAAATACCTTATACCTAACTACATTTTTGATATGAACAATAAATACTTAATACTACTACACATATGTTAAAAACTAAATTAAAATTATTTTCTGAAATTGTTCATTTTTAAATGTATGCATGTATTTATTAAACTTTTTATTTTTACTGCATGTTTGCACTCTATTTTTGTACGTCTATTTATCTGCATTTTATTATACTAACGAAAATAATTAAAACCTTTTAAAATAATTTACAATATTGCTAAATGTGATAATATATATATATATATATATATATATATATATATATATATATATATATATATATATATATATATATATATATATATATGAATATTTCTGGGTAAAAATGATTATGTAAAAAGAAGGATTAAAGAATGTATTGAGAATTATGGCATGAAACAGTTTATACAAAATTTTACTGGAGTAAGAAGTAATTCTAGTAGCATAATAATTGATCTTGTTGTCAGTAATGATCGTACAATAAATGCGTATGTAGAACAAAATTATATCATAACAGACCACTCAATAATTCTAGTAAAAGTAGAAAACGGTAGAGATTTATTAAAATATTATACAAAGGAAATAAGATCTCGGATCAATTTTGATGAAATGACAAATTTGTTAATTGAAAAAGAATGGGAGTATTCTTGCACAGATGTAAATATTGTTAGTCAGACATTTGTAAATAACATATTAGATATACTAAATATAGTAACACCAAAAAAAATTATAAAAGTAAAGGTAGCTGAAAATAGATGGTTAGATGATAAGTGTCGGGAAGCTATTGCAAATATAAATAAGGCTTACAAAATATTTGTTTTTATATGCGAGGATGAGGATTGGAATTACTATAAGCAGACAAGAAACAATACTGTAAAAGTTATCAAGGAAGCGAAAACAATATTTTATGATAGAAAGTCAAATCCAAGATTAATGTGAAAAAGCTTAAAGCAGTAAGTTGGGAAAAAAAGTGGGGGAACACACTCTGCAAAGTTTGAACTGTAATGAAGTAATATTTAATAACTTTGCGAATGTATTGAAATAGTATTATGTAGGTAGTATTGAGAGTATTATCAAAAGCATGGGGACAGATGATGTCGATATTGATATAATTAATGAATCTATCCCGGGTGCAAATTCTACATAACATCATTTAATGTTATAATCCTAAAAGATCTAAATAAAATAGTGACTAAACAAAGAAAAAATATAGCACTGAAATCGGACGTGATATTATATAAAATCTTTTTCATATAATAGGGTATCCTTTTTTAAATTTGATTAATTTGAATTTGGAAAAGGGTGTTATGCCTGAATATTTTAAAACATCTATAGTGGTACATATACCAAAGATACCTAATACGAATCTGGCCGAAGAGTTATGACCACTAAATATGTTGCCTTTTTTGTGAAAACATCTTAGAATTATTAGTTTATGATCAAGTAATCACATACATAAATTCAAATAATATTCTATGCACGTATCAATCGGGATTTCGTGGTAAACACATGGGAAACGGCTTTGCCATTAGTAATTTCAGATTGGAAGCAGTTGTTGGACAGAGCAGAGTTGGGATTTGCACAGTTTTCATTAGTCTTAAGCATAATATACTACTATTAAAACTAAAGAGATATGGATCTGAGAACACTGTTATAGACTGGATTACAAGTTATATAACAAATAGATACCAAGTAACAGAAATGAATGGGAATTTATCAGAAGCCAAGTATTTATTCCTTATTTGAGTGACCTTGGCAAAGTGTTACAAAAATGTATAGTCCATCGTATTGCTGATGACACTCTTATTTACTATAAGAGTACAAATTTTGAGGAAATGGTAAGTACTGTTAATTTATATCTAAAATTATTGACAGAAAAATTTAAGATCAATAGACTAAAAGTAAATGAATTAAAATCCAATTTTATGTTCGTGGGTAATAATTATCTATACAAACAGTTTGCTAGTCTAAAACTTAGTATCGAATTAAACAGAAAAATAGTTGAAATTGTTCAGGAAAATAAGTATCTAGGCCTAATAATTGACCATGAACTGAAATTTGACAAACATATAGAATATATATCAAAGAAAATCGGCAAAATGATCAGATTTTTAGCAGAGTGGCTCCATTTATATCAACCACTACTAAACTAATTGTGTATAATACCTTAATACTACCTCATTTTATCTATCGCTGTTCGCTGTTGTATACAAGTTGTACAAATTTTAGGAGACTCCAGGTTCTCCAAAATAAGGCAATGCGAATAATACTAAGATGCCACCGCTTCACTAGCAGTCAGCTAATGATTAATACAATAAAATGGCTTAACATTAAACAGTTCCTCTTCTTCCAAACTATGATATTTATTTTCAAAATGATTACAATTGTTGACTATTACAGACGTACATATGTGTAACACACGAACGGCTAGTGCAAATAACTATTATGTCAAAAGAACTTCTAGGAGTAGTACAATAAGAAGTCTGTTCCACAAAGGAGTTGTACAATTCAATCTTCTTCCTCACGTAATTAAGACTAGTAATACCGTTAACCAATTTAAGAGTCAACTTTTATGTTTTATAAAAGATAATGCATATCAGCCAAATTGATGTTGCTTTAGGTTTGTTTCTTTCTCTACATTATATGTCTATATTATGTAAACTAGTATCTACTAGTTTGTAACTAATATTTTTATATCTATTATTTTTTTATGTACATAATACTTATCTATGGATAAATAAAGAATATCTTATCTTATTATCTTATTATCATCTATGAATTATGTTACTTGGTTATGTACAAAATTTATGAGGACAGGTTCTGTCCACATTGAGAAAATGACGGGCAGATAATTTTGTATGATAAAAAAATTGATATTGTTGTGGAAATGGTGGTGAATTCTAGGCAATCCACATCTCAGGTTGCTTCATTGTATGATGTATGTGAGCGATCTGCACAATTAAATTTCATCCATACAGTCACAAACAATTTCCCCAGAAGTTGATTATTTGGCAGATATTCTGGACGATCACATCATAGGACCAATTTTCATTGTGGAAAACTTGATTGAACTCGTACCTTAGTATATTGGAGAATTATCATCATCAAATAATCCAAACAATTCAAAATAACTCCAAGGAATTTCAAGGGGTCAAAATAAGCTTTCAGCAGGTTGGTGCCTCTACACATTATTTCAGGCATGTCAGAAATCGCCCTGACAAGCTGTTTTCTGACAGCTGAATCGGACGTTGTGGCCCGAGTAAATGGCCTGCTCGTTCGGCAGAATTGGTACACTTGGATTTTTTGTGAGATTATAGCAAATCCAAAGATTTCATTACTCAAACAGAGAGTGTTTTGGATTTGCGGCAGATGAATATGCATCATCACCAGACAAATACCGAAACCGGCTAGACTGAGTAATCCAATTAAAGAAATATATGTATATATCTAGGTAACCGACTATTGTTTTTTGTACTGGACAGCCTTACATGTTATCTAAAGTATTAAATTCCACAATAAACGATATTCACTTCAAGTAAGATACAGGACTAAAAGATAATCGAATGGACTAAAAGCATTAAAATACTTTACAAATTTGGAAGTATATTCATCCTGTGAAAGAAATTTTAAATTCATAAATAAATAAAAACAAGCGGAAAAGTTGCGAACAAAAATTAATTTTCCTTTTATTTCGATGCAGCTTAAAACCATTTAAGTAAGCATAAATACAAAGCAAACAGGGAAACGGAATAAAATATCAGTAAAATAATAAAATAATGTAATATAATTAAAAACGCCCGTGATAATTATGTTTTTGATAGTGTATTTAACCAGACTTGGAGTGACATCTGATCCTTATCAAAGGGCGGAATTGTATGCGGTAAAAATGACAAAATATGCGAATAATTGCAACAAAGTAAGCACAAAATTTTAAAAATATTGCAAATACTTTTTTTCTAAAATATATATGAATTACTTTGTAGGTTCTGGAGGACAAATAAACTTGATTTAGCTTAGTGTACATCAGTCTAAAAACGTGTCCAAAATATATATAGCACATTTATTTTTATATAAAACACGATATGTACCTAATAGTTTTTTAATTCCTAATTAAAATAAAATAACTCCGCCACTAAGGCTGTGTTGCTTTAGTAAATAAGACAAACCATAATTGAAAATTAGTATTTATTTCTTAAGATCAAAATTCTGGTGGGTATGAGTATCATATTTGATACACTTTTTAAAGGCTCTAAAGAACTTGATATGAAATTGTTGAAACATTTCTCGACTCTTGGACTTGGAGATCCTTAAATAGACAATTTTTCAGGAGAGTTGCAGGAAATAATCTCGTAAAATTAACTCGGCCTAGTGATGTGATGATAAGTGTTACATAGGACAGTGTTGATGAAATAACTGAAATAATACATCAACTAAAATCAAATAAGTGCACTTCTATGGTTGACAATATAAAATCGGAAACATTAAAAGGTATTAACCCAAAAATATCAGCACGCAATTTATATTTTTAATAACTGTTTTAAATCTGATATAAGTCCGTCTACTTTGAAAATAAAAGTGATTAAACTATTCTTTGAGAGTGACGATAAATGTGAAATGACTCTCTATCGTCCTTTCTGATTTCCAACATTGCAAGAACTTTTGAAAAGTATTAAAATATTAAATTACTAGCTCTTCATATAAATCAATATCGTGTCAGAAAGGCAATTTGACTTCAGAGAATAGAAATCAACACAAAATCCAGTAGCCTTTCTGACTACAAAAATCTGTAAATACATGAATGCTAACATTCAGAGTTGTGCATCTTTGTTGTTCTTGCAAAGGCGTTTAACACGGTTAGACACATCCAACTATTACAGATATTACAAAATATCCTAACCTATCAAATAGGCAAATGTCGGCAATTTTTTTCAGTAACAAAAAAAGGTAAAATGCGGAGTATCCCAAGGAACCGTTATGGGGCCTATACTTTTTAATATTTATCTGAATAAAAGTGAGCTGAAAGAAACTGAGCAAAGAAACTAGGTACAAAATTAATGCCTCGAGTACCAAAAGGAGATAAATTGTTGCTTAAAATGTTATTACTGCTGCGTCAGTAAAATATGAATATTATTATACTAGTTCATTTTAGATCTCTAAAAAGAAAGTTTTACAACTCCTTCTAAAATTAAAATTGAATGAGGACTATAATTTACGGTTATTTGACAAACAATTTAAAACATACCTTGACTGTCTGGAAATACATCCATGCATGTGGAATACTAATAAAGCTATACACGCCGTTGATAGTGCCAAAGTGGTTAATGATGTAGCTGAGAGATGAACTTCTTTCATACGGTGCCACAAAGCATCCCTCACATATAAAGAAATTAGTTCTAGAAACAAATTATTAAGCAACATCACTATGATATTCTTGAATTAGATTTACAGGAAACAACTACTTAGCGGACAAAAGCCGCAACCTGCGTTGAATTAATCTTGTAAGTCTTGTTTGGTAGCAAAGATCATTTGTCAATTCCTCGATAGACAGACCGGTTTCGAACTTGTTATGTTCTCGTCATTATGCCATAAGTAATGGAAAGGCAAATAATAATTACAAACCAGCTTAGCCTAAAGCATACTAAGCAAGACAGACATAGTGAATGATAAGTGTATCCCTCTGGTGGTGAGTGCTACTACCCGTTAGACATCACTGATGTCTTAGTGACTGATATTCTTGATCCAAATTATTTTACTACTGTAAAAGGATTGAAATTCATTACCAATTTGTTTGCGTCTTTGTGTTACGTTTGTATTCATTCACATTTCAGTATTCAGAGGCGTGTGAATTAAATATAGGTTATGCAATATCTAATAAAAAAAATTGAAGCATGGGACTCATGCCATATTTAAGACTAATTTTTCCAAAAAAAAAAATACGATTTAAGTTTGCTACAAAAAATTGCAAAAATGGTCTGACCACCAGGAAAATGTATCGACAAATTTTAGATTTCGTTAAAAAAATAAGTTTTTCTTATAGTGATGACATTTTGAAATTCGTAAAGTTAATAGTCTATTTAAACCAAAATTTTAAATAATATGTATGACACTAAGGAATAGAAAATTTGATAAGGTCTAACTGACCTTAATCAGCGTAATAAATATAACATAACAGCGAGATAATGTGGCAAAACGATAAAAAGTAAACAACACTCATTTTGCATACAATCCGCGCTTTACCTATCACCACCGGCGGAAGAGTTTTATTGTTATGAGACGTCACGGAGAGTATGGGAGGAGATAGAACGGAGCAGAAGCAGATTGTAGCGCCCTGTAAATCAGCAGACGAACAGCGCGAAAGGGAATAGCGAAAATGAGAAGGGAAAAGGGATGATGAGAACGGGCGCGCCTAGGTCTGATGGGATTCGGGAGTGACGGCAGTTCAGGATCGGGGCTGGGAGAAAAGATGTTTGCTCCAGGCGAAAGACGGACGGCCAGATTAACTTGATGCACGGGAAAAACGACACAGTTGCCTCACGATAATTTGACCGACAGATAAATTTATTCCTTGGTCGGCTAGGGCTTTAAAGCGAATTTATTTTTCACTAGAAAACTCTTCAGCAAGCAAAAAAAATATATACAGATTTGTGCTATATTACAAATGATATACACAAAATATATCGATTTGGATGTTTTTACGGCACATTTTTCTTTCTTCATTTTAATATTTTATAAAAATGTTGTCAGTTTTAAACACTTTTAAGTTTCAAAAGTACGTCATTCTGTATGTCGTACGAAAAAAGTTTTTTTGCACGCAGCCGTTCGAAAAAACATTAAAACTCGTTTTTAAATTATTATTTTTTAATAACTCCATGGTTATCGCACTATTGAAGATGTTACTTATGTTTTTACCAAGCGAAGTTGATGGTAAAACAGAATTTGTAGAAGTAATTTTGCATGTTAGGAACGTTCTTTACTTTTTGACGTTTTGCCACAAAAACGTTATTAGCAAGTTTCATTTTTTCTTCAATACACTTACCCCTCTGCATCTGTATAAGATCTTCATCCTCCATGCCGCTTAAGTCTGAAGATGTTAGCCCCTGAGCCAACAAACAGTGAAGCAAAGAACGTTCTGAAACTGTGACCAGTGTATTTTAATAAGGATCGGAATTTTGACAAACGAATTTACTCCCACTACCTGAACATAAAATTTTCCTACAGGGACCTACAGTTTAGCGTTTAACGAACCACGGTCCTCAACTGTTAACTAATTCACCGCCTAGATTTGCATGCCTACCACGCTGGTAAATCTCCTGATCGAATATCGGAAATTAAACGGATGACCATACCTCATCCCCTGGGTATTGTAAATGTTCTTCGTATTTTTTTCTTTGGAGCCCGAAGTATTGACAATTTTGAAAGACTCTTTGTCCTCAAAGTCATTTATGGTCCTTTTAGAAAATTCGCCTCTGCCAACAATCCCATTATCATGACTACCTACTTTTGTTAGTAAAAACGTTTCATCGGGGGCATTAAGTAAAAAAAGTAGTAATTTCGTCACTTGAAAAAAAAAAACGTTTGCGTTTTTTAGATTTATAGCAAACACTTTGTCTTTTAAGAAATACTTTATGTTATTTACTTATAAACATATTTTGCTTGACAGCTAAAGTCAGTCGATTTTATCAAAGAATAATTTAACCACAGTGTTGACGACTTTTAACATTTGGATTCTTTACCTAAATAAGCAAAAACTAGTTTCGCTACCTTAAAGTCTATATTTTGCTGGCGCCAGTTGGCAAAACCTTCTCACTCTTTTTCATGTAGAGACGTCTGGACTCTCTAGAAGAAGCATTTCATCTGGAATATCAGAAAAATCACATTGATCACTTTTGTTGCTCATACTTAAAAAAAATTGTACAAAGCGTCTCCACAAATATGTTTGTTGAAACTCTTTTACTGGGAAAATAATGACGATAAATTATTTTGATATATTTACTGCCTACCTTGGCAACTTACTAAATTAAATCATGTAATGCGATTGTTATAATTTTTTTTTCGGCATTTGTTAATTTGGCAACAAGTAAAAAGTTATGTTCTATGTTTCTCATTTAAAATGTTGGTAGTTGAAAAAATAATGTGTAAAGCTAGGATATAAAACGTCTTTTTGCACAAAAAAAAAACTACGTTTATACTATGTAGTTTGTAAATTGTAATATGCAGGGTTTAAAGAACTAGTAATGCAAAAAAGATATTTGGCATAGTAAAGACAATAAAATCTGTAACCTGGTAGATTTATAATCAAACTAATTCTTTTAGATACATAAAAGTTTTTTTTAAATTACATGATTAATGAAAATGCATAAACGAATTAGTTTTTATATGGTTATATAAAAATTTATAGAATGTAAACATCACATGACACAAACTTGCATTGCTTGGTTGCTACAGCCGGCACTGGAATGACTAGCCGATATTCACTCTATAGTAATATAATAAAACTTCAAATGCTTTCAAACAATAATAAAATACCTTTATGTGCATTTCAAATATATTTGAGGTATAACTTAGATTCTTTAAATAGCATCTTTCATCTAAAAGTAGATATTTTTTCCTGGCTCTGAATTTCTACTTAATTTGAGATTGATTTTCATTAATTGATTGAAAACAAATCATAGTGTTAAACCGTTGATTGGTTAAATGTTATTATCTCTAGCTTTAATTTGCATGTTTACAGAAACAATGTTTCCAGATCCTTTTGGGTGGATTCAAAATCAGTTGTTTGTAAACGTATTGAAAGAATGCAGGTACTTGAAAATAATGGAGGTCATTTTGAATACCATCGACAATATTTATGTTAACAGACTTTTACGTATTTTTTTAGAATAATACAAATAATATTTAAATAATATAACTTGTCTTCAGGAACTAGTCTATAATTAAACAAGTGTATCTATTAGATTTCTCTAGATACATAGCATATTTATAATACGAGAGTGTGGCGGCCTTCTTTTTTAAATTCTTATTTTCGAGTTTTTTCGTGGGATTATAGATTGAATGGCAAAATCAACAACACATTAAATTTAATGCCGACGTTTCGAAAAATTTATTTTTTTCGTTTTCAAGGCTCACTTTAATTTCTTTTTAACTTCTGTTCTATGTTTCCGTAATATGTCATTTTCTCAGTCAATAGATGCGAAGTTGTCCAAATTGTGCTATAGATAATACGGGAGTTTAGAGACTTTTTTTTTTAATTCTGATCTTCGAGTTTTTTTGTGGGATTATTGGTCCAATGGGAAGAAAATCAACAAACACATTGAATTTAATGCCGACGTTTCGAAAAATTTATTTTTTCATTTTCAAGGCTCATTTAAATTTGTTTTTAACTTCTGTTCCATAGGATCGTTCTATGTTTTCGTAATATGTCATTTTCTTAGTCAATAGATGCGAAGTTGCCCAAATTGTGCTATAAATAACACGGGAGTGTCGCGTCGGCATTAAATTCAATAAGAGTTGTTGATTTTCCCATTCGACCTATAATCCCACAAAAACCCGAAGATCAGAATTTAAAAAAGAAGGTCGCTACACTCCCGTGTTATTTATAGCACAATTTGGGCAACTTCGCATCTATTGACTAAGAAAATGACATATTACGAAAACATAGAACGATCCTATAGAACAGAAGTTAAAAACAAATTGAAGTGAGCCCTGAAAATTAAAAAATAAATTTTTCGAAACGTCGGCATTAAATTCAATGTGTTATTGATTTTCCCATTCGACCAATAATCACTCCTGTATTATTTACAGCAGAATTTGAGCCATTTCGCATCTATTGACTGAGAAAATGACAATTACGAAAACATATAACGATCTTATGGAACAGAAGTTAAAAACAAATTGACATGAGCCTTGAAAATGAAAAAAATAATTTTTTCGAAACGTCGCGACGGGCTCCTTTTGAATGCGTTCTCATGAAATGAGAACGTCGTGCGTTCTCAACTCATGCGTTCAAAGTCATTACACACTTTTATTCCATTCCCCAGATCCTAATTTTCCCGAAACAAATGAAACACATGAATTCGCTTTAATTCAATAATAATTTTTGAACTATGTATATGTTTTTGACCGTAATTTTTTTTGAAATTCTATATGGTATTCTTCATTAGCAACCCAAAAAAACTGTATACAGTTTTGTAAAAACGCAGCGATAATTGGCGATTTTTGGTATGTTTTGGGGGATTTCATGGCCGCCATTTTGTTTTTTTCAAAATTCAACTTCGGATTCTTGATCAGCGACACAAAAAACCCATGTGTGCACAATTTTAGTAAAACAGCTCAATGCCTTTATATTTTGGCCAGCTTTTCGGCGTTTCCGTCCACTGTGCGACGCTTCGAAAAATTTATTTTTTCATTTTTAAGGCTCACGTCAATTTGTTTTTAACTTCTGTTCCATATGATCGTTCTGTGTTTTCGTAATATGTCATTTTCTCAATCAATAGATGCGAAGTTGCCCAAATTCTGCTGTAAATAATACAGGAGTGTAGCGACCTTCTTTTTTAAATTCTGATCACCATTAAATTCAATTCTGATCTGCGTTAAATTCAATAAGTGTTGATCTATAATCCCACAAACACTCGAAGATCAGAATTTAAAAAGAATGTCGTACACTCCCGTATTATTTAGAGCAGAATTTGGGCAACTTCCCATCTATTGATTGAGAAAATGACATATTACGAAAACATAGAACGATCCTATGGAACAGAACTTAAAAACAAATTGAAGTGAGCCGTGAAAATGAAAATATAAATTTTTCGTAACATCAACATTAAATTCAGTAAGTGTTGTTGATTTTCCCATTCGATCTATAATCCGACAAAAACTCGGAGATCGAAATAACATATTTATTACGTCCTTGTGTATTTGTGTCGCTGATTGTTTCTATTTTATTCGCAATAGAGACACATATTTACTAGTAAACCAATATAAGTCTATTAACATGAGTTACTACTTTAAAGAGAATCCTTGAACTTTATTTGTCTTCCTATTTTAAACTAGTAGTAAATTATGTACCACAGAAACGTTGAGGTGCTACAAATAAATCCTAATTTAATAGAAGTAAGTATGTTAATTTGAACCTAGTTTTAAAAATAGATTGAATGATTGCTATCATAAATTATTCCTTAAATAAACGAAAATATCAGACCTTCTGTCACAAGATGTTGGAAAATTTGAAATATTTTGTATAGCACGTGAATATATACATAAAATTTTTTACAATCTCTGATATTTTGTTGTTAATATGCAGTTAAATAAACAGTATTTAGATATGAGCAAAGAGCTTTCTATACTTTTAATAATTAAAATGACAACAAAAACCTACCTAGTTCTATATATAGTGAGAATGTGGTTCTGGAATGCTCTAAACAAAAAATTCCCCATTCATCTGCTGACAAAATCCTTGGATAGGACGATCTTATTTTTAAACGCATATCTTTTCTGATAGTTGTCAAACTTTTTTACCACCACCACTTTTCGCAATGACATCAAACCCCCACTTTTTTTTGGGGAACCTGATTCTCCTTGAAATCCTACATACAGCAATGTGCAGTTGTGTGATGTCACAAAAAAATCGAGATAGCTGCGAAATTTTTATTCAAATAATAATTAAACTATCAAATTCAGTGCTCAAATTGGGTTCCATTTACTTCTTGGCAAAAGACAAGTCACTGGATGAATTTCTGTCTAACACTTTGCAACACCTCTGGGGTAATCGCCATGATTTCATTTTGGATGCTTTCTTTTAAGATATTAATGAAATTTGGTCTCTTAAAGTAGACCCTAATTTTAAGATAACCCTACAGAAGAAATCTAAAGATATGAGTGAGATCAGGTGACCGTGCAAGACATTTAATTTCCCCTCGCCTCCCAATCCAGCGCCAAGGGAAAATGTCGATTAAGTAATCCCAAACAGTAACGCGGTAATGAAGGATGCTACATCTTGCTAGAACTACAAAGCACGGCTAATTTAGTATGGGTTTCCGTCATCCAATATGGATTCTGGGGAGTCTACTAGCGACAATTTTGTCTATTAACCGTTGCGTTAAGATAAAATGTATCTTCATCAGGAATACGGTTGGCAAAATGAGCATCACCTATCTATCATGTTATCCCAAAATTCAGTTCTGTGATCAGGATTGTCTTCGTTCAAGTCATGAACTAAATCCACGATAACCAATATGTTTCATTCTCTAGCGAATGCATATAAAAATTCAGGGTAACCCAGAATGTTTTATATGCATTTAGTAGAGAATGGAATATGTACTCTTTTCTGTATCATATAAGGGTTCCTATATCTAAAATTAAAACTTTTATTTTAGATTGAGATTTATGTATATCCTATTGCCCATTTTTAGCCCAAAGTGTAGGACATCTAATTAACGTATAAAATAAAAAACTATTGAAAATAATAATTGTAAAATTGCATTGAGTTATTGAAGAATAATATTTTTTAAGATTACATTCCATCTCACCATTCCACACAATTTTTGACAGCCACCATATTATTTTTTTTAACTATAGGTTCTTTTTATGATAAAACTGTATCTCTGTTTATGACTGCAAATTCTTGAAACAATCTACTCTAGAAGATAATTTGTTTTTCAGACAATGACACAAAAAATATTTGAGGAAAAATGTGTGGATTGATTGGTAGCTAAATATCTCCCTTTTTGATGACACGCAAGAGAACCAGTTTAAAAGCCAAAGTCATGGAGAGGTTTGGTTCTTATAAAGCAGCAATTGACTCTGTACTTCAAAAAAAATACCTCAAAAGTTTCATTCATAATGGATTGTTGGAATTCCATAGCGAACAAATTGTATTATGGAATAACTGTTCATTGCAAAGATGATTTCTGGAAACTTCAATTTTTCGTTATTGACTTTGTTAGACCACGAGGTCTTCATTCTGGCCGAGATATCCAACTTTTTTATTTGTAACATTGTCCAATATAGAACATGTATTATTGTATAGAAATAAAGTATTATAACCGCACTGGTTTGTTTAAAATACACATCGAGAAATAAGTTGATTCCATCTCGTCTTGAATTATTTAAGATTGAAAACTGTCCGCCTCGATCTCGAATTTCGAGACAAGATGAGACGAGATCGGGAACTATCTCAACTCGACGGCATCACTAGTCATTTTCTGTACTTGATTTTATTTACATACAATTTATACGACATTACTTTATAACTTTATTTTTATTGACTGTTCTTTTTTGTTTTACTCAATATTCTGTATTTCATGTATTATATTTAATTTTAATTTTCATGCCTCTTTTTTATGCATTGTATTTTCTGATTTTCTCCCATCCTGCATCCTGTAATTGGTACTTGTACTGTTGGATGATGTAGACTAAAGTTACTTTGTACGGACGCCAATCACTGATACTATGTGCCAAATTGAAAGCATCTATCTGAACTCCTTCATGAGATATTTACGAAAAATTGATTTCGACCCAGAGCCTTTAACACCCCGTATCTTAGGAAGGAGATCGTTATCGGAATTTTGTTACAGCGCAATATCATTATTTTTTAACGTATAATCGCCTCCTGTGGCTTGGCCAGGAGGTTCGGGGACACCCTGTATACGAATCTAATTGACGTTTAAAACTTATGGGATTGGGATTGCAAATAATATTGAACCGTTCTTTAAAAGAAACTAGAGATATAACATCATGACCAGCAGGATATTTAATTTATTTAATGATTTTAAGGACATCATCTTCCGAAATTTACTTTTTGAAAAATGAGGAATATTATAACAATTAATTTGTAACCTGTAATCCATACATTAATACTATGAAGTGATAAAACCTCATTATTTATGCAAATCATAGTACAGGTGCTTAATGGTGTTATTGTTATCTGATTTTCAGATCGCATTAGATTTGATTACATTAAACTTTTTAGCCGACTACCACAAAGCCGACTTCTGATTCCTAAAACAAAGGACAACAACCTGATAATATTAGAATATTGTTAGATAGTAGATCCTTGAAGTTTTATGTGACAGCTTTAAACTTAAATTTAAATATTAGGTAATAGTGAATATTTGCCTTGGATAGAAGAATCAGCAGAATATTATTAAATGAATATATAATACGCTTTATAGAAATTTATTTTTGACTAGACTATACAGAGTGTCCACCTAGTGCGTATTTATTTCATGACTGCATATTCTAAAAATATTTTCATTCGTTTTGACTGTGTAGTAGTCAACTACTGCATATTATTTGCTTTTCAATGAGCTACCATAACATATACTTTCTTTGAACCATTCAGAAATTATTTGAATTTATATAGAAATTTTGACGGATGTACACCTTTACAAGGAACTTTGTATTCTTCTAATTTGAAACGCTTTCAAATATTTCGATGCGGTAGTGATTTGCAATAGAAAAAGGCTTTCAAACCATGTATCTGGTTTTAGATTATTTTTTCTACAGGTGTCTATAATTTTATATCAAACTTGAAGATTTAAAAACTTTTTTTATTTCAAATAGAACACCCTGTAAGTTATTTCATATTCGATTAGAGAATTCCAAGAGATTTCCGACGACCTACCATACTTGATATTGATTTTCAATGATTTTGAGGATACGATCGTTTATGTCCAAATTTTGAGTAACAAAAAACAAAAGTTCCCCCTTTTTGATAGATTTTATGCAAATTCTAATAACCATAAATAAAGAGGTTAACAGTTTGACTAAATTTACACTTTTTTATAAAATATCCTTGGAATTCCTTAGAAATTGTTGGCATTCCTCATAAGTCCTACAATTATTATTGTAGACACAAATGGGTGTCATGTACCAAAATCATTATTTTGCATAAACTTGAATTAAAAACATCGTTTCAGAATTTTTTTATTTATTTTGTTTTATCAAGAAACCACTGTTAGTTGAATCTTGTACTGTTAGTAGCATTTCTGCAACTTTATTATTTGCAAAAAAAATTAAATGTACCTGACACTTATATAAAATTCAAATTTAAAATCAAAACAAAATTATTTGAATTAAAACAAAAAAAAAACAATGTATAGTGCCTTCGCTGGACACCCGGTCCGTTGCCGACAGAGCATCCCCGCATATGGTGGCGACGGGACAATTGTTAAGTTGGGAGAAGCGGGGCCGATCCGGGCTTAGACCTAGAAAACGTTAAATAACAATACCACACCTAAAATAAAACATTTTAAATTATATAATATTAACAGGAACTAAAAATCAACGACGCATGCAAAAGCATGTGCCGTTGATATAACACTATAAAACAAGTGAGAACGGGTGAACAGTATGAGCGGGTGAACAGTCTGATATGTGCATTAGTTAAGCGTGCGCTACGCGTACCCTTGGCGCTGTGCAAGGCATTCTCCTCTGTCGCAACAAAAATTTGTGTATTATTGGCCGCCGCGCCGTTACCATGCGTCGGATCGAATTCGGTCATTAGACTTTTCTGCGCTGTTCGCGACGTAGAGCGCCAACCCCCCGCGATTTTGACGAAAAGGCGCGTACCGAAATTAGCCCCCTTCCCGACCCCCAACCCCCCACCAATTTTTTCACAGAAACCTCTCCTCGAATAATCCCCGCCCACGGGAGCGCTGTCCTTAATCTGCCGACGAAGTATTTTTTTCGGTCGATCAAATATTTTCGGATCGAATTCGGTCATAAGACTTATCTGCGTCGTTTGCGACGTAGAACGACACGCCGCCCGCGATTTTGCCGAAAAGGCGTTTTCCAAAATTAGCCCCCCTCCCCAACCCTCCCAGCTCCCTCGAATTTTTTCCTAAAACCTCCCGTCGAACGACGGCCCCCCCATGAAAGCGTTCCTTAATTTGCATATTTACTATATTTCTCATCTGTTTGGAAAAAAACGCGAAAACGCCGTCGAGTGCAACCGTTTTACGGCGAAACGACGCGTCGTACGCATCCCCACCCTTTATACTTTTTTGTCGGCCTCGACGTTCCAGAACGTATTTTGGGGTCGCGACCCCCTCGTCTGTAGTCGGGGATTGTAGCACCCCCTCCACGCACCCCAATGGTGGGGGTGCGTCGAGATGGAAGTTTTTTCATCTCGTGTCGCCCCCATGGCGACCCACGGGGTCAAAACGGAGCTCGAAAAGTCGCTGCACGAGATTCCTGTTGCTCATTGGGCGGAAAAGGGAGGGGGAATTTTTCGGGCCCTATATCTCGGCGACGGAGGAGCTATCGAAGCAATCTCGACGGCGTTGTACTTGTCTAGTGGTCCCATACCTGCATTGAGGGAACCATTTTTTGTAAAAAACGAATATTTCAAAATTCAGCCCCCACCCCTGCGAAAACGCGTGGACAAACCGTGTGGACTTTACAAGGGCAAAATGTGCGCCAAAGAACCCCTTTTACGTGAAAAATTCGTCGCGCCCTCCAGAGCACTTTAGACCCGACTCCCGTTCCTCGTTAGTGGTATATAAAACAATAAGAAATAAACTGTAAAAGATTTGTGTACATAAATTTAGAATTTTGATGATGCTACGACGAGCCAAACTGTACAGTAAAATGCTCGCCTCTAAATAATACAGAACTACGGAGCGGGAATGTTTAACTTCGCTTATTTTTGGGTATGTTTAGTAATATTTCTTGTATATAATAATGTGCTGCAATTTACTGATAGTGGGTTTATAATTTGGAACAAATTTGATGGGGAATTTTGATAACAAAAATGATCAAAAAGAAAAGAAGAGACAGGTGAAAATTTTGTTTTAAATTTTGGTGCCCCTTTCATAGTGTGGGCGGTCCTCCCATTTTGTGAGAGGAACGTGGTCTAAAGTTGTTGTCTATAAATTGGTAACGTTTGGTATGATAATTTGTGTTTTGTCGTTGAGTCTCAAAACCTGCTTTGTAATTTTTCTGTACGTTCATCAATGTTTTGTGAAGTATCATTTTTCGGATTCCCAAAAAGGAAAGAAAAAAATACTAACATATGAGAGAAATTATCGCCGAAATGTTTGTCCTCGCATTATTTAATATACATTTTGTCTCTGTGTTATATTGAGATGAGGTACAAAAACATATTATGGTGATTTTATTGAAGTTTTTATATGTGAAAAAAAAATTAACAGAGGTTCTTTGGAAAATGAGAATTTACATCTCTGGAAATGATTTTTGACTAAGTGGCTGAAGGAAAAAATAATGTAGACAGAAAAACCTTTACAAAATGAGAACCTTGTCTCCTGAAAAGGAAGAGGTGAGTGACTAAAATGAAGCTAACTTAATTTAAAATGAAAAATAAAATTGAACTGGGGGTCCTCATAATAACAAATCACAATGTAAATATAATAAAAATGTAGAATTTGATATCAGGCCTCAGACAGGATAGCTAGTTGACCTACGACCTCATCACTACTAGGCCGCATGAGAATATCCAACATGAGTGTCAATGTGAAACAATGGAAATTAAATAAACTATTCGAAAATAAAAAAAATAGACAAATCATAATATGTAAATATATTCAGCAAAAAAAGTTGAAAATTAAAACTAAAAAAGAAGTAACTACATGAACGTAGCTGGATGAATGTAAATATTTGGTGAAATTTATTTTTGATAAAAAATTTCGCAGTAGTATTTCGCAGTATTTCGAAGTATTACAATGAAATGGACAAAATTCATGTATACGTTATTTATTGGAGACATCAAAAAGTAAAGGGCTTGCGTAATCCTATCAAAACCGGACCATGTCTAAGATTTAGGAGGTGGAATTAATATCGATACCTGTACTCCTACACTAATTCCTTGATACAATAGAAGAGAAAGCGTCTCCGTTACAAATACCTTTAACCATGTGATCGTCTTGCGTGCCTTCAGTGATTTATTATGATTAACACGGACACGTGTTCCATAACAGAACCTATAGCATCTAATTACCATAAAAACGTTAAACTATTATAACGTATGTAGATATATTAGTAGAATTATTTTTATTAATCGACAGAGTCGGGCTGGCCAAGCAGAAAATATAATTAATTTATTAGACATCCATCGTTCATATTTGGTCATATCTGAAACAAGTTAACTTTAGGATTGAAGTATTAATTAATATTTATTACACCCTATCCCATTAAAACGATATATATCTAAATGTAATATATTCTTTGTGCACTGTTAGTTAAAAACATATTCTGTCTGCTAGTTCAGTAATCTAGCTTATGTCATCTTATAGTTGTTCTCAAACTTACGTTGTAACGATAATTTTAACAAACTATAGTTACGACCTTGCTATCCTGTTTTAAATCGAAATGTCCTGATTTTGGTTCATGCGCGAATCAATCACTGACGAGTGCACGGGCAGAACAGAACGGAAGAGTCTTTGGGTGTTCTTTGAGTAGGGAGGTGAGCGTAGCAATTTATTATCGTCAAATTATTAATTTAAAGTATTTAATAATTAATACAATTTCATTTTACCAATTTGAGCATGTAGGGTATTCCTATGTTCTTGATAAAGTAATTATTTCCTTATATAGGCTTTAATATCGATTTTTATCGAGTTATATTAGTTAATGTAAAGCTCGTTGGCTAATTGCCATATTTGCGCGTCCTTTACATTTAACTAAATTCATGAGTTTGGATGACCTTACTGGCTCTATAGATGAAATTTATATCGTTTATCGTATCTTATTAATAATTATCTTATCGTACCGCGTAAATTAGCATTATTGTTGCTAATTTGCTACCCTTCACTTACCTCTTGGACTCAAGTCCTTTTTTCTTCCTGCGGAAGAACACACAAAGCCTCGTCGTGACTAAAAAGTCTGTCTATTTTGATGTCAGTTAATTACATTTTTCTTTATTATTACAAAGCTACATATTTTGAATTTACGGATTCATAAAGGCTGTTGCCTAGATTTTTAGCTAGTATTAACGTATTGAAGACGATTAACTTGATTTCTTAAAGTTTATTAGACTCTACCGATTTTTACCGTAAATAACGTTTATAACTTAAAGTACCGCACCACTTATCTTTTCTGTGGAAATTAATAGAATTTATTTTTGTGAAAATTCATATACCTAATTTATTTAAATAATAAATTATTCACTATCTTTCTTTATCTAAAAATTAATATAATTTATCTAAAAGGTAAAGAAGTACCTTTCTGCTTTCCTGTTATACTGTTACACGGTGTGACACTGAAATAAATCACTATATTTCAGTTGCAGAACTCATATTTATTTTTTCCTCTTTTATATTTGTTTAAAGCACATTTATTAAATTGTGTTTTAAAAATTTATTGTCGAGTATTAATTTTTCCTTTGGATGAAGGTATATATTTATGTTTGGTAAACCTTATAATTTATTTCAATTTGCATAATTATTATAAATAATTAATATCGTAATTCTTAAGAGTTATCTTAGTGTTTTTTATTTTTTACCTTAACTTCATTTTTAAATTGAATTAATTAAACCATAAGTTATTACTTCCAAGTTGAGTAATTATTTTGATTAAGTAATTATCTTTTTTACTATTTTTGTCTCTTAACTATTTTTCTTATCAAGGAAAATAGTATAACTTTTGTATAATTCAAAAATTGGATTAAGTTGTTAGTATCTGTCGGTAATTTTCTCATCTAGAAAATTAACCGAGTAGTAATTTTTTAAACTAATTCTATTAGTTGATTTCAGTACTGTTTATACACAGTAGTTTTTTCTTTTGCCTTATTGTATTTTTTTCGTTCAACCGTAGCTTCACCTATACATATTTTCTGTATTTGTTATTAATTTTGACTGGTAATTTTCTTTTATGCTCGAGACCGAGAAGAAGGTTCAACTATAAATCCCATAGGACAGGGTATTTTTTTGTTGGTTGAAATAACCATTTAGATCAGCAGTAGCCGTTGTTCCCCTAGGAGTTTGCAGTCTAAATATCCTCACCAGGAAACTGTCCGCCGAGCTATAGTTCGAGAAGGAACAAGACGATCAACCTGGAGTGACTCTATTGACCTAGTTTGGAATAAGGTACTGTCTGTCTGTCTGTTTATAAAATCTATAACCTGCCAGGTCTTATCTTTCATCGTACCAGCCAAAGTATCAAATTTTGTAAATGTTGGGGTAGTTGCGGGGAAGGAAAAAATACAATCTAATTGGTAATATTTTTTTTGTTGTTCTGCTTCACAGTTTTAGTTTTCTCTATTGTTGTTCAATATAATTTCTCCCTTTCTCCCTTCAGGCAAATGTTCAAACAATTTATACTTTTTCTATTGTAAATAATTTTTTATTTAATTTGTAATATATTTGTTTTTATTAAAATTCTGTTTTTTTATTTTTCTAAGAGGGACGGGTCTGTTCTCACATTCTCAAGTTTGTTGGATTGATACCAGTAACTATTGTTATTAATATTTTTATTGATAACATGGCGCCCAATTATCTTGTCTTTTAATTAATTTTATATCGAATAAAAAAATAGTTACGGGAATCATCCAGCATCCTATAAGTGATATTTCACAAGGTTAAACTACAGTAATCACTATTCAGCTTTGTTGATAAATAAGGCTAAAAGCATCTTTGAAAATATTTATCAACATTTAACAACTGTCCTGACCTACGAACCCACCGAAATCACTGAGCAGCCGACAGGCAACATAAAAACGTAACCAATTGGACCACTCTTTGTTTATGAGAGGCCTAATAAAACAGGTAATTATAAATTATATCTTAGGGTGGTTACAACGTTGAGCACGCTGTTCTTCAATATTTGAGACAAATCTTATGATCTTTAAACTAGCCTGAATTGATCATCACGTTTGTCCTATATACTTTTGATTTCAGTTTTTATAACTAATTATGGATTACATAAAAGCCGTTGTATTTCCTAATCTATGAACCACTGTTATAACAATATCTATGAAAATACAGCATGGTTCGTATACAACGGATACTAATTCATATTTTTCTCTCAGTTTAAATTGTCGAAGAAATTGTTAGTGTCTCCTAAAATTTATATTTTCTAATTATTTTGTCAACTAAACATAGAGAATATCCATTTTCATTATCACGGGACACTGGACAATTTTCGTACGTGCAGGTCCGGCACGACACATGGGATAAGAAACAATAAATAATTTGTACGGGACAATTAAAGTACAAACCTCGAGTGTCTTAAAATTTCAATGAACCTCCTGTACTGTCTTCAAGGCTTTATTATAGATTGCAAGACAGAATCAGACAAGTTACATGAATCATTTTGCGATATGAGGATCATATGGCAGCTTTACACATACACTGTGTCCCAGAATAGATGTAACAAGAAGTGCAGTGAAAAACAAATTGTTGAATTTTGGAATGGCATTTGGATTCAGTCTTGCTTGAAGTAAGACTAAGACATATCAAAAATGAGCTACTCGGTGTTATACAGGGTGTTTTTATAAGTCGATTTTTTAAAAATCTGTACCAATAAACTACCTTATTCTTTCAAAATACCGAAAAATTCCATTAAAAAAATTGTTTAGGTTGCAATTTGTGCATCCTTATATTATATTACTAAATTTCAGAAACATAAATTTACTTTATTGGAACTGCCCCTTTTTCCAATAAATTAATATTTTGTTTTGAAATATTAAAATTCATTTTGACAAATTGAGAGTGCTCGGAAATCATAAATACCTTTTCTAAAATAAATTAGTATTATGATTAATTTTTGTTCTTAACGTCTTATCTTATTTTCAACAAAAAACTGACTACTAGTGAAAGGAGGGGCAGTTCTAAAAAGATAAAGTAGGCAAAAATTGCAATGTAAACAACTTTTTCATTAGGACTTTTTTATATATTGAAAAATAAAGGTAGTTTACTAGTGATGATTTTTATAAATTGACACTGTAAAACATAGATCGTCACTAGTAACCGATTCAACTCATTTTTGATACATCATTATTTTAGATCAAGCAGGAATAATTACCGAAGCGTCAATCATAATTACTTGTCCATTTCACCCTTGTTACTTATATCCTGGGGTGTGTATTCCGCTGCATCTTATACAAGCAGTAAAACATTTTCACTTTTAAGACCAATTTATACAAAGCATTTACCACTACTTCCTCAACTGTTCGGGAATTGGTTTGCAACACCCGTTTACTACATATTAACTGTGGAGTTGTAGTCTGAAGAATACTTAAAGTATGCATACTAACATTAATGATTACACACCCTACAAAAAAAAAATTCTGACCTAGCAATGAGATGAGTATATCCTTATGTATTTTTGATCGCTGATTCCGAATCCGGGGTCAAAAATGTCGTACACCCCCAGAAAAATTTTAGAGCCAAAAAACACCCCTGAATCGTTTTGTTTAATATTTTCGGGAAAAATTGAATGTATTACGATAAAAATAAAGGTGAATTGCAGCGTTCACCCTATCGGTATGAAACGCACCCCCATAGAGGGTGAGAACCACCCTCATCTGCCATCAAACCAATTGATAACGACAATGACTGAAAAACATCTAAAAATGTTTAAGTTTCGTTAGGTTTACAATAAACTGACGTAGAATTCACGTAATACCCCAAAACTACCCCTATATCGTTATGAAAAACAACCCTTAACTTCAATTACAGAAAAAAGAAAGGAAAACATAAAATTTTATAACGATTTCATTATATGGATGTTCTTATTTGCAGAGATCCTTATGGCTAGGATATTAGCAGTCATTTGACACCAGTCTTAACACCATTTGGGTATAAAACGCATCCCTGAAGGGGTGAGAAGTACTCTTACGTTAGTAGCTTTTAATTCTTCTTTTTTTAATCTTTTCTTTTATGGTATCTTTTAACTTTATTTTCAAACGATCTTCTTACTGACTGTCGTTTGTGTTGTTCTTTCGTGTCTCTTTTCAGAGACCAACAGTAGTCTGCTATCATGTGAAGTTAAGGGTTGTTTTTCATAACGCTATAGGGGTAGTTTTGGGGTATTACGTGAATTCTACGTCAGTTTATTGCAAACTATTGCAAACCTAACGAAACTTAAACATTTTTAAATGTTTTTCAGTCATTGTCGTTATCAATTGGTTTGGTGGCAGATGAGGGTGGTTCTCACCCTCTATGGGGTGCGTTTCATACCGATAGGGTGAGCGCTGTAATTTACCTTTATTTTTATCGTAATACATTCAATTTTTCCCAAAAATATTAAACAAAACGATTGATTTAAATGATAACATCATTTTCAGAGCGTTATCTCATATATACCCTATTCAGGGAGTGTTCTTTGGCTCTAAAATTTTTTTTTGGTGTACGACTCTTTTTGACCAGTGAGTCGAAATCAGCGATCAAAAATACATAAGGATATATTCGTCTCGTTGGTAGGTCAGAATTTTTTTTTGTGGGGCTGTGTTATATATGTTACTTAAAATGCATGGCGGTCTACATCTCGCTGCGCACGTATGTTACCTCTTTTTCTATGGGACAGACAGGCCGATCGACAAACCGGTCTCAGGATTTACGGACATTCACTTAAATCGCTCGGAGTTTATTTATCACAACTATATTCTTAATCAATGTTTTTCCTTTCAAACCCATCCTTGTTAAGAGGGTGTCTTAATAAATAAATGACGAACAAGCAAACTGAAGCTCGTAATTTTGTGCCAATCAACAATATCGAAGGAGATCAAACTTTCACTCTTTGTAATGGATGTTGGTGAGTTTATTAATGATGTTATTGGAATTAGAGACTCAAAAAACAGGTTGTGCATTTAGCAATTTTTCGAACTCTTCAGTCAACCGGTTTGATAGTAACTAAAATTCTTGAAAGCAGCTCACCCTGTATATATTGGAAATGCTGATCGCAGATCGTGCCTAGAAAAATATACTCATTCGTCAGTAGCTATAAATAAAACAAGTAATTGTATACTATATTTACCTATTTAAATATTCGATTCGTGAGACATATTACCTTAGATTTGTAAGCTACTTAACTCCCACCATGCAGAGAACGTAAAATTTGAGAAAGTTATAATTATTATTGTCTCAATAAAGAAACACTTAATTGACGTTAATAGAAAAGTAGGACGTATAAATAACAATTAATAGAAATATCGACTGTTATTTAAACCCCAACGAATATTAGCCGAAAGATACGTCAATCATTTCAACTTGAGCAGGATCTGTGTGGAAATTCACACGCTATCAATTCCAGTAATGATACGGCCAGGTAATGTAATTATTGGAATTTTACTAGTGGTTTAAGTTTATTTCATGTTTAAGTATAAATATTATCATTGTTTGTTTCGATAAATCAATGAGATTGTTTTAATTCTATGATTTTTCCAAAGTAGTTAATAATGCTTGAGTTTACAGGTGGAGTTTAAAAATGTCTCTCATTTGGTATCAGAAATATAATAGAAGTCTGGAAGTCTTGAAATAACAGAGATACTGTTTAATACAATTTAAAGTTATATAACATATTGAAGAACCATTTTTATAGGTAGTGAGCGAAAAACTTTTGTTATAACTTGTCATATTCGGACGCCTTTGTGTACGTCGCAACGACACACGGTTTATTATTTTCTTTTACGAGCATTTTTTTTCATGGCGTTCAGTCAATGACGAAAAAGTACAACAGGCGAGAGAAAACAAAACTTTCATAAGTTCATTGCCAAGTTAATTTGTGAACATTTAAGTAACTATTCGTTATGATTACCTAGATAACAACTATTCATATCATAAAACAAGAGGAGGGGATACTTCGAATTTCAAGCCAGGGAGTGGTTGAATAAATATTAGGAATACAGATAATAATGACAAATGGTCTCGAGCGACTAACATGAACGCATAGGTCAAGTAGTTAGGAATTGAGATAAATACAAAGTGTTTTAGAATGGAATCCACTTCTCTAACCGCCACCCAAGTCATCGAAGTAACCTACAGAAAATTCTAGGATTATGTGATGAGTAAAGAGAGACGAGGCTCTACAGTTTATTGTGGAATTCCGAACCACATCTGGGGGATCGACAATTCCTCTTCCATCTTCCAAATAAGTTACCAATAAAATTTCTAATTCTCTCCAGGATGGAATCAAACCACATCGACCATAGGTATCAAATATATAGCTTAAGCACTCATTGTTCAAGCACTTCTCGAAGCAGGTGGAAAGAAGAGAAATTATTGTGAAGCAGTGATTAAAATCTTCAACGATTTAAACATCATATTGATTGATGAGGCTCACTTTCGTCTCAAGGAATATGCTACCAAACCGACTTGTCAATACTGGCCGCCTTAAATAAGCAAGCATTAGGGAAATTACATTGCCCTAGTTTGGTGCACAACGTCAGATGCCATATTTTGTAACTTATTTGAATCGAAATCTCACCAATTTCTTGATTACAATGCTGAAATATGGTTTCAGCAGGATGGGCTCATAGCCCATACGAAAAAAAAATCTATTGCCACCGTCAGGGAGCTGTTTCCGGATAAAGTTATTTGCAGGTTTGGTGACCCTGGCTGGCCTCCGAAGTCACCGGACCTTATTCCCTTAATTTTTTCTTATGGAGATATCTAAAGAGTAAAGTTCACTTCAACCCTCCAATATTCAACAGTTGAAGGAGTGGATATGTACCGTAATCATAACATTGCTTTAGAGATGTGCCAGCGAGTAGTACAGAGTATGAAGACCTGGTTTGAAGAGTGCTGTCAACAATATGGAAGACATCTGGATGAAGTAATTAAAAAAAATATATAATAAAATTCTCTTATATATGCTAATGTTTTATGATCATTTTAAAACTTACACGTATTCAATAACTTTTTAAAAAGGGAAATTCGCTTTCTGAAACACCTTGCAAAATGATCTGATGTTCTCTTACCACGAATGAAATTTAAATGCAAATAAAAATTGTCTGTGTATATAATTATAAACTGGCGTTATTTTTTTCATATACAAGGTGTCCCAACCAAAAGTAGGTACCCTGAATAACTTTGAAGATATAAAATTTTTGAAAAATTGGTGAAACACGTCGACTTTATTTCCAAGGTGGACATATTTTAATGTAATACTTGTATACCTATCATCATCCCTCTACCCTACACGGCCACCCCCTAAAAAATTCAAATGGCAAGGGGGTCGAGTGATACATCTTTTGAAAGGTTTTTCAATTCCCATTACTGTGTATTTTTTTTAACTTTTATCGATTCGTTCTTAAGGAAAATAATTTTATTTTTGATGATTACACACAATCGAAATCGTTTAAAAAAAAATCTAAAATACACGGCACTAGGTATTGGAATTTATAAAAAAAACTACTTTAGTGCTCTCAAATCAATACGAGTTTTTTCGACAAAAACACTTTCCTTGTTCGTTTAGTTTTAGAATAATAAAAAAATCATAAGTATTTGATAGTCGTTGAACATTAATTTGTTCACAACCAATTTTAAATCGAGATACATTTTACCAGAATGAGTTCTCAAAATGGTTTATACCCTTCAGGAGAGAATAGAAATTGTCAGCATTTATTTTAAAAACGATAATTGTGCTAGAGCTACGGTGCGCATATTCAATAAAAATCACTCAGATAGAAGGGTTAGTTCTCAGTATGTTTTACAATCATTGACAAAATTTATGGAAACAGGTTCTGTAGGAAACAAAAGCATAAACCTCAGCGACCGATTAAGAATGAAGCAGTCGAAGTGGCAGTTCTGGGTCATTCGCAGATGGATAATACTCAATCAATCAGGAAAAAGCAGTGTTCATCGAATTGTAAAGGCCCACAAATTTCATCCATTAAATTTAAATTGGTACACGAATTAAACGAAGATGATCCCGATCGTCGGCTTGAATTCTGTGAGATTCTTAGTGAACAATTAAACGGTAATGTCAATCTACTGTAAAATATGTGTTTTTCTGATGAATCGACATTTCAGTTAATGGGGAGGTAAATAGGCACAATTGTAGCTATTGGAGTGAAACCAATCCACATTTGTTCACGGAAACACATACTCAGAGGCCTCAGAAGTTAAACGTTTGAGCTGGCATTTTAGAGGATCACATTGTCAGGCCGTTTTTTATTCCTGACAATTTAAATGGCGAAAGGTACCTAGATCTGTTAGAAAATAACATCGACCCAATGATTACACAAATCCTCGAAAAAGACGATCATCTTTTAGAGGGCAAACTGTTTTTTCAACAGAATGGGGCATCCCCACATTTTCTTATAGCAGTCCGTCAATTTTTGGATAATTGGTTTCCTGAGCGATAGATTGGAAGAAGAGGTCCTGTGGAGTGGCCCGCTAGGTCATCCGATTTAACTCCTTTGGATTTCTTTCTGTGGGGACATTTGAAAAACCCGCATCTTTGGAAGAGTTACGTGAAAGAATTTTTCGGGAATGCCTTTTATTGACTCTAGATGTGTTCAGAAATGTTCGTACAGAATTTCAAGACAGATTATACTACGGTATGGAAGTCGGTGGGGGTCATTTTGACAATACATATGATAATTTAAACTGCTTCTTTTATTTTTATTTCCCGAACCTAAAATAATGAAACAATTATTTCTCAGGAACGAATCGATGAAAGTTAAAAAAATACACAGTTGTGTAGAGAATTGAAAGACCTTTCAAAAGATGTATCACTCGACCCCCTTTGCCATTTGAATTTTTTGAGGGGGTGGCCATGTAGGATAGAGGGATAATGTTAGGTGTACAAGTATTACATTAAAATATGTCCCCCTTGGAAACAAGGTCAACGTGTTTCACCAATTTTTCAAGAAATGTTTATCTCCAAAGTTATTCAGGGTGTCCACTTGTGGTTGGGACACCCTGTATAGTTTTGCTATATAATAACCTAATATATTCGTTTGCATTCTTAAAGTTCAAATTTGTATAAAGATTTATTTATTAAGTTTCATAAAGAAGTATCTTTTGCAAAACAATTCATTTTATATTAACCATATAACATGACAGATATTTTTTATTATGGAGGGCACAATTTTTTATAACTACATTAAACATTTTAAACTTTAAAGTCTCATATTATGGACCTATAAAACAAATTTTCTTAAACTGAGAATGATTTAAAGAATTTCGGTCTTTGAAATCCATGTTTCCCATTCAAGAAATATACAACGCCTTAAAGTAAGTTACAAAATAGGGCAATTAGCTATCTATCTTTGACTGTTAAGTCAGTTGTTCCAATTTAGTAATTTTCATGACCTTAGTAGTGGACGAATGATTTGATTAAAAATAGTCGTGATCATAGAGTGAAAAACAGTAGAGAATTGCTTTGTGCCCGAGACATGGGAAAAATAAAGCCTAGGTATTGTTTGAGCCAAAAACAAATTTTAGAATTCTATAGAAGGATCTTGCCAGTAAAGTATGGCTTGACATGTAGCGCAGCGGTCGGGCCGGTCTAAGACGCTTATTAAAATTTTTTTTTTGAGGTGTTAAGTAACGTGATCTTAACAGAAGTGTTCAGAGGGCTTATCCCTCGATAGAATCAAAAAATTACGACTCTTTTGGTTGGTCGAGACAAAAGATATAGGCAAAAATGTGAACAGAATTGTAAAATAATTAAAACAATTATTTTTCCGTTTAAATCGTTCTAAGTCAAAAATGGAACAATGAACTGGTCTCAAATTTATACTTGTTAGCAAAATGTGTTAATATGAAGGTCAGATTTTAATAAGTGTAAAAAATATGGAGTTTTTCTAAGACTCTACCAACCAAAAGAGTCATAATGTTTTACTCTATCGAGGGATGAGCCCCTGAACACTTCTGTTAAGGTGGCAATACTTTATGCCTCAAGAAAATTGTTATAATTATAATTGTTATGATCGTTCCTCTAATGTACCTTATTACGTTGTATACCTACTTTGCTTGTTCATCTTATTTTGCATATAACTATACGTAGATAAGCAATGGCTACTGAAGTTCCATTGATTGAATAAGAGCAATTTTCTTCTTGGAAAATTTTTACTGATAATTTCGACTTGGCATATTGTTAATATTTCAAATAGATTAATTCTAATTGTAATTTCGCATCTATGGTTACTTGCATGTAATCATATTGTGAAGTATTTTCTAAAATATCCACACGAATTTTTGAGTATTAATAGGGTAGAATGAAGTAAGTTGTACCTGTTTAATGACCTATTAAGTTTATGATTAAAGTTGTTGAGATCAATAATAGTTAATTTTTTATCTTGCAAAGAAACTTTAATAAGCGTAAGAACTTTGAAGCCATTTTTTAATACTATTTGGCCTTCAAAATAACTTAATGTGTGTGTGAACTATGAAAGCATTTTGAGGTAAATTATAACTTACTACAATTATTTACTCAGTAAACACCAAACTCTGGTTGTTTACCCGGTCTTTATCGGAACTTTACTGGAAACCTAACCAGGGACGTCTCTAGCTATTGCGCCGCACAGTGTGACATTTTAATAATCTAGGGGGACATAATTCCCCTGCAAATAATTTCTGTTTTTGTCGATACTTATTTTTTCTGTGTCTCTCGTAATGTAATATAAAATACTTCGGAAACCAGTTTTCTTAGTTTCTAATAATATTTTGACTAAAAAATGTGTTGTTGTTTTTTACAAAACGATGGACTTAATCGGATTCATCAGATTCACATTCAGTAGATTCATTTGCCTCTAAATCTAAATCAGGTATTGAGAGTGAAAGAACTTCATGAGAAAGTTTTCCCTGTTTTCTTTTAGGAGAATGCCCCAAGCTAGCTAAAAATGGATCGGACGAAATTAAAAGTCTGTGAATAAGATCCGTGTTTGAGTCGACTCGGGAAGTCTTTCTTGTAAAATGCTCTCTATACCTTCTGCTGTCTTTGTTTCTCGCCTCTTGTGTTTCTTCCGAAAGTTGACCAATCGGAAGAATACAAGAGGCAATAACAATCTTGCCGTGAAACAAAATTTTATGTACTCTACTTGGCATATAAAACCAGTGGTACTCTTTTGAATACAGATTTCTTGTTTGACAGATATAATTTTCGAAAGCATTAGCATTTATCGAAAATCCACAATTTATTGTTTCCAAAAAATTATATGAAAACGCTGAATTAGTTCTAAATTGATACCTGTTATATCGGCAGACTTTTCAGCGTTTTTGAAAAAATCGTCGAGCCGTATTTCCATCATTCGCATTACCTGCTTGTTGTGTAGGTATGTCTATCAACAGACTCCTTTCAGGTTTAGATCTGTCTTGAATATATTTTTTTCCATTCGCGACTTTAGTTTTTATTTCAGCACCTTGAGCCCTCCATATTTTTACTTCTAAAATGTATGCAATGTGTAGTAAGCATTCCATGAATCTAATCCACGCATGTAGTGGTGATAACCAAAGGTTAGTGTTTTCAGATCAATCTCTTTTTTTGAAATTAGCTCTGGTTTATTCATGTCCTTTGGTGTAGCACCACACAAAATGCAGGTTTGCGAAGATGAGTATGAGGACAATGATGTACAGACTTTGCCATCTATCATACTTAAAACTAACAAGGGCTTAACCAAAACGTTTTCATTTCCGAGTTCCACACAAGCAGGAACTAACATATTCTCTTGGACAGTAGTGAATTTATATTTATGGAGTTTATGTTTCTATAGTATCTTCTGTATGAAACTATAGGAAACGCCCAAATCGCCAGCTGCTGAACAAATCGATGAATTTGGATAAGCATAAAAATATCCCAAAATATTAATTTCATATCTTGATTTGATGTGACAGGTCTGGGTAAAACTTTCTCTACATGTCGGCTGCCAAATCTGACAAAATTGCTTTGTAGTCTTCTCAATTTCTGTCGGGTCACTAGTGGTAATTCAGGATACGTTTCATTAAATGTTCTGCACGTTCTGCTAATTATTTTCTTGCACTGTCCATGATTGTTAAATAAATTGAAAATATCGAAATTTGAATAATTATTTACAATTTTCTTAATAAGATAGTTTTGAAATACCAAACACAAATTATGCGCATTATCTGTCACAATTTTTTTGAATATTTTTTTATCAACAATTTTGTTATTTATTAAGTCAAAGCCTACCTACTAGAAGACCCATACCTTCTACAGTTTTCATCGATAATATAAAAAAGAACTCATATATCTAAAAAACTATACATTTTGGATACAGGGATACCATACATGGTTAGAAGCGCATTTTTTTCTCCTTCGCCTGGTGTGTTTAAATAGGTAGCATGCTATTTTTTAAAAAAAATCCTTTTTGCCATTTTTGTGTATTTGACAAAGGACGTCATCTAGAAAGTTGTAGGAAAATTTGTATTTTTTTTACACGATAGGTTACCTCAATACTCTGTCTTATCTGCATACAAATTTCAACGTCTTCCTGTTAATCGTTAATGAGATATTAATTTTTATGTATGGTACCTTTTCTGCTAAAATTTTCGAAAAATAAAATTACTTCTCGAAAAACATTAATCTTAAGCATTGCGAACCTTTAATAAAAGAACCTCAGAATTTTACGTAGAATCCAAAAAATAAAAATAAAAATAGGGTCATCTATTTAAAATAACGTAGTTGAAGGCACCTTCCAGTATACCCGAAAATGCCACCATTTCGAAAATACTTTCATTAAATAGATCCTGGCAGTATATACCCACTGCCAAATTTTCAGATCAATATGTTTTTTCTTTCTCAAGATACTTCTAATGGCCGCACAGTGGACGGAAACGTCGAAAAGCTGGCCAAAATATAAAGGCATTGAGCTATTTTACTGAAATTGTGCATACAGGGGTTTTTTGTGTCGCTGATCAAGAATCCGAAGTTGAATTTTGAAAAAACAAAATGGCGGCCATGAAATCCCCCAAAACATACCAAAAATCGCCAATTATCGCTGCATTTTTACAAAACTTTGTATACAGTTTTTTTGGGTCGCTGATGAAGAATCCCATATAGAATTAAAAAAAAATTACGGTCAAAAATATATACATAGTTCAAAAAATTATTATTGAATTGAAGCGAATTCATGTGTTTCATTTGTTTCGGGAAAATTGGGATCTGGGGAATGGAATAAAAATGTGTAATGACTTTGAAAATTAATTTTATTCAATTACTATCTGAATTACATTCATCGTCGCATTCAAAAGGAGCCGACTTTATGGTGCACGATTTGCACGAATGTGCATGCATCCGTGCATTCGCGCACAATTTGGTCAATATCTCGCAAAGATGCAAAAAAGATGCAGCTAATTTTTTATACACTTTCGAAAAAATGTTCATTGAACACATTCCAATAAGTTTCAAGACCAACCATCACCAATCGCGTAACTTATGGCTTTTTTGTGGAGTTTATGAATCGTTGCATGTACAAAAATGCACTCCACTTCGATAATTATTTACTAATTACCATATAAATAAACTGATCTGATACTGAGATATTTTAATTGTACGTACTTTCTGATGCAGAATCCATTTTTATGACACAGAAAACTGCACTTTGAGAATTTTTACGCTGCAGACAAAATTTATCGATTTTTGAATCGTTGCGAGCTGCCTAAGTGACGCGCTGCACGGTCGCACAATAAGTAATTTCCTCGCTCAGGTAGTGAACCCGGATCGGTATTAACGGTCGTTTCTAATGCTAGGGGTACCACTACAACGATTTAAAACGTTTCCATTTCAAAAAAATCTTCATTTTTTTAATTTTGGCCAACTTTTTGGCGTTTCCGTCCACTGTGGGCCGGTCAAAAAAAAATCACCCTGTATATGATGAGTCAAATTTGAGAATACCTTTATAGGTAAGGAATAATTGATTTTTAACCTAAGCATTAAAATTTAGGTTATTGAAACGAAATTAGTAATTATCGGCCTCGTGGATTTGGTATATTTTGCTTTTCTGTTGGTCTATATTTTTTTCAGAATTTTCTTTCCTTTTTTTTACGTAAACATCCAGTTTTTACGAACATATTTTTAGTGAAGTGATTACAATTGCATGCCGTTAAATACTCATAAGCAGAAGCTGACGTATTACTGATAATGTGTGGGTTAATATTTTACATAATCAGTTTTTACCTTAATAAACTAACTACCGATTATATTTTACCGACTGCCACTCATAGGACAGTGACATCAGATTAAAAACAAAACGGCACATCTATAAAAGACAATTGTTTGTCGAAGTCACGCCCAGTCATCGACATAACCGCCGTAAAAGACAAACGATGTGCCGCAGCAACGTGGAGAGTAGAAGATATTTTTCTGAAACGTTGAGTAAAATCACGCCTCGATAATATTTTCCGCCGGATATTGCATTAACATCCGCCTACAGTATACCAGAGTGCACCCACGCCTGAGGTCATCTCGTGCCGTAACTATAGCTAACGCTAATCAAGCTGATTAACAAATTAACTGTTTGAATATGCTGGCAATTTTTTTTAGATTGGATGTTTTAAAACAATAAGTATTGCTGTAGAATTTAAAGTAGCTTAACAGGTGGATTTTGCATATTTATTTTGCTTCTGAAATTATGGGAGGAACCACCAAACCGATGGTATTGCTTTTTATAACAGTTAAGTGAGAAAATTAATGTAATAAATTATTGTTTAAACAGTCCAAATCGTGTTTTAACAAATTGTTATATTTTCTTCTGGGAAACATTTGTGCTTATAACCCAGTCCCCAGGAATTTTGAGCTAAGTTTAAATAATCCTTACGTGAAATAACTTTTAAAACACGCATCATACAGAAAAATCATAGAGTTGAAAATTAAAGAACACAAAATTCTACACAAAAAAATGTTGTCAAAGAAAATTTCATACATGCAACCGTTTTTGCGTAAAAAAAGAATCAAAGGTGTGGGGTCGCCAGCCAAAGCGCGAACGTCAAAATTAGACTTTTTCCGTGCGTTTCGTCACAAAAACTTTAATAATTTTTAAAGAAATGATCCGATCGTAATGAAAATAAAACCGTTTTAAAGGGGTATACCAAAGTGAAAGAAGAACCCACTTAGGTGTTAATATATTATAAAATCGTTAACGGAAAAATCACTTCGTTACAGTGTGTGTGTTGGCGTAATTCATGATCGAGATTTCGGACAATACTTTTTTGAACAAAATCTTACCTCAATTTTCTAACTCTTGATTTGATGCCTGTGTTAGCAGTCATATTTGCCAATGAGGTAGATCTAGATATTTCTCACTCAAGACTGTAATTCCAGCAAGATGGCATTCTTCCACAATCGCTGAATTTTTCAAAGGGGTACTATTGAATGGCCTCAAAAATCTCCAGATTTGATGCTGCTGGACCGCCTTCTTTGAGTTTACTTAGAAGAAGGAGCTCACTGAAGTAAACCCGACAACACCGAGGTTAAGAAAAGGCCGTATCATAATGGAATTAAACAATCTACCGCCTGAAGCTATACGCAGATCTGTGGACAGTTTTTACCATCGCCTTGGTACATGTGAAGTAGAGGGGCCAATTTCAACATATACATATTTATTAGTTAATTCAAATTAGATCAGTTGATAATAAAGTACTTCTCGTATCAATACTTATTTTGTTTGTATCCTTCAAAACTTAATAATCAGACATTTAGTTCAGTTTTTAATGGTACAGTCGAACACGGTTTTTAACAAGCTCTTCAACGAGCCCGCACGAGACATAGGGTACTACTTGAAAAAAAATAAATAAACGTAGACAGGGATTAAGGGTTTGACAATAAGCAACCAAATATATCATGAAGAAATGATTAATTGTTTAAAATTATTTACGTCTATGCGTTTCTTTCAAAAATAATGCAGAAAAAAAATATGAATTTTATGCAGGACTTTCGGGTAACCGCCTGTATAATAATTATATCACATAGTATAAATCAGTAACAAAGCCTCGACATAGAACAGCCATTTTTTAGAGATCATTCACATAAAATACCGTAAACTTATATAATTCCAATAGTAACATAATAACAAACAGGTGTTCACTGAATTTTGTAAAATTTAAATAAAGGAATCACGTATTAATATGTTTTTTTTTTTAATGTTAAATTAGTGTTTGCTATTCTCGTTTATCTACGAAATATAATAATCGTTTGGATTAAGAATAGGCTGATATTAATTTATACTACATAGTATACATTTATAATATTAAGTGCAAAAATAGCAACTTTGCCTTTTAATTTGTGGTCTGCTATCCTTTTTTTAAGAGAAATAAAGATGTTTTTGTACTAACGAGAATAAAATAGTTTTTTAATGCCTCAAAACAGTAAGTAAAATGAGCGTTTATTTCCTGAGGGATTTAAAGTCACCATGGAAACCAATGAACAATACAAATATAATGTAACATCAACATTTTTATAATGTCAAACTTTTAATGGTAGAAAGAACAAAAAATTAAGAATCAAACATATAATCTATAAAAAGTAACTTATTTCATATCAAAATTAATATTAGTAAGGTAATTTTCACAGGTCACAATATTTTTAATTAATAATATTTAGTAATATTTAGTAATCTAAACGTCAAACAGAAATAAATAAAGAAAATGATGTCAAGCATACAATTAAATACAAGATCGAGATAAACTCGGAATAAAATACAAAAGCTTCGTGGCCAATTATTTTTTTTTTTTTAATTTTTTTGTAATAAAAAATTGTTCTCGTTCGTACAAAAAATATTGTATGCACTTCGGGAGTAAATTGTGTTTTAGTTCCTTGCATAAACATCTCCCTCGCTGCGCTCGGACAACACTATTTATACCGGGACTAAAACACTTACTTTACTCCAGTGGTGCACAAATAACTATTATTATTTATCAACCCATTAACCACCGTAACTAAGCAAGAGTAAAACAATATTTCTTTTATATTTTTATCCTTAAAACACATTACAATGAATATTCAGATCGAGCCAGACCACTAGATACACGACTAGCGGTATGCGTAGTTTACAGTCGCCCATTTGTTGCCAGCACGATGTGGTACCGCACCGCGGAGGGCAGAAGGGGTTTTTACAGTAGGTTAGAATATTGCCTTGCTCAAAAATGAGATTCTTTTTGAGCATCTAATTTGTATTATTTTTTATTTATTTATGTATTGTTTTACTTTTTTTTAGAGTTGGTAATATTTTTCTTTATTATTTATGAGAATATTAATTTATGTTTTTAGAATTACTTGCTGTTTCGAAAAAAGTCTATCTTGGCGTCTCGGAAGAAACATTGAAATTGTAACACATTCAGATAACACCGGCACACAAAAAAAAGTTGTTTGTACATTTGACGCTACCTACCTCCAGACATGTATTTCGACCCGCTGAATCCGAATTTGAAGTCAGTTTAGACCGTACACCCTCAAATATCGAGTAAATCGAAAAACCGTAAAAAATAGCGAAAATTGGGTGTTTCTGTAATAAAAAAAAATTTTGTGGATCTGAACCAAGCCTAATTTTTATGTATTTCGATCCGCTGAATACCAATCTAAAGTATATTTAGACCATAAGCCATTTTAAATCTAAGTAAATTGTAAAAAACCCTCGAAAATTGCTAAAATGGCAAGAAATTGTGATTATGTTGATGAAAAAAATTGTCATTCTGTTTATACGTCATTTTTTATAGATTTTACAATTTTTCACATTTTCAGATTCTAAACTTGTATTTTATGCATAAAAAAATACAAGAAACGTATTTAATCGTGTTTCATAGATTTTTTTAAATTTTTTCAACTGCAATTTTTTGCTATTTTATCGGTTTTTTGCGATTTTTTGAGATTTTGAGGGATTAATGGGCCAAATATATTTCAGATTCGGATTCAGCAGGTCAAATTACATAGAAATCCTCTTCGATCCGGGTCTACAAAATTTTTTTCATCAACATAATCACAATTTCTTGCCATTTTTATCAATTTTCGAGGGTTTTTTACAATTTACTTAGATTTAAAACGGCTTATGGTCTAAATATACTTTAGATTCGTATTCAGCGGATCGAAATACATAAAAATCAGGCTTGGTTTAGATCCACAACATTTTTTCTATTACCGAAACACCCAATTTTCGCTCTTATACGGTTTTTCAATTTACTCGGTATTTGAGGGTGTACGGTCCAAACTGACTTCAAATTCGGATTCAGCGGGTCGAAATACATGTCGGGAGGTAGGTGGCGTCAAATGTACAAACAACTTTTTTTTTGTGTGCCGGTGTAATTTTAGTAAATAATTCAATACACATAGATTTCTTTATATGAACGAGCAACACTCCTCACTGCAGCTCTAGCGATACTGAAATCTGCTTTTTGTCCTGTTTCGTATGCTCTTCCCGGCAAGCACCCTGACTGAACTTTCGTTCGGACTGCGTTATCATACGGACAACTGTAAACTGCGCATACTGCTAGTCGTTTATCTAGTGGGATGGCTCGATCTGTATAAAGAAGTTGTACTATATCGAATAACCCGAGAGTGATATACGTCCCAATTTTTTTTTATTTTTAATAGTCGACTTAAAATTTTGAGAACCTTTATAAACGGGATAAATTTTATTTATGGACACCCAAGAAAATTTACAATTTTTTTCACAAAATAAAAACTATTAGAAAATATCAGACTCTGTAGATTAGAAGATCACAATTTAGTATTAGAGACCCGTGGTATGAAATGCAATTATATAATTCCATATAAGAAATATTTAAAACTGAAATTATATTAACAAATAAAAAATTTATAAGTTGAATAAGCGAAAATATGGTTTCTATGAGAAAAAACTTAAAATCTAACCACAAGTAGGTGTAAACATATTGTTACATATCTGCTATCCCCAAAAACACATACATATACTCGTAGATTCATTGATTGAAAGTCCAGGTAACACTTAATCACTACTTTATTAAGTAATTGATAATTTAGATTAATGACTGTGTTAACCATAATCACAATTAAACACCTATAAGTCTCTATCTTATTTCCTGTACAATTCTAGTTCCATCTATTCAGTCTACACAGTCCAGTGGCGTAACAATATGCTAGACACAATATGCGAATTTAGTTAATATCTGAAAAAAATGCTCAGAATTAATAATGAGCAAATAAAATGTCCAATACCCCTACATAATATTTATTTTTAACTAGTATTGCACATCTAGTATTGCAGAACTAGTATTGCACATCTAGTCTCGTGTAAAATTGGCAAAGCACAAAATAAAACAGAACCGTTCCTCTATACTTTTCGTGATTTTTAAAAATTTCAATAAAATTAATTTTGAAAACGACCTTATGAAGGTCGATTTTCACAAATATTATACTTAGAGGACACTGATTTTAAAGTTGAATTTTTTAATAACACTATTCTTGAACTTTTTAGCCGCCATGTACCCGTTAGAACGTAGAGTTACTAAACGTAAGGCCCCGTGGCTTACAGGGGCCTTAAAGCATCTAATAAGGCATAGAAAAAAGGCACTCGCCAGATATAATAAATCAAAAGAGCAAACCATTGGAATACTACAAACATTTACGAAATGAGGTAAATTATGCAATCAAAAGGGAAAAGAAGGCATATCTAGAAAACACAATTAGCTCCTATAATGACAAAAATATGTGGAAAGTTTTAAAAAGTTTAGACATACATACAAAAAGAAAAAATACAGAAGTACCCAATCACCTACAAAATCCTACAAGACTTGCAAATTTTTTTTTACTTCAAAAAAGTCACAATACTAAAAAAAAGAATGCAAAAAGCCCTTATTCCCAATAATAAATTTGTTATAAATTATTAAAGTTTCGCGCAGAGCGAACCGTTTCAAACAGGTTCAAAAGCGCGGAGTAGTCGTGACATCACACCTTACCACGACGAATCCCAGCTCGACGCTTGATTTCAGCCGTAAAAATACCAGCATCGCCATACATTTTAAGTGTATAGGTACTTAAAATGGAAACAAAAACTCCTTATTTTAAATATTGCATTGTACCGTTGTGTAAGAATACTACAGTAAAAGTGCCAGATAAAATATTTATAATGTGCCAGAAGATAAGATTCGTCGATCAAAATGGCTAAAAGCGTGTAGAAGAAATGAAAAAGACATTTCACAGAGCAGTAGGTCTCTACAGTAGTGAAGATCATTTTAATGTAAGTACATTATTAAATACTATATGTCTATCTACTAGTTTTTCGAGCGGCAATAAAATATTCCGAATTCCGAATTATTGAATTTTTAATTAGGGTAGGATTAAAGAAAGAAGTTAACAATGTTAGAAAATAAGATAGAGAAGAAGTAATTTAGTGAACTAAGTAAAGGAATTTCTGGGCGAAAGTAAACAGTATTATTATTATACTCTTCGCAAATACGTACAAATGCATGTCGGGAATTTCTAATCTCTCAGGAAACACTGACAATTTCACCCTCCGGGTCGTAGTGAGAAATAAAGGAAAAAAAGTCCGTTTGATGAAATTTGGGCTATAAGTAGAGTAGAGAAATCCATTTTTTGAAAAAATCAATAGTAAATAAAAAAGTTAGGACATTTTATTTAAAAATAGAATTACAGAGGTAATTTAACTAAAATTGTAAATTTCTAAGACACCAAAAGCTGAAAACTACCACAAATTTCGCTAGATCGTCGGGAGATGAAAAAAAAAATTGAAAATTAAATATGTGATCAATATATTAGGTATTGTAAGAATGAATTAGTTTAACTATAAAATAACTATGAAGTCGGCCAGGAAGAAATTAAGAAACATTAGGTAGTAAGAAGGTTAAGACAAACACAAGATTTTTTTCAAAAAACTGCGGTACAGAAGTCAAATTAATAAAAGTTCAATAAAACGTGCGAAGAAAAATTCCTTGTATATAGTATATGCAAATCCTCCTTGACTTAAGTCAAACTATTAATTGTGAATGAAACACGACACAATCACTTATTTCCCTTGCCCCAAACAGCGCTACGATTGATTTCAGCAAAGCTGACACTTTACGCGTGTGTACAAAAACAAACACGAATAAGGTGTAAGAATTACCCTAATTTTTAAAAAAGAAGGGTAGCTTTTTTTCGATTTTTATGTTTATAAATATTACTAAAAGCTAAAAAAATACATACTTCTTTTGCCCCGCTTCAGGGAAAATTTATTTTTGTATAAAAGAGCCACCATACAACCACTTTAGGCAAATTTAGATTGGCCCTTTGAAAAACCTGTAGTCATTTCAAAATATCTGTACAACTACAATAAGCGGTACTATAAAACACAATTTTAATCAGAACAGTCACTAACAAATCAACCACAGTCTTATAACACCGGTAAACATCTGTGCTTCCCGGCCGACGTACCGAAAGGTGGTGTGACGTAGTAGTGTTTCGGACTTAATTTATCACTGTTTAGTTTATATGTCGTGGAATTAGAAAACTTATTTTTTTTGTAAGTACACGATACAACGTTACGCTATTTAGTATTATTTTTATTTTTAAAATTAAGGCAAGTCCCATATTAATATTTTTTATACAATCATCTCAAAGTGGTAATAATATTCCTGTCCTACTTTTTTTTTATAATAATATAGGAGTTTCTTTAGAAACACTCTTTTAATTAAATTAGCCACTGGGAAGATTATGAACAGTTTTCTGTTTTTTTAATTTTTAGTCTCCTTTTCTTGGGTTTACCTTCTATTGGAATTAAAGTAAGTTTGTGCACTATCTAAGTTTTGAAAAAATTCTTGATAAGCAAAACTAGCACTTTCACATTGCCTCGGTTTGGCCGAAGTTGCAGTACAGCTTTGGCGAAGTTACTGATTATCTCATATAGATAAAAACAAATTATGTGTTTTAGTACTTTGGATATTCAAAAGCCTTTAAGAATAAGTCATGAATTTGACTTTTCTTTAACTTTTCTCACACGTAGGAAAACATCAGGTTGGAAAATGGTCTCCAGGTAAGGGGTCTATATAGCCTTTCATTTATATACTTTTGAGTTTTATGAAAGCATCTCTTTCTCACCTCACATTTTTACCCGATAACACAAATTTATTATGCGTTTGATGAAAAAGATATAAAAGCTCAAAAATATACCTTCATCTACTCCAAATTTCTTAACAATGAATGAGTATTGCTACAATGTGATTTTTGAAATGAAATTAATCTTAAAAGTATGGTTAATACCAATTAATTTCCCAATGTATCTTCTTTGTTAAAAAATCATACTGCTCCTTAAAATTAATCTTGCATAGACATATCTTAAATAAAAAAACAAAAACAATCTTTGCGACTTTATTTATCACATCTTAATTACTAGTTTAATGGCAGTCTATAAGTAGCAAAGATACATTGTCAATTTGTTTCGTTCTGTTCTAAAAGTATCTCCTAGATGATGGTTGAAGTGAAAGAAGATTAGATGTACATTCTATCAAAAATATTAAAAAAGAAACCTAATACTTATTAAACAAATTAAGATTAGACGAATCAAAATATCCGTTAAAACCTCACTCCTCCTATGCGTCTTTCTTTATTCCGCAAAATTTAGGTCCTCCATCTCATACTTGTTACATTTTCGAAAACACTCAAATAATTTCTCTCGTTACTCTTTCATGGTATATTTAACCTTCTAATATTTCACCTCCTTATTTAATTTAATTTATTTAATTTAATTTAAAATAATTTTGCACTATAGCCATATTTATTTTTTTTTTTTCACTCAACTGTAAAAAATAAAAAAAAAAATTTGAATTATTATTTAATTATCATTTAATTTATAATTCTTTATATGTCTATTCTTATATAAAACATTAATTCATATAAATGGTTTTCCAAATACTAAAATAATACTAATTTTTGTATTAATTGTTGTGGAAAAGACTTTTTATTATTATTATTATTTTATTACATAATATGCGCGGAACAATTCATGAGCACCTTACATGTTTCATTACCAGTTGCCGAGTCCATTGCGAATACATCTTGTGATGTAACCAATTTTCCTTGCCCTAAAATGTCCTTCTTTTTTGTAATTTTGATTATTATTGAATATCGCAGTTCAAGGTAAGTGATTGAAAAAGAAATGATAGCAAGGAACATGGAACAGAAGAATGACATTAATTAAGAGGAATGATATAATTTGAATGGTTATTGTAGGCCAAGGAACACAGTGAAATCAATGAAATACATATTGTAAACTTGTAAAATTTTGTTATATTTATAGCTACTTATTTTTTTCTTATAAGGTTTATGGTCTGTACAACTAGTATTTATATAGTCAAAATTCTCAGACCTAGTTTTGTGCATCTTATAATATGCAAAACTAGTTGAAAATTGATGTGTCGGGTATTGGACATTTTATTTCCTCATTACTAGATCTGAGCATTTTTTTCGGATATTAACCGAATTCGCATATTGGGTCTAACATATACATCAAGTCATCATTTTAACTAAAAATGCAGTACTTCGAAATAGTGATTAACAAATGCATGCTCATATCTAGTCGTGCCAAAAATAGGACGATGGCGTGTATTTGATTACTTATAGAATTAACTGCAATACAAAATATGTGCGAAACATAAAAATCATATCCATAACGGACCACCATACGTAAGTCGTTCGAAAAAGGTGACAACAAACACAGTTCTTATGGTGTTACTCTCCAATTATTATTATCCTTAAACAATTCTCCGTTCGCTAGTCAGCCGCATTCTTTTGAGGTCGTGCACAATTACTATCTGTAACCCAGCTGGTATATTACCAACACCCAACCTGCTGGCTATGACCCTGCTGTTGTAAAAAATTTTAGAAGTATAGCATTATGAAATACATTAAATCCTGTGTAAATTGATTCAAATCTGTGTAAAATGATACTTAATGCAAATTGTTTCTATACGGTATTTTTAAATTAAATGTTTAATTTACGGATAATGAATAATGTACGAAAGATAGTAACACTTGAATAAATTTTAAAAGTGAACGAGTAAAATAATTAACATAATTTAGATTCTCTAAATGCTTTAATTTCTTAAGTACCTATATAATGCAACTGATGTCAATAAATCAGCTAGGTATGTTTTTGTAGATCTAGCAAAGGCCTTTGACATAGTGAGTCAAGAAGTTTTGCTGGAAAATTGGAAAACTTTAGAATCAGTGGAAATGTATTAGAGCTGCTTTGAAGCTAATTAACAACAAGTTGTGAGGATAATGTGATTAGGTGAGGAAAATACTATAACTTATGGTGTACCACAATGCACAAACCCTGGGCTTGTCCTATTTACCTTATATATTAATAATACATTCACATTTTCTATAGGTGGACATATTATCTCCTATGCAGGTGACACTGTAATAATTCTCAAGACGATAACTGGGAGAAATTACGACACTGTATCGGAAGATGTAAATAAATTCAAAGAATGATTTCATAAAAATTACTTACCTACATTAAATTACGAAAAAAACTATCATCATTAAGGACTGCGAGTAAACAGTGCATGGCATAAAGTAACGGGCTGATCCAAGGACACCGCGCTGATATACACATATAAAGATATGAGAAATGATACATTACCTTTTAATTGGCGATTTTGTAGTATCCAAAATAACAGGTGCAAAAAATATTTCGCTGAACACACTGAATGTACTATTTATTCGCGGTCAGAAGAAAAAGTTGTTTGATTTTAGCATAATCCCTGTTGATGTCCATGTCTTCTGCAATAAGTATTAAAAACTATTTTTACATAAATTTACGATTTTAAAAAACTTTTTGAAACTGAAATTATACTAAAGTACATTAATGAAAATGATATAATATATTGCTGAATTAAGAAGGACATTTTCTTGAAATTGAGCAAAATGTACCTGTGTATCACTTAAAACAAAAAATTTCCAGTTAAACCGGAAGGGAATATGTATGTGATATGCATTTATAATCGATGGAATGTCACATGTCCATTTTCGCATTAACATACAAATTTTCAATTTTGTATTTTTCAGTTTTTTTGGCCATAACTTTTTTATTTGACATTCAATTGTTTTTTTTCTTTCGAATTCGGATTCTTCAGAAAAAAATACATAAAAGTATAGTTTTGAAATTTTTTCCATAGGTGAAAAATTAAGAAATGAAATCTAACGAGGCACTGATCAGGCCACTAATAGACAGACAGGAAACTACTTCATAAAAATTGTCGAAGTAATAAAACTTTTAATGAGCATTTTATCATTCACCATAATTATTGCAAAGAAATTATCAAAATCCGTCACAAACGTGTGATAAATGTTTCAAACCGGTCTTAAAATACATCGCTATTGCTAATTTACCAAGAATATAGATAAGAAACGTTTAACATTAACATATTTTATTTATTGTAAGTAGTGTACGGCATATTGTTCAGATTGTACGTACAGGACGTGGTAAATCTTGGAATTGCTTTGAATAACTATAGAAACTAGCTGTTAGGATTCATATTTCGTCCCTAAACTTTATCAGTCCCATCTGTAATACACATAATTACTCTAACTGAATAAGTTATTAAAGGAAATATACAAATCCAACAATAAAATCGAGAGCTGTGAATGTTAAGGTTCCGAACGAAATATTTCCAAAACAGCTATTTGTAGACAACAGTAATCTAACGAACCATTTGCATTGTTTGTTAAAAAATTTAGCACTGTTTCAAAATGTGGCACCACAACAAACATAATCACGTGGTTTAAATGCTTTTTAAATTTATAAGGTTCTAAATATTGTTTAATTGTTTTATTTTGTAATATCATCTTTGTGCGAGTGGTTTAGTGTTACGAAAAATAATATATACCTATGTGAGAGTGAAGAAGTCACTTTTGAGGATTTTGAAATTTATGATGCAGAGTTTTTACCATATAACGAGGAAATCAAAGATTCATTCTAATCTATTACTATAAAAAAAGTTAAAAAATGTATTTGAATTGCAAATGCTCCTCCCAGTACCCACAATGGCTATCCTTTTGAAATTGTTTCAGTTAAAAGAATTAAAAGAAATGTTATAGATGCTGAATAAAATATTAAAAGTTTTCATCTAAATTAATGCCCATGCAAGACTAAAATTAAATGAGAACTGTAACTCCCAAATTAAAAAAAAAAATAAAGAACATTTTGTAAGAATTCTGGTTTTCAGTTTTGTAAGTTTTTCATAATAAATAAAAGTGTTGTTCTAATATTGTGTTTTTATTGACACTCATTCAGCTTATTAAAACTTTAAAAATAGTTTTCAGAAATCTTTAAAATTAATTTGTCTCATGGAGACATTCTAAATTGTCGAGTTTAAGGGTTCTCAATTAGAAACTCGATTTAATTTTTTTTTCTGTTAAAAATTTACGCATTATACATATAACAGCTATAAATTAATTGTCAAATGAATATATTATCAAACGATATTTTTCGTTTAACGTCATTACTGCAGATAAGGAAATTGTTACCTGTCAAACTTTAAAATTGGCACTTCTGAAAAATGTTGACATTGGTTCTTGCCATCCTCTCATGTTTAATCCTCGAAATATCAGTTTAGAAAACCGCAAGTTGTTGTTTTAAATATTATTTTTAAAATTCGTTTTTGTATAATTAAATTTTTAGATCAGCATTCAATACATCTTTCTCCAGCCTATTATGTCATATTCAAGAAGTAAAATCTCAATTAATGCATATTATACCAGGTGCCACAGGATCATGGTACACCCCCTTTTCTCCTTTAATTTTGAAGATAATTGATTGAAATTTGAGATATCCTATATACATAATAAACCGCACATTGTGACATTCAAGTGATTTTTCTAGCTTTCGGTTTTTAAATGGAAAACTGTGTATTATTGCATTTTTGGATTCTGCATAATATTCTGAATCCACCGATATCAAATAAGTGACATTTCAAACGTTAATATTTTTTATAATATAATTTTTAGTTTTCCATTTGTGTGCCATGACGATTTATTCTAAATGACCCGAGTAATGCTAAATAAATCGAAATCACGTCAAAAATACTAAATTACGTGATTTATGAACAAATAAAGTTCATCAAAGTGGTTTTTGGGGAGAAACTCAATTTTTTCAAATGGAACCATATTGGTACCGTGGTACCATTTATGAGTATTATAATAAGGAATTTATTCATATGTAGTATTAAAATGTGCGATAAATACAAACAAAATTACAGATAAAAGTAAATAGAATACTTTTTGTAAATAAATTTTATGCATTTTTATCAATACTGTAATTAAAACTTGAAAATGGATAAAAGACACTGAAAAAAAAGTTAATTGTTTTATTGGTTATAATCGTGATATTTTCTATTTACTTACTAAAATAAAAAAAATTGCTGATTGGACGCACTCATCTCGAAAATGCTATAAATTAGACATATTTTGTTTACACTATTCGAATTATCATGTCGAAGTTTATGCAAATACAAGTTTTCATTACCACTTCTTTCTAACTCTCTGCCATTCCCTCACCTAAAAGAAAAAAGGCAATTTTCTTATACTTAATATAAGGAAGTATAGCAATCGTGATTTTCTTCGAGCTCGAGATTTTGATTGAATTATACGTTTTGAACCCTCCTGAATCCATTCTTACTTTTTTCCGAATGATGTCTGTCGGTGTGTGTGTGTGTATGTTGTGGATCTGCGATATCTCAAAAATTACTAATGGGAGACTTTCCAAATTTGGCAGTGAAGATTGTCAATAACATTTTAGCTGACACATTAAATTTGGTGAATGTGGTATCACCAGAAGAGACACAATGAATGAAAGAAGGAAAAAGGTACAATTTCGGGAAAAAAATTTAAAATTTTTATTGCATTTCTGTACGAATCTCAACGAATTATAATGAAAATATCTGATGTGACCAGCACATATTAGTATATACCATCGTGCTCTAAAAAAAAATCATTCTATTTAATTCATCACTTACTTCAATTCAATTTTAATAGCGTACCTTGAAATGTTTCATTAAAATTTTTAAATAATTAATTATCAGTGTCATTCGATACTGTCAATAATAATTCATGTCATATATTTTAATAATTTCTTCTTATCGACATTGACATTTTTGTAACTGAATTAATCATTTCAATTGTCAAACTGCTAAATTTATCTTAACTCCATTTTATTAGGTCAAATGTGTGAAAAATTTTAGTTTATATCAGCTTTATTTAAGTACGTAGTAAATATAATTCATTGTCTTGATATAGTAGACCTGATTTATAATCTTCTATCAAGAATATATTTTTCTGTAGTCAAATACAAAAAATGTTTGAGTCCCGTGGATTTCCTTTCAGCTGGCCAACTTTGCTCACCACTGAATTTATCATTATCTTTGGCCTTTAGAACATATGACTGCATGTCTGTAGTATAGCGATAGTAGTCACAGTTTTTGAGATATAGCTTTCAAATTTGGTACACATGTTCTAGAGGCCAAAGACAATGATAAATTCGGTAATGAGCAACATTGGTCAGCCGAAAGGAGGTCCACGCAACCCAAACTTTTTTGTATTTGCCTTTACAAAAAAATATATTCTTGATGAAAGATTATAAATTATGTCTACTATAATATATTTTCCAAGTACTTAAATAAAGCCGATGTAAACTGAAATTTTTTACATATTTGACATCATAAAATGGGGTTAGGATAAATTTAACAGTTTGACATTTGAAATGTCTAATTTAGTTACAAAAATGACAATGTCAATAAGAAGAGATTATTAAAATATATTGACAGTACCGAACAACGCTGATAAATAATTATTTAAAAATTTTAATGAAATATTTCAAGGTACGCTATTAAAATTTAACTGAGGTAAGTGAAGAATTGATTAGAATGATTTTTTTTTAAATGAAGATGATATACTGTTATAAGAAATTTATGTGCTGGCCACATCAGATATTTTGTATTTGTTAAGGTCATCCCAAAATGTTTTGATTTTACTATGGCATAATGGACCCAGGTGCTAATTTTTAAAAACTATTTACTTTTCTCGATTATTAAAAAAATATAAGCAAATTCCACGAAAATGTGCATTAATTAATTTTATATACAAAACAAATAACCATGAATTCCCTTAAACACGTTAAAAGTTTCCATTCGGTTTATCCTGATATCACACTTCCTCCGCGCCTATTTTAACACATTGAGGACCATGGTTAACGGCAGTTGGACACTAACATTAGTATTTTCAAAGCATGAAGAATTTTCGTCTGCAGTTAAATCCAAGTGAATCAACAGCCACATCCGAGTCTCAGCAACACTTCAACAAACCTGATGTATAAGTGGCTATACATCTGATTCATAACAATTTCGCCGTGACACTGGGTAGTATTTGATGATTATTCATTGTCATTAGAAGATTCTTCAAATCTCATTCACAATGTACGAAATTAATTAAAATCTCTAAAGGCTGCCCCCGGATGCGAGTGAGTTAGTAAACAGTGTAATAGGGTTTATACAAAGACCGACTTTTGAAAAAAACCGGTTTTCGGATTCCAGTATTCCAAAAAAAACTGGTTAAACCGGTTTTCGGTTTTTTATAAAAAAAGAAAAATAACATAATTAAAACAGTGAAAAAAATATTTATACTTATATTAATATTTTTCAGTTTATTTATTTAATGTGTATGGAACTACAAGAATATAACAAAATAAAATATACTCTATACAAAGCCAAATAAACAAAAAAAACTAAAATAATTAAAATCCATACAAATCCGTACGTTTTCCGATAAAACTAGTTTACGTATTAACATTAAAAATGAAATAAAATTAATGAAAATTTCTTCTCATTTTAAACAATTTTTATGATACTGAAACTGTGCTTTCGTCATATCTAGGTCAATAAATATACTTAACGCTTTGTATTTTGTAAAGTAGAATTGATGTACTTTATTTAAGCAGTATTTGGTAAATTGGTCATTCCCTCTACAAACAAAAATTTACGAACCGGAAGGTCACCCCTACTGCTGAGCTGCCCTTACCAAATGACTTTACATAATTTAGATATCTCCAACTGCTCACGAGTTATAAGGATAAATATAGTATGGCGTCACTCCCTAATTTGGTTAGTGTAAAGATATAACTATTTGTTTTTTGTCATCCGTTTTTCGATAAAACTAGTTTACGTATTAACATTTTAAAATGAAATAAAATTCACTTTATCATGCTGTATTACTTCTGTTTTTCAATTGCTTGGGAATGGTTCAGTATGTGTTTACAATATAATATGCCTGTATAAAGGCGTCACTGGGAATCGACACTTCCGCCTGAGCTCTAAGCAAAGTAGAATGAGTTTGTTGATTATCAAGTCAAACATTACCTGACTCATGAAATTAGTTTTACAGTAAACTTTTACTACAATATGCTTGTGCCCGAAGCGATTTCATGTCAAAACGTTAACGTTTTTAATTAAATAACTGATTTTTACATAGTACTTCTAGTATCTAAACCCGGTTTTTTAAATTTCAAAACCGGTTTCCGAATTTTACAAATCTATCAAAAAAAATTTCAGAATTGTCCTTAGTACGTAACATGTAAAAGGTAAGTAGTTTTATACGTATTGGTAATATGTACCCCGTCGCTACCATACGTGGGGATGCTGGGCCGGCAACGGATCGGGTGTCCGGCGAGGGCCACATACGCATTGTTTCATATTTTAATTGTTAAATAAATCTTTTTGAATTGAAAATTGAATTGAAATTGGTGATATATATTTATTTTATTTGTTTATCATCTGCGGTAATCTGAATGGGTTTGTCGGCAAGTACATGAGATGCTATTAAAAGCGGCCGCCGTTATGTAACTCTAATTATTACCTTCTACTTCCAAAGTGAATTTAATGGTTCGTTATTTTTCATTAGAATGTAATAATTTTTGAAAATAGAAATTCGCGTATAGAACGACTTTTGTTCATTTTAAAGAAAATCTCGATGTCATCACGCAAACTTTGATGACGCATTTTTTAAATTTTCTTTAACAGAAGATGCACAATTAAAAATTACGGAATTAAAAATTAACGTGTCAGAGTTTTTTCTCGATAACCTTGTACCTATCAACTAAAAAAAATAAATTTATTCCATGCCTTTGTTACACATTGTATAATTAATGTAATATACAATTCAAACCTAATAAATTTACATTATCAGAGAAAAATTCGATGAATATTTCTTCCCTTTTGTATTCATGTAACGACCTCCAAATATAATAACAGAAAAAAGTTATTTTCGTAAATACAATTTTTCACACGCCCCCGTACTTCAGAGATACACCAGACAGCATCCCAGAGCACATCTGAGTTTACAGCGTCAAAGAATGGCTTGTTGAAGCTGCCTACCACCCATGGTCCTCCCACCTGATATGCAGGTGAGCCCACACGCATTTACCCGGACCCGGTTTAAATTACGGTAGCAAACAGGTCAACCCCGACCCGGTACGTCAAGCCGTCCCTGCCTGCCTCTCACCACCACCTATCTTACGCAATATCCTGCATTTTAAAACAGCTTACAATGGATAATATATACAGTGCATCTTTTAAAAACTTCAGTATGTTCTTGGCAATTTATTTTGTACTTTCATGTATGAGGATGAATCTTTTAACTATTTGGAAATACGATTTGTATATTAACAGGGAAGCAAATAGTGATATATATATTGGATGTCACTGAGATATGGATCTCCTCCTGTCTTTTTTTTAATTAATTTATAACTTAGAGAAATGGTATTAAGGTAAAAACCCCCGTTAACTGACCCTTTAAGGTTATGCTTGTAAAAATATATAGGTTATTTAATAAAATATACCATTTTAAGCTTAATATACACAACAAATAAGAAATAAAATACCTAATGAATATTTTCTAATAGTTTTTATTTCCAAAAGTAGTAAACTGTTACATAAAATATATATAAAGTATTTAAAAAAACGCCGCATTCCCAATTATTGGCATTAAAAATCCAATGACTAGCACGCTGCGTACCTAGTTATTGACACAACCTAAGTATCTAGATAGGTATATAATAAACAATGAGCAAATAACTAAACTAAACAATAAATAAACATAAACGTATTGCAATAATGTACTAATGGGAAAGCACATATTATATTAAACAAAAAGAAATGATTGGGCAATCTCTAGATTCACATGTATGGCTTAAGTGTACAAACAGCATAAGTCTTTAAATAAGTTTTTTCTCTTTAACAAATTGATGGTATACCCTAGTACAGCCTTGACTTTTTATTCCTAATTTGTTAGAAGAAAAATTTGTTATTTGACACTCAAGAAAAACACTAACCCGTTTTTTAATGATGCTTCTTTCAGCAAACTCCATAAAAATTTTAACTATTTATTGACTCTTGTTTCTTTATTTTCTTTTTCTTATTGATTTTGAATTCTTTTCTGTCGATTTTCCTCTTTCCGTTTCTCTATTTCCTCTTTAGCTCTCTTGTTTTCTTCCATTTTCTTTTTTATTCGCAGTGGAGGTTTTGACAAAAGAAGTTCTTTGTACTTGGATATTATTTCCTTCAGGTGTTTGTTCTTGCCTTTACAAACAAATCTTCCAATCTTATATTCTCACTTCCTTGCTCATTCATATCTGATTCCCTATAATTATATTTTGCATACTCTTTCTGCATTGCCCATCCTCAATAAAAATTTTATGTCTTGATGCATAATAATTTTATCATTGTAAGACATATTTTGAGGCTTGTATCAAAAAGTCTATTGGCATAATTTCTATTTCTTCTTCTGAAAAAGTAGCAGCTTTAATTTCCAGTACGCTCTTTTCGGTCTCTACAGTTACAGAATAATATTCTGTGGGCTGGGACTTAAAAAAAGTTGAACATTTGTTCAAGAGTATTTATACTCGTATTTGTGCGTTTTCCAGTTCCATAAGATTATTCTTATTTATAATTTACAGAAATCGCTGTAGCTCATACTTGTTCTACTACCACTGTTATTTCCGACATTGCTATCTTCAGTATTAACAGTTTTTCTACATATGTCCCAATCACTTGGTGAAATTTGGGTTCCATAAATATAGTTCACAGGCCTCAAATCCCTTTCTGATTATTTCTGTCTTTAATATATTGAGAGTACTTTGAAGAATTGTAGCAAAATGTTCATTCCATATTTTGGTATAAGGATTAAGCCTTCTTCTATTCTAATAATGCCTTCTTTCATCCGTTTTCTAAGGGTTTAAAACTTGACACGTCTATTGGTTGTAGAATGCGAACAGAGAGATTTTATCATAAAACAGTAATTCAATTTTTGTAATAGTAATAAACCCCAGAGGCATTTTTGTAAATCACAGCAATCTAAATCCAAAATTAAAAATATTTCGTTAAATAAATAAATAAATAAATAATCAAAGAGAAATGCATACCGTTATATTCAGAAATTACCATAAATTCCAAAAATATACGGTGTATTCTATTTAAAATAAAAAAGGGTAATGTTCGGCAAAACCGGAAGTACATAAAAATTGAAAGTACCATCTTCTAATGCAATTTTATGTGAATAACACATATTAAAATTTCAAAAATTTATTTCTATAAACAGTGAAATTAGGGGGGTCAGCCGCTTTCATTTACACCCAGTATACCAAATTTGGTTTCTAACTTACTCTGTTAAATTTTCCAGCTGCAAAGATCATCATCAATAAAACGATAATACGTCACCATTAAGCCGGAAAGAAAGGAGATGGGGTCCAACCAAGAAATCGTCAATTCCAAAATGGTTGTATTTCAAATTTCATTATTCCTTCCCTAGAGTAGTTAGCTTCATCTGTGAAAAGGGTTTGTGGTAAAAATTGAGGATTTTCTCCCACCTTTTTATTATTCCATTGATAGAAAACAAGCTTTGTTACTGAAACGTCGGTACATACAATATTAAAATTAGAAAAATGGCATCCCATTAAGATTCAGCTTGTGCAAGAACTAAGTGATAATTATCCAGATCAGAAGATACAATTTTGTGAAACAATAATGAATATGTGAAATGGTAATCTTCTTCTGAAAAAAATATTATTTTCTCCAATGAATAATGCACTTTCAAATTAAATGGTGAAATGAATCGTCAGAATTGTGGATACTGGGCATGGGAAAACCCTCGATGAATGCGGGAGCATCACGCACAGTATCCAAAAAAGGTATCATTTCTCGATGGGACTGTAAATGGATAGGCATATCTCCAATTTTTAATGCGCTATCTCATCCCAACGTTATTAAATTCATTTCCCAGTAGATCCTGGAAATGTTGACGAAAGCCTGTGATATCAACAGGATGGTGCGCCTCCCAATTATGCAGCAGACGTTGAAAGGTAGCTTGACCAAATATATCTGAACAGTTGGTTTGGTAGACGTGGACCTATCGAATGGCCACCAGGGTCACCGGACCTCAATCCATTAGATTATTTTCTGCGAGGCCATCTAAAAATCTTGGTGATGTAAAACCAAATGGGAAAACATTGTTGAATTAAAAGAGAGAATTAGAACAGAAATAAACAATACTGTTAGGAAACTATAAACAAAGTTCAGCAACAATTTATTCATCGTTTAGGATACTGTAAGTTACAATAAGGAGTACAGTTCGAACATTTACTATAAATTGTTCTTATTATTAATTAACCCTTAGTTCTAGTAACTATTAATTGTTCAAACAAAACATGAAAAATTAGTAAATTCTTATATTCAAAATGGCTGTATCTTTTAACTTATCAATTTTAGACTTTAAGTACATTTTTGCAATCAGCTGTTGAAGCAGAATCCAAAAATGGAGAAATATACAGGGTACTCCATTTAAAAAATATCGATAACGTCATAATGGAAACAGTGACGACGACCTAACCAAAAAAATAAAGGATAAGGTGCGCAGTTAAAAGTATTTTTGGTTTAAGAAATATTGAATTTATTCCATATTTTACGTATACACTTCATATTAAACACGAATAAAATTATCTATCATGCATGATTCAAAGATTCCTATTCGACATAAAAAATGTTGCATTTCTAAATTAAAATAGTTTTATATATAAAAAAAAAACATAAAACACACCACATAAATTAGACAACCTCCAAACTAAAGCCGAAGTTGCGTGGGGACAGGGATGGCACAGTTGAAAAAAAAACACGGACACACACAACCAATCCCTTCGACTGTGTCAGAATCGAAACCGGGATTTGAACCGGGGGTCAATAGGCAGTAAATCAGCTACGTTTGTCACTTAACGCTCTGGCCCGCGTATATTAAAACAAAATAATATAGATTTATTGTGGTCAAAATAAAATAAAGAAAGGTTTAGTGCCATATCCCAAAAAAACACTCTGAGTGGGTCCCTCATCAGCGTGTCTCATTTTTATTTTTTCCGCCCCCCGGGGTCGCGTGGGCACTAAACCTTCTTTATTAAAACAAAAGTTATTTCTACCAGTAGACCACTAATAGACTTTCCCTTGCTTTTCACTTTGACTTTTATCTTACTTTGAATACTTCAGTTTGGTGTCTTCCGAAAAAAAATGTTTTACTGCATATCTTGTCTTTTTTATGAGGCACTGGATGGACTAATGAAGTATATCGATTCACTAATAATTATCCTGGTAAAATACCGTAATAAAGTAACGAACTCTGATTGTTGTGTTGCTTACGTCATTTACAGACTTGTACTTCTAACATTTGATTATTAGTTATTGCGTTAAATATGATTGAAGCAAAGTTGAACACATTGAATTTCTGTTGGCTACTAATAAATACGTATTTCTAGGTTATTCTGTGGTTAATGCACCTACTGTTACGAATCATTTAAATATAGGTTTATAAATTGTACAATTGCTTACGCATTTATCTTCATTTAGTACTATCGCTATCGATATTTTAATTAGAAGAAAGAAGAAAATATCTTAGATAAATAGTGAACCTGTGTTTTTCTATTATTAGAGTTATTGTAACTTGATTTCAATAAAAACTGGTACACTTTCTTTTAGCTATGTAAATCATTCGTTCTTTGATTGATGTTAATAATCTTACAAATGTCACTTTGACGTTAATCAGTGGCGTTATTATTAAAAATGGTTCGACATCTAACAGATATTCAAAAAATTTCGAATTGTTTCTAAAATTGAAGATGGTTGGTCCATAAGAAGACTTGCTGCTGAATACAATGTGAGTAAAACCACGATAAAGAGTGTTAAAAAACAATGGGAAACCAACCAAACGGTATCCCGTAAAGTTGGTTCCGGTAGGCCCAGAAAGAGCAATAATCAAGAAGATGAAAATCTTATAAATTACCTAATAGAAAACCCTTTTCAGACTGCAGTAAATGCAATTTCAGAGACAAATTTCCCTGCTTCGGTACCTACTGCTTGCAGAAGAATAAAACAAAGCGACTTGAAGAGTTGTTCAGCGGCTAAAAAATACAATGTTTCAGAAGAAAAGAAGCAGGGTAGGATTATTTTTGCACCCAACTATATAATCAATGATGAAAACTTCTGGGGACAAGTTGTCTTTTCTAACGAAAAGGTTTTTAAATCCTGTAACGATGTACATGTTCGCGTATATAGGCCTCCTTCCACTAGATACGACGAAAAATATACTTTCGATTCACAAATATCAGGAAGGTTTTCAGTCAATGTCTGGGCTTGCATGAGCCTAAATGGGTTAGGTGTGTGTTGGAACAGTGGTGGTTATCTCAATTCCATTAAATATATTGAAATATTAGACAATATTATGTTGCCGTCAGTAATAGAAGTGTTTCCGGAAAATAATTTTATTTTCCAACAAGACAACTGCTCTATACATACGGCCCATCGTGTCAGGCAATGGTTTCTTAATAAAAACATAGAGTTGTTACCGTGGCCATCTAAAAGTCCGGATTTAAATCCAATTGAAAATGTATGGGGACTAATGGTGAAACATATAAGAAAATTAAATAACCATCCAAATAATGCCCAAGAATTTGAAGGGATAATTGAAACGCTTGGGAGAACTTGTCGCAAGAAGTTGACCTTGCAAGAAATCTGATTTTGTCCATGCCTGCAAGACTTCAAGCAGTTTCAGACGCTAATGGAGCAATGAAAAAATATTAGTTAATTCTGTATTACGTAATTGAAGTTCATTTATTTCATTTTTTTATTGTATTTTTATGTGCAGTTTGCATTGTTTACATTTTTTTTAATCTCAAGTGGTATTTTTGTGATCTTATTTTAAAAATAGAATGATCATTATTCAGTTAGTATTTTAATTACAACCATTAGTAGAATTATCCTTATTCTTTTAAACAATAATATGGCAGGCTTGAAAATGTTTTGAAAAAGTTATTTTCTAATTATTTTTTAAAATTCCATTTGAATAAAATAAAAGAGAAAGGTTTAATAAGTTTAAAAACACAAAAAAAACCGATCTCCTCCAATAAACCCAGGTCCAGGGTAAATCACCTCTTCTCCACCCCCCTCTCGACATGCCTGGCCAGCCCTATTTACAGACATATGCACACAACTAAACTATTAAGATTTTCGATTGCAAGAGTTGTACCAGTTTTTTTTTGAAATCAGGTGTACAATAATTTTTTTAATGTAAACGTGTAGATATTAATGTATTCTTATTATATACCAGCAACATTACGAAATCGAAAGTGTTTAAGTAGTTGTTTTGCTCACAATTTCATCGACTTTGCGATCAAAATCGCAAATACGACGGCGTTTTTACTTTCACCAAATATATGCAGTGCTGATCTTTCCAGTTCATATCATTAATGGACATTAACTTACCTGCAACGATAACCTGCGACTAGATAGTTTCGTAATATTACAGAACCCGGTAGTGATTAGTCCTTGATTTACTATTATGTTTTTATATATACAAATATGTTAACTTGATATCTAAATCAATATACTTTTGTAGGTATTCACGTATAACAGGATATTTTCAAGTCCTAGTCTTTGTATTTTCCGGGTTAAGTGTTAATGAGTCAACAACGTTTTTTAATTAATCAAGTTTATATATAATAATGGGAAATTTATTGACTTGTAACACATCCTTATTTATAAAAACTCTTTATTTTCAGAAGTAACAATGTTGTTTACATGCGTTACTCCTACTGATAAGTCTGGATGAATCCAGTTTGAATGATATAATGAAAAAAAATTCATTCGCAAGACATTTAAAATTTCAAATCAAATTTTAAGTAACTAGAAGTAGTTGAACAACTAAGGCCAAAACAAAAGAACGATGAAGATATTTTTTTATATCGTCTTGTTTGAAATGGCCTGGTGTAGTGAGGAAGAATTGCGCTATCTAAGGAAGAATGCTAGTTGTCCTTTGGTTTGTAACCACTATCTAAAAGTTTTTCTGGAAAATAAAACTAATCATAATGAAAATATCCATTTAATTGTTGGCGATATAAACATAGATAAAATCTAACAAAGATTACTCTCAAAATTATCTCAATATTTTATGTGAATTAGGCTTTAAATCTCTAATCAATACTTATACAAAAGTTTAAAAAGGATTAAAATCCTGTATAGATCACGATTTTGTTAAAAATTCAAAAGTATGTAACTATAAATCCTACGTATACGAGGCTGATGTAAGAAGCCACTATCCCATCATAGCTCTCATGGACTTTAAAAAAAGAGGGTTGCACAGAGGGTCCTAAAATAAATCAGATTATAAAATTAAATGAAATTAAACTAAAAAATATTATAAAAATAGTAACTTGGCACGAAATGTATCAATCTAATGATTTAGATATGGCAACTGACATCTTAATCAATAAAATCCAAGAAGCTACAAAATCCGCTACTCAAAAAGTTAAAATAAAAAATAAAATAAAGAAAAGGCAACCTTGGATAACAAGTGCTCTGGTTAAATCTGTTCAAACAAAATAGGAACTCTACAAAAAATTTAAATTAGATCCAAATAATCTTCAAAATGAACGAGAATATAAAAAAATATAAAAACAAACTAAGCAATTCAATTAACCTAACTTAAATCAAACTTTTTTAAACAAGAACTAGAAAAAAAATAAAAATGATAGCAAAACACTGGGCCACAATAAACAAATATACAAACAATAAGAAAGATAACACTCCCATAAAACAAATAAATTGTAACCGAAAAATAATATCTACAGAAAAAGAAATCGCAAATTCCTTCAACAAATATTTTACGGGGATTGGCAAAAAAACTTGCAAATGACATTTCAAAATCAAGATCATCGGTAATAAACAAAAATATGATAGAAAACTCTCTCTTTTTCAACCTTACAGATGATATGGAAGTTGAAAATGTTATTAATGAGTTGAAGGTGAATAAAGCTCCAGGTTTAGACGGAATTAGTACCAAAGTTTTAAAAAATATTGTACAGCTATATAAAACACCCCATAGTGTACATTGTTAATAAAATATTTATAACAGGACGCTTTCCCACTTGTTTAAAAAAGTAAAGTCATTGTACAAATTGCAGATATCAAACTATAGGCCAATAACTTTAATTTCAAGTATTGCAAAAATTGTATAAAAAATTATAAAAAAAAGAATTGTTGCAGTTTTTAACAAATACAATTTGATATCTGATAGACAATTTGATTTCAAACAAGGTGTGTCGCCTGAAAATGCAGTCTTATTCTTAACAAACAATATTTATAAAAAATTGGATGAAAATAAGTCTGTGCTCTGTATATTCCTCGATTTAGTCAAGGCCTTCGAAACGGTCGATCATAAGATCTTGATTGATCGCCTCGAGGAAATTGTTTTCAGAGGAATAGCTTTAAATTTGATAAAATCTTACCTGAGTAACATAATACAGTATGTCCAGATCGAGGAAACTCTAAGCGAAGAAAGTCAGGTAGAATTTGGAGTTCCACAAGGCACAGTATTAGAGCCAATTATTCTTTCTATATACCTAACCGGACTCCTCAACTTAAATAGCAAAGGAATAGTGTCTTCATTTGCAGATGATACTGTTATACTATACGAAGCTGCATCATTGAGAGAGGTAAAGAAAAAGCTGAAACTGATTTAAAATATATCAAGTCATGGTTTGATGAAATATCACTCACAATTAACTTGGAAGAAATAAAATATACTGCATTTAGCTGCAACAAAACTAAAATTCCCGAATATAAAAATCTTATTCTACAAATGGACACAAATCAGATAATCATTAACGAGGTTAATCATATCAAATATTTAGGTATTGAAATAGATCGATACTTAAAATGGGATGAACATATTAAACTACTCGTAAAAAAATAAATCCACTCTTTATAGATTTAGACAACTTAGAAAAATTCTAGATAATTATCAACTAAAATCAATATATTATGCCTTAGTAGAATCACATATTCAATATGGCACTACAGTATGGGGAGGAACATAAAACCCATATAAAGCAGTTGGAAGTAATTCAAAAATTATTCATAAAAATCACATATGAAAAAAACAATACTTACAGCTCTGACCTTATCTATAAAGATGGTAACATCTTGGATATAAGACAAATGTATTTGTACAAGATTTTGATCCTACAACATAAAAAAAAAACACGAACTAGAACTTATTACAACATAATCACGATACAAGGCATAAAATGGAAAAGAAAACTGGAAGTATAAAAGTAACCAAAACCTTAGGACAAAGGTCTTTCTTGTTTCTTGCCCCATATGTATATCGTCAGATACCTGGAAAAAATACGAGAGTCTATTTCAGAAGGAAAATACAGAAAAAAGACTAAAAATTGGTTTCATTGTACTCCGCTGGCTGTAATTCATAATTTTGTAGAATTAATTTAATTAACAAAAAAGAAATATACATATATATATATATATATATATATATATATATATATATATATATATATATTAAATAATATATATATATATATATATATATATGTATGTATATATATACATATATATATATTAAACTTAATGATAATATGTAATAAATATAGTTTAAAAAAACTAAAAAACACGCTTTTAAAGCACATCAAACTAAAAAGTGAAAAATAATTATTAATATAAACTGAAAACAATAATGAACGAAAAATACTAGTATTATTGTGAAAAAAGCGTGGGTTGCTCGATATACGAAAAATATGGCACAAAGCGGCCCACGCTTTTTTCACAATAATACTAGTATTTTTCGTTCATTAATGTTTTCAGTTTATATTAATAATTATTTTTCACATTTTAGTTTGATGTGCTTTAAAAGCGTGTTTTTTTAGTTTTTTTAAACTATATTTATTTTTCACTTTTTAGTTTGATGTGCTATGAAAGTGTGTTTTGTAGTTTTTTCAAACTATATTTATATTGTTTATTGATGCTGATATTATAACATATTACGATCCAACAGATATTTCTGAAAAAAAAAATAATTTTTTATTTCAGCCATGGGATTTGAACTCACGCCCGAGGAGTCCGTCGTTTCGCGTCGACTAAGACTTGCTCGCTCGACCAACGACCGAACTGAGAATCACGGAATATACTTACAATATTAAGCCTCTTGCTCTCACGCAGAGGATACGTGAGGAAAGGACTGGTAATCCTGATCAGGATAATGATATAAACTTATCAAATTATTGTATTGTTACCGGTTCTTCGTAAGTGTACAAAGTTTTAATTAAATCTGTCCGTTTAAAGTGGGTCAAAATCGATGCCAAAGAGTCGGTTACAAACAAACAAACAAACATACAAGTGAAGCTAATAAATAAAAAAAATAAAAGCGTGTTAAAAAAACAAATACTTACCTATATATGTATGTATGGATTTCCATACATACTGTGTATGTATAATATATATTATGTATGTCTGTTTTTTGTAATTATCTAACTTTTTCTAAATTACCAATAATTATATAAACTATTAATTATTTAAAAACTAGTTTGTTTAGATTAATGTTTGCGTATTTTAATCTATCATTATATAGTCTAATTTTCATTTAGCTGTTATATATTCTGATTTTAATTTATTTAGAACTATCCAGATACGTTTGTTATCATTATTGTTACCATTGTATTATGTAGTTTATATGTCTTATTTAACTGTCCGATGTTTTATACTCATATTTTTAAATTGTCAAGTAAACGCTTGCTGTCTAGAAATAAACTAGAGACATTTCCCGCGAACTAGTCTACGGACTTCAGCGGGGTTCCTCCATGTATTTCCAAATTGCATACAACGATTATTAAGCTAAGTTTTTTCTATAAATTTCTAATTACTTTTGGAATAAATTATTATTATTATTATATTTACGTAATGGAACCCTCCATCAAGAAGAATTAAATAAAAATCTCTATTTAGAAAAGTATATCAAGGGGGCGGCCAAATCCAGTGATACGAGATGGTTTATCAAATCTGAAAATCCCAAATAGGTGTCCAGCACAAATAGTTTATTAGGAAAAGTGGTCCAAATATAAAATCACTTGCACTTCCAATCGTACACAACGAAAAAAATGTTTTGTATATGAACTGTTGACTTAGATAAAATGAGTTCCCTAAATGGGCAAGAAATGTGCACCAATAATTGAAACTGTTTTGACTCACATAATGCGAGTGTCATTCAATCAATCATCCATTTCGTTCATTCATATGGCTAACTGCCTTAGTAACATCTGTCTGTAAAAAAGGCGGTAAGCTTGACCCAGTTTGGTCTACATCTGTTGTAAGATTATGAAACAAATATTTGCCAAATATCTACTACTACTCCTATTGTACCAGCAAATTTTACCACCTATACAACATGGCTTTCTCTCTGGTAGACCAACTATATATAACTAATCTTCTTTTCTCCCTGGATAATCTTGGCAGTCGTGATCCCGTAGATACAATCTACTTCGATCTTTGCAGGACTTTCGAGAAGGTTTCGACGTAAAAGCTGCTTCATAAATTAAACGTTTTGACATGCATGGCCTCTTTTTTAGTTCTGTTTTGTCTAATAGACAATTTAAAGTAAAAGCAGTTGGTTCATTCAGAGGGAAAAACATCCACCCAGGTGTTCCTCAAGGGTCCTTTTTGTAACCAACAGTATTCCTACTTTATTAATTTGACTTGCAGTACGTCTTGTAATGCTCAACATTACTCATAAGTCGATGACACCAAATTGTTTTCAAATTCAAAGAAATCAATAAATTTGTAACCGTTTCGAAGGAAAACTAAGGGGTTCAAAAGTAACATGAGAATTGAGAATTTTGACGTGGCGGCATCAGAGAAAATGCAATATGTTTGACTAGATGAGAAGTTGATGTTGCTATGGTATCAAATAATATTAAAAAATAAAATTAATATATGTTTGGTGTTTCAAAATCACTCATCTCAACCACAAAGTCTTGCACAAGCAACTCCCAATAAAAGTTTCTCATTGCTTTAATGAAAAGACCATTTTGAAATCCCCGAAACCGGTTACATTCTTCTCTTTTTGAGAACAGTATATTGAAAGTTATAAGGAATAGTCATGTTCTCGTTGAGCTACCTTTTTCTAATTATTATTATTATTACTATTACTATTTTTTTTTTTTTTTGTTTCAGATTAAACAATGCCGGACAGTCCTCCCGTGGCCTCCGACGCCTTACAGGAGTCGCGCCAGCGTATTAACTAGAGCCACTCCCCACATCCCGCAGGGTTAGTGACTGTAGATACCAGAATCATGTGCCCTAAGTAGACGGAGAAAACCCAGAATGGCCGCCTTCTGCATTTAGCCTGCCAGCCACTCGGCTGATTTTTGGCAGGCCGATATGATCTTCAGTTCCCAGAGCAGCATAGGCTTTATCCCTCCGAGTACACCGATTATTAGGACGACCATTTTTACCGAGTAGCCTGGGTACAGCACTTGGAGGTCGTACCGGAAATCGCGATATTTGGTTCGTTTCTCTTCCTCCTTCAAGGTGATGTTTTTCTCAGCTGGTGCCAAGAAGTCATCATCACCTTGAGTTGATGGTCGAGGAGGATTATGTCAGGCTTGTTGGCTAGGATTAGCCTGACCGTTGGGAATGAGTAGTTCCAGTAAATTGGGCATTTCTCATTCTCGACAACGGACTCAATATCTCCGGGGACGTAAGGCAGCACTGATGTCTGGTCTACCCCGTACGAGTACCTTAGATGGTAGTATAGCACTCGTACGCCGCGTTATGTTGGTGGATGTAGGCCGAAATCGCGTATGGGGGGCATACAGATAATATGTGCATGAGCGATTCCGGCGCCTGACGGCAGGTCCTGCAGTTAATGTCAGGAACCTCTACACGTCATACGCGGCTGCGATAGACCAAGTTGTTGAAGCACCATCTTGGCAGACCATAATGAATCCCTCGATCTCCTACTTAAGCCCGGCTGACCTTAGAAAGGCGAATGTCAGCCTGGTCGATAAACTCAGTGTTTCCATGTTCTTATAGAAGACACCATGCTGGGGTTTATCGACGTGCTGCCGAAACAGACTTGTTCTGTTCGGCAGCTCTAATTCAGGATTTCAGACGATTTGGCTAAAGTTCAGTGACTGACTTTACATCAGCATCTTGCCAGCCACCTCGCCTGGTGTCGAATGCGAGACCGTGTTAATCTGCTTTTTTTGCTGCCTTGAACAATCCTGCTCCTACTCCTACAGTTTCGAGATGTTTTATAAACCGCAAGAGGGTATCTGGGCTCTTGAGAATTTTACTAATCTATTTATTACTATATATCTATGATGTATATATGTACAAAGATAGAGAATAATTTTTGCAAAACATATGCTCAGCTCATTTTTATCTTCTGTGAGGGGGTTAAATCGTCTCACTTTAAGAACAAACAGTAATTATCAATCATGGCTGGATCCCATCGTCCTTGATAATGAATTTCCATTGTCCTGATATCTTGATGCAATCTTTCTCCTTACTCATCGCTTACCGCACCCAAATTTTCAGAAAAAAATTTTAACGAGAATGCAGAAGGTAAATTTTTAAAGACATACAGCAACCAAGCGTTTGGTACCAATCTAAAAGTTGGCTTACTAGTTGCTTGTAATTCTCATCCTTTTTGTTCCCGAAAAATCCTCTGACTATGCTTACAAATGAGTTCCAAGCTCTGAGTTACTGTCTACTCAGTGTTCCTTTAAAATCTGTATTAACAAGCAATTTAAGGACTAACAAAATTGCCTTCTTTAAGTTTGGCGTCACTTAATTGGGGAAAAAGATCTCTTAAGTATTTAAATCCTTCACCCTCTTTATTCATATCCTTTACAAAATTTTTCATTAGCCCTAGTTTAATATGAAGAGTTGGCAAAGAATATTTTTAGGGTCTATAAAGGGCACATATTTAACATTACTAGTTCCTGGTTCAAATTCTTCCCTTTCCAAATTTTTTTTCACATAATGTTCTTTTACTGCACGACTGTCACACAGACAAAAAAAAGGATAATTTTGTAAAGCCTCCTTTAAACTCTACTAAAATGGCTATTACTTTTAAATTCCCATATATTTGCATTTGTTGTAATTAGTTATATTTAATGGTGGTGTAATTTATGGTGCTCATACTGTCATATTATCCTCTTTCATTGTTACTAAATGGGCAATTGGTGTAGATGGTTTTAAATTTGTGTAAATAATGGTAAAATTTTACACCGTACCATTGGTGTCTAATATACACCTAATTGGTGTGTTCCTATATGTACCACGTGTGGTGTCAATTTGTTGTGAAATTTTACACCATATTTTCAACTGTGTACCTGGCAGTATAATAAGGTCTATTGTGTTCACACAAAAATTGTATGTATTAGGAGTTGTTGGATATTTTTTCGGTTAACAGGGAGGTATTAACAATATAAAACAGTAATGTGAACTATGTTACAAAAATTGTGTCGGCCAGTGAATTATTTGCAAAATCATGTTCCAAGCCCAACACCCGTGCTAAAAATGTCTTCTACGAAGGTGCTCACACGGAATATCAAATGTGAAGCTTTTATCTCTTATTTTTACGTGCAGAACAAATTGTAGTTTAAGTTTATTAAAAATGACAAGTTGTCGTACAAGATCCAGTATTGTAACATAACCGTAACGGTGATCATTTAAGGCACGATTAAAGTCGACGACAGGAATGCACATGTGCAAAAAATGACATTCATGAATTTAATACATGAACCAGATTGAAATTGTTCTTTTTATGATTCGAGAAACATAATACGATATGATAAATTATTGAAACTTTGTTAGACTGTAACGGTACATGCATAATTTATTTGTAACTTACGGTTTTTTTATTATTACTCTCTAATTTAACAAAACTGTTTTAAAAATAAAATTGATATATTATATTATTATTACCCATTTCCGCCCTTGCTACCCCAAGTAGTTTGACAACAAATTCAGGGAGCTGGACGCCTGGATAAACTCAATTCAAAAAAATAATTCTATGAATCAGGTGGTTAGAGATCAGCCATAGGCACAAAAACAACTATTTTCAATGATAAACTTTACTACATAAAATTTAACAACGGTAACAGTATGCACCTCCCCTGAACCCCCACTTAAAATATTAACATAACTGGAAAAGAAAAAAAATAACACAACTATACGTTCATCAGTATATCTCCAATGAATTACTTCAAATTAGAGCTCATGGCCTTCAAGAAACCACAAACAAGAGAAATATCCCTAAACATTACTTAAACAACTAATACAAGTATACTTACTAAACCTTTTGGTGGACGTGATCACGTGACCTGAGGTTATCTAAAATGGACAGATAGACGGCTATGCCTGTGAAAGTATGACAAAAAATATATATATATATATATATGTGAGATGTATACTGTAACCATCCGTGCTAAGATAAGATATTGAACAAAAATCTACACCGAAGTGCAAGAATAATTATCGGCTGTTACATAAAATTTATTAGCACTTTTTCAAGGGGTACTTAATAAAGTAGTTGTGCTAAATTTGAATCTTAATGCCAGGAGTTTTCCCTGCCAACAAAATACCACGAGAGCAAAATCCAACACCATGGATAGCAAACATGGATACACTAATAGCAAAACAAATCCACGGGTAAGATTCAAACTAGCACAACGTAAGCAAATATTAATGATTATAATCTACCGAATCAACACTAGGTATATAGGTAATAGAACATGGTAATATTAAATTTTGAGGTATGTAATTAATGCAAGCTTATCTGGGGTGTAAGACTGTTACATGTCTCCGAAGTCGCTTTCGAGACTCCTGTCGTTTCTAGTGGCCAGACGGGTTCCCCGATGTCCACATATATAAGTTTTCCTCAGACCAACGACACTCAATTCCCTCGTAGGTTGAAGTACCATACAATCCCAATGCAGTTAACCAAACTCTAATCCAAGTCATACCGCTCGTTCTCGACGATATCCACGTGATCTCCCAAATATATATATAGCTGCGACTAATACTTAGGCATCTACCAAAAGGATATTCGACACGACGAAGGACGAAGACCAGACTAACGGATAACAGAAAAAAATAACTCTAACGAGTAGGAAGAGCCCTAAAAAAGAACAAAATATATTACAACCCCCTCTTTACACAGATTGTTACTCTATAGCATACCTGAGATGATATGTGGGCTCGTAGTGACTTTTCCGGACATAGGTCTACACGTGGCCTGGCGATGAAAAAAGAATCCGAGTTTGACTCGATAAGTTTCCTGGCGTCTACACTATACCATTCCACTCCAGATACAATTTTCTAATACTCCCCAATGGGTAACGACAACTATATATTGAAACAATTTAGAAATTTGTAATTCTCACCACACCGCCCTACGTGCTTCCTTGACCACCATTTCCAAAAAAGGAACCAAAAAGAAACCGCATTCATCAGCCGACATACGTTACACGGAGTTAAGCAAGTTTTCACTACTACCACTCTCCGATAATACAAAACCGGTTACTATATTAACTAAGAGGTTTACAAAACAAAACATTCCTACGTGAAACAAGTGCACAGAAACAGTAACTACTAATATTCTACCTAATATTCACGGAATAACAATTAATTAAAAAGCCAACATACTATTTTCCATTATGTTCCCATACGGCGACGTCAGAATTACGCGGCGAACCTCACTGTATCTGGGCATTGAGTCGATCGTGAAAATATCCATAAAATCGAGAAATGGCATACGTGACAAAATGTAGAGACGGTCAATTGTCATATGGTAAATTGACAATCCTCTGTACCGATATAAATATATTATTTATATAAAAATATGCTACAAGGATTCCACAAATTACAAGGTACGTAGCATTATCTCCATTTAAATATCGTATTTAAGATGCGGAACAATTATTACTGAGTACCCGCTGATACGAATAATAGGTTATATCTTTATTTATCGCTTTAAGGTATTTCAAGAAAATCATCCACAGACAACTGTATTTAAGCCAAAACAAAGTGACAAGAAATCTAAACAGGAGACTAGAACATGTGGTATCCATAGCTAATAAATTCTAGTAATAAGTGAACTGCGATTAACACGGAGACAAGATACAGGGACCCGAAGTCTAGGCCATTCACGAGGCAACTCCTAGGTAAATTCTCAAGCCTATTAACCAACAATTAACTTTAGAACATAGGAATAATAATAACACAAGAAGACAAAGTAAGTATAGTAGATTTTAATCACATGTTTTGTTTCAGAGCCACATAGACGGAGTGAGCTGGGGCCACGTAATCACAGTGAAATAGTTGATATATCCTTTATACTTAATTGGTAAATAAATGGGTTATAGAACAATGACTCCTATTTCTTGGCTAATATAAATACAGAAAAAGATACAAGTGATAATAAATGCACCATTTTCAGGCAATTCACCTAGTGTAAAAATAAACCGTAACATTATCATTGAGGTCGTTCCCACAAACACTAAAACACTATGCTTGACTGGCATTTTGCGAACACCAAGTTACCATCATCGGGAGATGATTAAAATTCATTATCCTGAGAATAGTACCAAGTTTTCGACGCTTGTTGAAAATACATCAGTGCTATTACTGTCAAAGTTTGCAAGTTTACAAGTAATAGTATTTAACTCGATACGAAAGATAAGTCACTATTAATAAAAACATAATAATTAATACTAAAGTATTCCAACAGATTTGGAAAAACTAAGTGACTAATAGTAATAAATACAAAAAAATAATATCCAAAGTCGTGCAAAGTCGTACTCCCCCACTTTATTTAATTGAAGATTAAATTAAGTTGCCACACACACATCTCTTTGTATGATACTAATTTATCTATCACCAAAAAGTGTGGTGGCAACTTCATTTAATCTTGAATTAAATAAAGTGAAAGAATTACGACTCTGTACATTTTAGATATTATTTTTTAGTATTTATTCCTATTCGTAAATTACTTTTACCCTCTCGGTTGGAATACTTTGGTGTTAATATTTATTATTTATTTATTAGTAAAGACCGCTTTGTCGGAGCATTTTTCCAATTTATTACATTATAATTGACACTGGTAGATGGAGTTACCATCAACTCGTTGATACTCTGCTTTCACCTAGAGACTTATGATTCTGAAATCCTTCTTGTTGCTGTGGCGTATACCCATGGTACAATAAATTAGAGATGATGATATGATATTGCGCAGACTCGATGAGTACAATTAGAAGGTAAGATATTGTATTGAGCATGAAAATGGTGATATCGTTAATATCGCCTAGATACGATCCTGGTTTTGACGTGATGACGACCTCGGATGCAGGGTCTGGTCTCATTGATGGTAAGTAATATTGCAAGTGAGAGTTAGACAGCAATTTCCAGTTAGGAATACACTATGCTCAAAATTTGCGAAATGGTTGTTTTCGAAGTATAAAAGTCATATTGCATATATTCAATATTCAACATAACAATTAAATCAAATATAATTATGGCATAAGGTACTTCATTTTGCTTCTTTTGTCTATGAGTAGCCCTCGATTTGTGACGCTTACAGTCTGATAAATAGTGAAATAAAAACTTACTACGACAATTCAAACATACGCATACGACCGCACTTTCATCGTATTTTAAGATCGAAAATCGGGAAATATACGTTTAAATGCGATTAACATACGCTGGATACTTACGCGACATATTCGAAATAAAATGCAGAAATCGTACGTCTACCTTGTACAGTGTATAAAATTACAGTTACATGAGAACATGTCGAGCTCAGTGTTCGATCTACTTATGTCCTCTACCTGACCACTGTCCGAAGCTCCGGAAAAGCAGCGTAATTTGGCAACTCTAGTTAGAACTTATGAGAAATAAAGTCAAAAGCTTTGTTTTCGTTCTTAAATGTTTAATGATTTATTCTATCGATCGACATCTTCATTTAAAAAGAGTTTGACTCAAAGTTAGGCGTAGAAATTGATGATGGAATTTATTTGAAGTCTAAAATGATACTATACGTCGAAATTAATTTTAAAGGATTATGCTATTTATTTATACATCATTGAATAAATTCTGGGAATATGTATTCTTTTGCTATTAAAAATACTTCTTAGTTGTTTTCTAAAATAAATTACGTTTAAACATAAACACGTGTTAAAAATAAAACGTGATTATATAAAATTAAGTAAACTTTTGACACGATCCACTACAACATACTTAAAAATATCATTACTTTCGTTTGTGATACGTTCTAAAACGAATAATTACGCAGTTCCTTTGGAATAATTTTATATATCAAAAGGCCTAGTGAACAAGCTGGATTGGGATCTTCGAATAGGCCTTATTAATAATTGACAAAAGTTGCAACTTCTAATAACCGTAAAAAATTTAATGGTTAAATAATGTTATTAATAATAATAAGCATACATACAAACTTATCAGGTAAACATTGATAAATATCTTTCTTTTTCTTTCTTGGGTCGTACTACCAAATGATTAAGTCTTGGTTTTTATCTCATATTAGGTAGTTATCAAAAAAAAACCACCTTTGACTGATCTTTTGACGTACAGCGCAGAGGCTTATTTTTCAACTCGTAGTAGCGTACTTAGTAACTAACAGTACATATTTTTTAGATAACCAAGAATTATTCGTGTGGTAGTAAACCCGGAGAAAGAAAAAAATTGACGGTGCCACAAATAACGTTCAGATAATACTGATAAAAAAACTTAGCAAAAATGCACCGCAGGACATAGGCGTACGTATCATAATAAGTGTACTAAAGAAATTAACTGGTAATAACAGCAATAAACTGTTACAATTTATAACAATGTATCCACAACTTAGGTACCCTCTTAACTAGCTTGGTTATCACAAACTGGAAAATATGTGTAAAAACTTTGTAGCATCATATTAGGTTTCCATGGTTGTTTCCGAGAGTAACGTTCGACGTGGTGAAAAAATATGCTTATATTTTGAGAACGACCGTTCGACATCTATTGATGTAATACAAGCATACTAAAAATAGTCTTTGAACCACTTAACGGATCTGCCGATGCACCATCAGTACTATCAAAAATTTGTCTTAATCTGGTAAAACCGGTGTCTTGCTTTAACACACGTGCGAACTTTTCTCCAACAGGCTCATTTTTTGCATCATCCATAGAGTGTAGCCAGTCCATTTACATCGTCCACTATTTGCAGTGACTCCGCTAATGACAATGCACTGTTTTGTAAGTTTTGTATGACGTCATGTAATCCTTTATATTTCTTGTGAATAGTTTTTAAAGATGTTTTAACAGAAACATCTTCGCCTTTTGTCTGGCTTTCCTTAATAGCTGCAGCCTCGTCTGGATTGAATTGTAGTATCACAGCTTTTATTTGCTGTAAATATTCAGCATAATAAAATGCTGCCTCCAATCATGTTCCACAACGTGTAAGAATCGGCTGTGATAGTGCGGGAATACTGAGATACTTGCTATGAAATACGCGAAGACGTTTAGGAGATTTAAGAAACACTTTTTTAGTACTTGCTATTGAAGCATCTAGCTCTGGAAAACTTTGTCCAATAGTTTCTGCCACAAGGTGGAAAGCATGCACTTTAAACGTAACATGTACTATCCTACAATCGTATTCTTGAAGAGAGCGGCCTACTAAACGCATTGTTGCGGCACCATCGATCACAAACATCAACACTTGACTTTTTGACAGGTCAAATTTTTCTAACGACTCCAGCACCACCCGCGTAATTTTTTGGCCAGTACACTCAGTTAGTCTTTTGCTAGCTAGTAACAGTGGAATTGTTGGTTTAAGTTAAGTGTGTGTATGTGCGTGCACGCGCGCGTGCCCGTGCTCGGGTGAGTACGTGCGTGTGTGCGCGTGTGACTGTCGTGTGCGCGTGCGCGTGTGCGTATATATATATATATATATATATATATATATATATATATATATATATATATATATATATATATATATATATAAATGAAATTAACGGGTAACGCCCGCAAAAAGAAAAAATTGCACGGTGGATAATGCAAAAATTGCAAATGGCAGAAAGATGCAAACCGTGGACACGTATTTCTGACTAATTGGTCTTCATCAGCACGGTGTAGCTGAGTCAAATTGATGGATAAAACTCAGAAAAGACACAAAAGGAAAACCACTGACAGGGAGCCAGTCGCACCTTTGTGGCTTCCACTTGGATGACTCCGGTATGGGAGCATCGTCCAAGCATTTTTTTTCTTTTTGCGGGCGTTACCCGTTAATTTCATTTATTTTTTACTGTAATGTAAATAAACCCGCGTTTAAACTCTTGCTCTGTACCTATTCATTTTCCTGGGTCCGGAATCCCACGCAGGTTGCTATAGTTGCCCGCGTGTGCGATGCTTGGACGATGCTCCCATACCGGAGTCATCCAAGTGGAAGCCACAAAGGTGCGACTGGCTCCATGTCAGTGGTTTTCCTTTTGTGTCTTTTCTGAGTTTTATCCATCAATTTGACTCAGCTACACCGTGCTGATGAAGACCAATTAGTCAGAAACACGTGTCCACGGTTTGCATCTTTCTGCCATTTGCAATTTTTGCATTATCCACCGTGCAATTTTTTTCTTTTGCGGGCGTTACCCGTTAATTTCATTAATTTTTTTACTGTAATGTAAATAAACCCGCGTTTAAACTCTTGCTCTGTACCTATATATATATATATATATATATATACATATATATATATATATATATATATATATATATATATATATATATATATATATATATATATATATATATATATATATATATATATATATATATATATATATATATATATGCAGTATGTCCCGCGATGTGGTAGACAAGAGGACAAACGGACTAAAAATTTCATTTTTCGAGGAAAAGTTATTCTTTATAAAAAAATTTGCTTGCTAAAAACATACGATTGTCGATGAAAAAAATAAAAATTGTATACAGTGTGTACAGAAATAAATTATTACGGTGTCATGCAAAACGTCATTGTCAGCAACTTTTTAAAGATTTTGTCAGTTTACAATGTTAACAACGGAGCAAAGAATACATAATTATTTATTTAAAATTACTTCGAAATATTAGTATAAAAAAAACAATATACGATAAACAGAAACCAATACATGATTATAATTTAAGGCATAATTCATAAAAATAGACCAAAATCAGATAGTGTAACAATAATTATTCAAACACCGCTCCACCATGAAGGACGCATTTTTCCAGTTGGGCTCTAAGATAGTCATAACTCCTCCGCACTTCTTCTAGGGATATTACTTCTACAGCTTGTATAATTCTTTGTTTTAAAATATCCTCATCATTTGGCAGTGGATTGGCATAAGTTAACTGTTTTAGGCGTCCCCACAAATACATATCTGCCAACATAAGGCAGGGACTTCTTGGGGCCATAAAACGGGACCATTTCGCCCGATCCATTTTTGTCCAAATTCCAAATCAATCCAACCTTTTGCCATCATCACCCTCTTCTAATGTGTGGTTATTATGGGGTTTGTAGGGACGTATCTTATTTCGCTTTAAAATTTCTTGAATAGTACTTTTTTTGGACCACCTGTAGTTGCGTAGCTCGTTTCCTCAAGGACAGTGTTGGGTTTTCTCTAACAGATTGCAATACAGGTAGAGTCACTGCATCATCTTCATTGTAGGATTTTTTACTTTTTTTAAGTCTAATACGAATCTCGTTTCACGAAACTTCTTAACCAGCTTGTAGACCGCCCATTTGGTTACTTGTACATTGAGGAACCTTTCATGAAATTTTACAATAACGTATCTGTATGAACAATCTCCGTCACCATAACATTGGATTAAATGTATTCGTTGCTCCGTTGTTAACATTGTAAACTGACAAAATCTTTAAAAGTTTTTGACAATGACGTTTTGCTTGACAGTGTAATAATTTATTTCTGTTATGTTGTTATCTCAAAAGATGTGATGATTTAAAACAATTTTCTTCAATAGCATTTTGTTAAAAAATTATAATAAGGGTACTTTACTCTTGTAAAAAAAATTGAATTCTTAAATTTTTGGACACCCTGTATAAAATTTTTATTTTTTTTTTCATCGACAACCGTATTTTTCAGCAAGCAAATTTTTTTATAAAGAATGACTTTTCCTCGATAAATTAAATTTTTAGTCCGTTTGTCAACTTGTCTACCACATCGCCCGACATGCTGTATATATGTGTATATCGTACATATGCCTAACGCAAGGTCATTTTGGAGTAATGGATTATAATTTACAAAAAATAAAAGAAACTATGAACCAGAAACGTTTCGAAACAATCCGAAAATCAATTCATTTCAATAATAATCTGAATATTATGCTACCCAGAGAGAATGATAATTACTGCAGACTCCATAAATTGCGCCCTATAATTACCGCCCTTTGTTCAAAATTTCAGGGTGTCCCATTCGAACAGAAGTTGTCAGTTGATGAGCAGTTATGTGCGACAAAGGCCCAATATCACATGAAACAATATATGCCTGCTAAACCCCCCAAGTGGGGATATAAATTTTTCGTTCTTTGTAGAGCTAGTGGTTTCTCTTATAATTTTGAAGTTTATAGCGGTTCGGAGAATCAGCCAAAATTTAGATCAATTGATGAGCTAGATTTAGGGGCAAGTTCAAATACTTTTGTACGTTTATGCAGAGCTGTTCCAAGTAACTTGAATCACGTGGTTTACTTCGACAATTACTACACATCGCTTCCTCTGATGTCTTTCTTGGCCGTAAGATGTATATTTACCTTAAGTACAGTCAGAAAAAATCGAATTCCAAATTGTAAGCTACCGTCTGATGATCAAAAAAAAAAAAAAAATCGAGGGACTTCTTGGGAGTTCGTATGCAGTTTTGATGTTGTTGAAGTAACTTCCGTTGCTTGAAATGATAACAAAAATGTTTGTTTACTGTCTACGTTCACGGGAGAACTGCCTAAAGGAAGTGTAAAACGTTTTGACAAGAAAGAGAAAAAAAGTGTAGAAATTCAATGTCTAAAACTGGTTCTTGAGTATAGTAAACACATGGAAGGTGTTGATCTTATTTACGGTTTTAGGTCGCTACAAAATTATTATGCGGACCAGAAAATGGTATAAAAGACTTTTCAATCATTTGCTGGATGTGACTTTAGTCAATGCTTGGCTTCTCTATAGAAGAGTTGCTGTCCAAAAGAATCAAACGAAAATTCTGAAGTTAGCCGAATTTAGAGCAAAAATTGCTGATTGCCTTTGTAGGATTGGTCCGAACGGACATCAAAAAGAGGAAGGCCATCGGATGTAGAAACAAAAATTGCCCACAAAAAAAACGCAGTGACTAGGTGCACTCAGAGTGCACGCTATTTTCAGCGTTGGGTGCACTCCAACTCACGAACATTTTAACATTTTGTCATATCATCAACTTTCCTTGCCCTAAAATGTCCCTTGTTTATACCATTGAAAATGTAACTAATGCTCCTTGCCCTTAAACAACATTTTTTTTGTAATTTTGAAAGTTATGAAGGACACTTTAGGGCAAGGAAAATTGATGATATGACAAAATCTTAAAATGTTCGTGAGTTGGAGTGCACCCAACGCTGAAAATAGCGTGCACTCTGAGTGCACCTAGTCACTGCGAAAAAAACGATCCACAACAACTTCTTACATTCTACCTAAGGATATTAGGATGGATGGACAAAGCTACTGGCCTCTTTATACCAAAACAAGATAACAACGCAAGCTTCCCACATGCAAATATTGTTCTCAAATCAAATGTGCCAAGTGTGGGTGTATTCATGTCTAAATAAAAACAATAACTGCTTCATGAAATTTCACACGAATTAATATTTTAATCATGTAATATTGCAATATTGTAATAATAAATATTAATCATAAGAAGCAATTTGTCTTAAACACATCACTTTTTTTATTCAATTTAAAAAAATTAAGTTAACCCTGATTTTTTCAATATTTTTTACAGTTTCTAATACACATTTTCAATGAATAAATATTTTTTTCTCACTTATACAAAAAATTGCGCATTGTAGGGCTAATATATATGTAAGTCTCACTGGTGAAATTAGAGTAGTTTAGGCGGTACCGTTCCTGAACACCTTTCGTTTTAAAGCGGCTCTTAATAAATTTCCTTTTATGATCTCGTAAACAGACTGCGAGACGGTTAGTAGTTAGTTATCATTCCGAATATACAGAAATGTGTGAGACTGTACGTGTTAAAAAAACTGTTAATTCCTGGAATTTACTCTGATTTCAGAGTGGTTGGGTAACATAACGAACTGTTTCTACGACCGCAATTTTTATATACATGGGCATATGCGGTTTGTTACAAAACGGAAACTGATATTTGTGTAATATTATTATATAATATACATTTTCCTATTTTGATGTGATGGAAGCGGCTATTTTTATATCAAATAAATATCTACAATAATGTATCGATTTGTTTCAAATTCACGGGTAAACGTTTTGGTATCTGTCTTAGCACCCATCTAAATATGATTGGCTATTTTAAACATTTTAGGTAATGAGAGTAAAGTGCGAATTTCAGTACCAGAATATTGAACAATTCATGTAATACTATTAACATATTCTTACATAAATAGGCGGTCACATTGTCAAATCGACTATGTTTCTTTTTTGACATAAATTAATTTCAAACAACTTAAACCTAAAATAAAAACAGATATTGAAGTTGCTTACGCTAACTATGTCAAGGAAGCCGAAAAAAATATTGCAAGGGAGCCTGGTAAATTTTGGTCATTCGTTAAAAACAAAAATAAATGTACCAACATCTCTACTCAGATGTCTTATAATGATAAGCATCTCGACAATCCTAAAGAGATACTTAATGCTTTCGCAGATTATTTCAGTAACTCATTTTTACCACCTTCTACCAACTTCGATTTTACGCACAATCAGGCAATCAACAGTTTCACAATTATTAATATCAGGTGCTTTGATGAAAATGAGGTACTTAACGCTCTGAAAAAACTAAAACCTAAGCTAACGACCGGGCCTGATGGTGTTCCTGCATTTTTAGTAAAAAGACTGTGCTAGTATTTTTGCATACCCGCTTACGTTTTTATTTAATCTATGTGTTATAAACTGTTGCCTCCCTGAAATCTGGAAATGTTCAAAAGTGTGTCCGGTTTTTAAGAAGGGTGATAAATATGATATTAGCAACTTTAGACCAATATCTATCATATGTAATTTTTCAAAGGCCCTTGAAATTTTACTCCATGATAACATTTATTATAGCGTTAGCAACCAAATATCGGTGTACCAACATGGTTTTATGAAAGGGCGTTCTACCACCTCTAATCTGTTATGCATAACCCAGTCTATTTCTGAAGCTATTTATCAACGCAGGCAACTTGACGTAATATATACAGATCTCTCGAAAGCATTCGACCGACTGGATCACTCCATACTGCTAAACAAAATGTCTGTTTTTGGTTTTTTGCCGTCTCTGTTATTATTTTGTCATGCTTATATTTGGGATAGAAGGCAATATGTTGCGTATAATGGTTTCCAGTATGTCGAATATATTGCTACATCCGGAGTCCCACAGGGGTCAATTCTCGGTCCCCTGTTGTTCAACATATTCATTAATGATATTGTGATTGTTATTGATGTGTCCTGTCTACTTTACGCTGATGATGTCAAAATTTCAAAAAGTAATTTCTTGTTTGGAGGACTGCGTTTTCTGCAAAACAGCCTTTCAAACTTATTTAATTGGTCCGTTGAAAACAACTTAAATCTGAATGTGTCTAAGTGTAACGTTATAACCTACACAACTAAATCCGAGGCTGTTATGTTTAATTATAGTATTGACAACGCAGTCCTTCAACGACCTTCTACTCTTGCTGATCTTGGCGTAATATTCGATGGCGAACTTTCATTTATACCTCACATAAATAATTTAGTGACTCAATCTCTTAAGACTCTTGGGTTCCTAATTAGAACTAGCAGAGACTTCTCGAATATCAGTACACTTAAAACTTTACACTTTGCTTTTGTTAGGTCTAAACTTGAATATGCGTCTCTTATTTGGAACCCTCACTACAGAAATCACGTAGACTCTTTGGAGAAAGTGCAAAGACGATTCTTAAAACTATTATGGCTTAAGTCTGAGGGAGCATACCCATCTATCGGTGTTCCCCAACAAGAGTTGTTGACTAAGTTTTCCATGACATCTCTTGAAACTAGACGCGAATATTTTTCTCAAGTATTTCTATATAAAATCTTACACAATCAAATTGACTGCCAAGAATTATTAGGGAAATTAAATTTGCATGTGCCTAGTGTGAATTTTCGGAGAACATAAACTTTTTACCTCTCATTTTCGCACTCGAATATTCTTAGATTCTCTCCTCTATTTACTAGGTGCAACAATTACAACAACAACTGTGGGCAGTTTGATATTTTTCATTGCACCATTAATTTTATTAAAAAATATTATAATAACTGAGTCTTTCTTTCTCTTTTTTCTTTTTCCGTCTTAAACTGTCTGAAATTATTTTATTGTTATTTTTATATGTTTTATTGTTATTTTTATACAATGTTTTTTTTTTCTTTTTTAAATATCTTTTCCATATACTTATACTGTATTGTATTTTTTGTTTTGTGTATTTTCCTGCTCTAGAAATGGGTTTACCTGTTGAGCAGTGTATGTAAATAAGTAAATAAAAAATGGACATACACGTGGTGAGCTTGACCCACAAATGGTTGACTAGGAAGGACAATCATTTCCGTGCACAACCCGCATTTCTTCAAAAAATCATTTTGGAGTTTTTTCACTCTTTCATAAGAAATGTTAACATGGTTATCGATTTTATTCAATTTAACAATGCGCGATAACACAATCTGACAATCAAACTCATAATGTTTCAATTTTTCTGTAAATTGACATTCCAAGGCATATGTGATTAAAAAAAAGGAAAAATTGTTTCAGACTTTAAAACTGACGTCCAAAAATATGAAAAACAACCTCTCGTAACACACAGTTTTTAAAATGATCAAATAGTTTAAATAAAAAAGTAGTGTTAATAAATATAGTTTAAAAAACTAAAAAACACGCTTTTAAAGCACATCAAACTAAAAAAGTGAAAAATAATTATTAATATAAACTGAAAACAATAATGAACGAAAAATACTAGTATTATTGTGAAAAAAGCGTGGGTTGCTCGATATACGAAAAATATAGCACAAAGCGCCCCACGCTTTTTTTCACAATAATACTAGTATTTTTCGTTCATTATTGTTTTCAGTTTATATTAATAATTATTTTTCACTTTTTAGTTTGATGTGCTTTAAAACCGTGTTTTTTAGTTTTTTTAAACTATATTTATTTTTCACTTTTTTAGTTTGATGTGCTATGAAAGCGTGTTTTTTAGTTTTTTTAAACTATATTTATATTGCTTATTGATGCTGATATTATAACATATTACGATCCAATAGATACTTCTGAAAAAAAAAATATTATTTTTCAGCCATAGACGAGATTTGAACTCACGCCCGAGGAGTCCGTCGCTTCGCGTCGATTAAAACTTGTGCCTTAGCCCGCTCGGCCATCGAACGAACTGAGAATCACGGAATGTACTAACAGTAATAAGCCACTTGCTCTCACGCAGAGGATACGTGAGGAAAGGAAATTATTTAATTCTGGCGATCCTGATCAGGATAATGATATGAACTTATCAAATTATTGTATTGTTACCGGTTCTTCGTAAGTGTACAAAGTTTCAATTAAATCTGTCCGTTTAAAGTGGGTCAAAAGCGTGTTAAAAATTACCGTTGTTTCGAGAAAATCGCTTTTAAATACGCGCATGTATTTTGGCAGATTATTAATTATTTTTGTACACTTTTAAACATACTTACTATCGAATTGCCACAACAGAGCGGATAGGTATGTTATTCTAAGATTCAAACACAAAAATTAAAAAAAAAATTTTTAAACCCCCTACCAAATATCGGCGCCAAACGATTTTTTACGAACAAGCTGGTTAATTCTTAGATAGGTAAGTATATGATATAGTGAAATGAAAAATAAAAATTCTTAAAAAATATTTTTTTTTGCTAATTATTATTTACTACTTTTACAAAACTTATCAGTACAACATATATCTTTTTTTGTTCAGTGTGACGGACTCAGTAATGTAATATTTAATTCCAACTATTCTGTTCAGTAAAACCAAAAATAAATAAAACGAAAGGTACTCACCATTTGAACAATCACTTTAAAACAGCTACCGACATATGTTTCTGCTTTTAGCTTTGTCAAGATAGCTCATTCAAAGGATTCAAAGTAACTAAAAACTAGTAAACCCCAATGTAACATTAATGGTTTCAGAGAACAGGCTAATTGAAATTATATAACGGAAATTCCCCGTAAAGTAGAATAATTAAAAAATAAATCATGTATCCTCTTCTCGGTAAAAGTTTAAAATATAGAGTGAAATGAAAAATAATAACTTCCACCAGGTTAGAAAATAGTCTTTTTAATAAATATTTTTCAAAGGAATATATTTTAGGATAACTATTTCATCAAACAACTAGGCACCAATTGGAGATGAATAAAAACCTCAATCATCTCCAGAAGAAGCCAATTTGGTTAGCGAAACGCTCATTAAGTATAAGTACTTAGTCTCAGTGTTTTGATGTTTACGAAGACTAATTTAATGTTAGTCGAAACTGGCTAATTATTCATCTCTGTAAAAAATTTAATTATATAACTGTGTGGGGAAATATGAATTCCAAGAACATTTTTTTATATTCTTCAAAAACGATATGATTAGTTATATGAACGGAAATGATATTCTAACAACCGCTATCCAATACAGATCCAATAATAATTGAACAGTTACAAACTCATTGAGCGGAGATTATTATATTAAATAAAATTACTAAGATGATTAGATTATTAAATTTACAAGTGATCCTTTTAATTTGTTTACATGACTTTATTTATGTAATAATAACAAAACAACATTTCAATGCCAAATGTGTCTCGTCGTATTAGCAATGTCACTTGACACGGGACACGTGTTTTAAACAACAAATGCGAGATTATGGGTCATTATGGAGGAAAATAACGTATGTAGCTTGTAACGCATCATTAAATAGTGGATTGTAATTTTTATATTACCTACAATAAAAAATTATAAATACAGTCATTACCATTTACATTATTTTAATCTTTCAATTAAACACAGTAGTTTTTTTTCCAGTCATATAAAAAATTACAAATGAATGATAAATTTTGGATTAGTCCTAGAATATACGGGGTGGCTACATTTTTGCGGTGACACTATTAATATTTCCCAAACAACATTCTGACGACGAACCAACGTTCACAACTAATAGTCGGTATGCGACGTACCCAGCACGTCCTACTAAAGATACCTTTATGTAAGGACACAACCGCTCGGTCGGCAAGTGGCCGACTGGTCGCGTCTTAATAAAAACGAAAGTTTGTATGCGGAAAAATCGATGTGAGATTATTTGTATATATAGTGACCCCGTAAAAATAATGTTTATTTAAAGAATAAAAATACTATTTTTATTTTTTTACTTTTAGCAAATATTTTTCTTTCCCAAAGAAACAGCAGTTGATAGGTATGGTTAATTTTAGGAATAAATAAAAACTTTCTGTACTTACTTTATTTGGAAAAAGAGACAAACTTTATATATCCCAAAATATTTGTAAATCCATTATCAACATGGCCTCTATTCTTTCTTTCTGTGGAACAAGAAAATATGGTGAAGTCGAGAACGATTACCTAGCTAACTACTTGTGATAAATGCACGAATTCTGATTTAAAGTTATGATAAGTGCAATTATTTTTACTAACAGCGACCTCAAGGTTAAATAAATTTACCTGTGTCAACTTTTGGTAGACACAGGTGCAGAAATCTGCACTAACACTAACGTTCATTCCGAACACGCTGATACTGGCTTTGCGTTGCAGTTGGTGTATAAACCTTTACTAAATCTCTACCAATACCTGCATTACCGACATTAATTTTGAGGTTATGTTAAGCCGAGATTCAAAAGTCTCACACCAACGTTTAGCCAATGTTGACACTATAGTTATATACCGCTAACGGGGAACGCGAGTAGGGTGTAAAGTGCTCCGAGGGGCGCGCCGAATTTTTTACGAAAAAGAGGTGCTTTTGCGCACGTTTTGCCCTTATAAACGTAGATGGTTCGTCCGCCCGTTTTCGCGGGGGTGGGGGTGAATTTTGAAATAATCGTTTTTTCGAAAAAAGCGGTCGCCCCGAGTACCGTATGGGACGACTAGACGAGTACGACGCCGTCGAGATCGCCTCGATAGCTCTTCCCGTGCGTCGCCGAGATATAAGCCCCGGAAAATCCCCCCCTTGCCGCCCAATGAGCAACAAGAGTAGCCTACACCGAGCCTCCGAGCCCCGTTTTGACCCCGTGGGGGGGCCATGGGGGCGACACGACATGAAAAAACTTCTATCTCGATCCACCCCCCCACCATTGGCGTGCGTGGAGGGGGGTAGCTACATCGCGACCCCCAAATGGTAAAGGCCAATGGTCAGGCCTACAAAATAGTATAGGGGTACTAAACGCGTACGACGCTCCGTTTGGCCTGTACAGGGATCAAATCGAACGCTATTTCGCGTTTTTTTTCAAACGGTCGGGAAATATGGTAAATATGCAAATTAAGGAACGCGCTCTCGTGGGGGCCGTCGTTCGACGGGGGGGTTCGGGAAAATATTAAGGGGGGATGGGTGGTCGTGGAGGGGGGGCTAATTTCTGAAAACGCCTTTTTCGGAAAATTCGAGCACGGCGCGACGTTCTCCATCGCGAACGACGCGAAAAAGTTTCATGTCCGAATTCAATCCGACGCGTCTTAACGGCGCGGCGGCCGTCGACGCGCCGAAAATTTTCGATCGTCCGAAAATAATACTTCGTCGGCAGATTAAGGAACGCGCTCCCGTGGGTGGGCGTTACTCGAGGGGGGGTTTCCGCGAAAAAAATTGGAGGGGGGTGGGGCGTCGGGGAGGGGGGACGAATTCCGGAATTCGCTTTTTCGGCAAAATCGCGTACGGAGGGACGTTCTACGTCGCGAACGGCGCAGAAGAGTCTAATGACCGAATTCGATCCGACGCATCGTAACGGCGTGGCGGTCTTCGACGCGCTGAAAATTTTCTATCGGCTGAAAAAAATACTTCGTCGGCAGATTAAGGACTGCGCTCCCGTGGGCGGGTATTATTCGAGGAGAGGTTTACGTCAAAGAATTGGAGGGGGTTGGGGGTCGGGGAGGGGGGCTTCTTCCACAAATCGCTTTCTCGGCAAAATCGCGTACTGAGTGTCGTTCTACGTCGCGACCGACGCAAAAAAGTCTTATGACCAAATTCGATCCGAAGCGTCGTAACGGCGTAGCGGTCTTCGACGCTCCGAAAATCCTCTATCGGCCGAAAAAAATACTTCGTTGGCAGATTAAGGACCGCGCTTCCGTGGGCGGATACTATTCGAGGAGAGGTTTCGGTAAAAAAATTGGTGGGGGTCGGAGAGGGAGGCTAATTTCAGAACGCGCCTCTTCGGCAAAATCGCGGGGGTGTGTCGTTCTTCGTCGCGAACGACGCAAAAAACTCTTATGACTGAAATCGATCCGACGTATCGTTCCGGCGCGGCGGCCGTCGGCGCGCCGAAAATTTTAGATCGACCGAAAAAAATTGTAAATATGCAGATGAAGTAACGCGCTACCGTGGGGGGCTGTCATTCGACGAGAGGTTTTTGAAAAAATATTCGAGGGGGTTGGTTGGTTTGGGGAGGGGGCTAATATTGAAAAGCGTCTTTTTTGGCAAAATTGCGCGCGGCGTGTCGTTCTACGTCGCAAACAACGCAAAAAACTCCTATGACTGAATTCGATCCGTCGTATCGTTACGGCGCGGCGGCCTTCGACGTGCCGAAAATTTTCGATCGTCCGAAAAAAAGGAACTTCGTCGGCAGATTAAGGACCGCGCTCTCGTGGGTAGGTAGTATTCGAGGAGAGGTTTACGTGAAAAAATTTGTGGGGGAGTGGTGGGACGGGGAGGGGGAGCTAATTTCCGAACGCGCCTTTTCGGCAAAATCGCGGGGAGTGTGTCGTTCTACGTCGCGAACGACGCAAAAGAGTCTTATGACCGAATTCGATCCGACGCATCGTAACGGTGTGGCGGCCGTCGGCACGCCTAAAAATTTCCGATCGTCCGAAAAAAATACTTCGTCGACAGATTAAGGAGCGCGCTCCCGTGGCAGGTATTATTCGAGGAGAGGTTTCCGTACAAAAATTCGAGGGGGTGGGGGGTCGGGAAGGGGGGACTACTTTCGGAAAACGCCTTTTCGGCAACATTGTGGACGGCGTGCCATTCTACATCGCGAAAGACGCAAAAAAGTCTTATGACCGAATTCGATCCGACTGTAGGCGGATCAAATCGATCGATAATTTTGGAAAACGCCTTTTCGGCAAATTCACGCGCGGCGTGTCGTTCTACGTCGCGAACGACGCAAATACGTCTTATGACTGAATTCGATCCGAGGCATCGTAACGGCGTGGCGGCCAATAATACACAAATTTTTTGTTGCGACAGAGGAGGATGCCTTGCGACGCGCCAAGTGTGCGCGTAGCGCACGCTTAACTAATGCACATATCAGAATTGGAGACGGGGGTTAGTCGTTCAGGTCCTCATACTGTTCACCCGCTTATACTGTTCACGCGTTCTCACTTGTTAATAGTATCTATTAAGTCAATTAACAAAGTTTAACCAACGTTAGAAGGTTACCCAATAATTACCTAAACCTACTAAGTCAGTTACCAACGGCTAATCATAATGATTTAAAAACACACCCAACGTATTAAGTAGATTTCTGACGTCAAACCAACGTTGGTAAATGTGCTAGACGTAAATAGTAGGTTTACGAGGTTCAAGCAACGTTGCTCCGATGTTGTATCATAACTATAAAATTTAAGGTGCTACTTGACTACTATTTGTAATAATTCTGACGTTGAAATTAGTAAAAAGTAGTCAGTAGTCGCAGTATACCCTATTTATTTTCTATTTTCTATAATTGAACTATAAACCACATCAACATACAAATAAATAAAAAAAGTATAATGTGCAGTTAATTCTACTTATAAGGAGAGTAGCGGGTACTAATGAAATAAGTAGTATTTAAATTCATAAAATTTTAATGTTCTTCCAACAAATTTAACGCTTCTAACATGGACAGTATTCTACGCATGTTCTGAGCAGATATCAACGTTTATTTCTAGAAATATTTTTAAAGAATAAAGTTGCATTTGCATGTTAATTGAATTATCAAAAAGCGTGCAGTCACATTTACTGTGAAGTAAAAATGAGCAAAAAACAATTTAACTCTGCTTATGATGTGTGTAATTGTTTGTCCTCGGTATTATTAAATTATCAAGAAAGTCTGTTTCATATTTAGGGCAATTTCTCAAGTTTATGAAACACGGTGGATGTTAAGCAGCCGGCGTAGTAAGTACAGAGTTTCAGTCTGGTTGAAAATAACATTTTATCGGATTTAATTCCGGTAGGCCCGGAACCCAGTTAGTACGACACCTCATCTACATGCAAATTAGATAATGTTTGGTTACGGCAACGGAATAGAATAACCTTCCACTGCTAAATATATTGATGTGTTGGCAATTTACTAAACAAAGACGTTAGCAACGTGGGCAAATTTTTTGCTGGTATATCGAAAGATATAATATCTGATAGTTTTTTTTTTTTTGGGGATTTCGGTCAGGTATAACTAATTTTATTATTCTTTTCTAACGTTTCGGTTTATTACACCATCATCAGAGAACTACAATTAATATAATATTTTAAAAACATGGTTATTGTTATTTTACATTATAATTTACTTACACTATTAATTATTAGGTATTTGTTTTAAATTTTATTACGTTATTGGATTGTCTGTTTTAACGCAACTGAGATATTTTAACATAGTTTGTAGGCTCTTAAAGTTTTGTTTATGTTACAGAGATAACGTTAGAAATGTATACATACGATTTACTGTAGGTGTTTTGCTTAAATAATGAGTATATAATAAGATATTTTATTTCAAGAATTATTATTTTGTATCGGTAAGATTTAAAAATTGAATTCATGTTGTAATATACCCCAATCATTTAATTAAGTTAAAACAGGTTTTCTTTAATTTTCTATATCAGTGCCATTATTAATGGCGTTGGTATGTCTTTTATTTGCAGCATTTTATGTATGTGTCTTCGGTTATAGTTAGGTTTTTTTTCTAATATTTGTATGTTGTTAAAATTAAATCGGTGGTTTTGTTCTATGGCGTGTTTGGCTAGTGCTGTCGTGTATTGGTTTTAAGTTTTTATGCTATATTTGTGCATGTATACTCTTTTATGTAGATATTGTTTTGATTGGCCTTTATGGTATCATTACAGTCGTTGTAGTCTATCTTGTATATAGTGCTAGTTTCGTCTTCGGTTTGTAGTCTAGGTTTAAGTTTTGTGACAAATTTTTTTTGTGGTTTTGTATGGTTTATGGGCTATTTTTATATTATGTTGTTTAAATATGTTTGCTATTTTTTCGGATACTGTTGGTATGTATGGCATGGACACATATTTATTATTACTATTATTTGGTGTGTGGGTTGTTTTATTATAGATTTTGTGTATTCTTTTTTTATTATTGGTTCATGAAAGTGTTTAGGGTAGGAGTTTGCTTCTAAAACTTTTTGACTTTTTTCAGATTATTTGATCTGTATTTTGGATGTGAAAGTTGGATAACACGATCTGTTAGGCTGTTGTAGATGCTTTTTTTGTAGTTGTTTGGTGTGTGGGATTTTAAGTTTAAGGAGCTTTGCGACCACACTTCTTTTGTGTACCAGTTGGTTTCGATAATACCATCCTTATTATATTTAACTGTTAAATCTAAGAAGTTTATGCTATTGTTTTGTTCTATTTCCTTAGTAAGTTGTAACCTGGAGTGATAATTATTGAAAATATTAACCGTATATTCAATTTCCTCTTTTGGTAAGCAAATAATGCAGTCATCTACATATCTTTTGTAGAATTTTGGTTTATAGTTTAGTGATTTTAATACTTTATTTTCTAATTCTTCCATTACTAAATTTGCTATAGTGGCCGATATAGGTGCCCCATGGCGGTTCCGAAAATTTGTGAGAAGAATTGATTGTTGTACGTGAAATATGTAGTGTTTAGAGATAAGGTTATTGCTTTGATAAATTCGTCTTGGGTAATGGGTGAATATTTACTAACTTCGGACCATTTATATTTTATACATTCTATTGCTAAATCATAATTATCACTCCAGGTTACAATTCACTAAGTTAATAGAACAAAATAATAGCATAAATTTCTTAGATTTAACAGTTAAAAATATAAAGGATGGTATTATCGAAACCAACTGATACACAAAAGAAGTGTGGTCGCAAAGATATTTAAACTTTAAATCCCACACACCAAACAGCTACAAAAGAAGCATCATCAACAGCCTAACAGTTCGTGTCATCCAACTTTCACATCCAAATACAGACCAAATAATCTAAAAAAAAATCAAAAAAATTCTAGAAGCAAACTCCTACCCTAAACACTTTTATGAACCAATAATAAAAAAAGAGTACACAAAACCTATAATAAAACATTCCACACACCAAATAATACTAATAATAAATATGTGTTCATGCCATACATACCAACAGTAAGAAAATTTAAAACAAATACCTAATAATTAATAGTGTAAGTAAATTGTAATGTAAAATAACCATAACTATGTTTTTAAAATATTATATTAATTGTAGTTCTCTAATGATGGTGTAATAAACCGAAACACTAGAAAAAAATAATAAAATTAGTTATACCTGACCGAAATCCCAAAAAAAAAAACCATCAGATATTATTTGATATTAACGGTCAAGAGAAGAGAAAGATATAATGTATTGCTTAATACTGTGGACGTGCAGACGTGTACTGACAAATATTTCTCTAAAATTATAACCTTACACAATACGTAGTACATATATGTAGTGCATCGGGTACTTATTTTAATCGCTCACTGAATTATTTCTGTCGTTAGAAATGTAAAAAAAAATAGGCAACAGTCAAGAGCATGGCTGCGGCAACGTGTCCATTCGCACAGTGCCAGCAGACTTTCTATATGTGTTTTGTCCATTATTTGTAATTTTCAAAAAAAAAAAAACTGTTACAGGTTTGTGAATTAATTTATCGAGAAAGTAAATTTCGCAAAAAATATAACAAAAAGCACATAATCATCATATCTAGATGCACATCTGTTTTTGATCATTTTCCAAAAAAACTCAAAAATATGTTGAACAAGCTGCATTTAGTTTGTTTGGGACTAACCGCATTTTTTTTGGCTACACAAAATAACTTTAATGACTTGTTAATGGGGCTGTAAAAAACATAAAGGGAGAAAAATGTTATTTTATTTTATGAAAAAAAAAACCAGCGTATGAAAATGAATCGCATATTACACGTCATGAAACTCCTCTTCATTATTATTACAATCACATATGTCAGCTTTTTCGATATCCATTATCTTCAGTATTATTTTGGTCACTTCAGATATCATTTTGGTCACTTCAGATATCATTCTGGTCAATTTTTAGTCGGCAATGACAATCAAATCGTTAGTCCAAATTTAAAGGACATAAATATTAACTATCTTAAATGACTTACAGGCCAGTCGGTAGGGAAATAAAACGTATAATTTGATTGCATTAACTGTAAAAATTAGCAATTGATTTATATATGTCAGGAATACCAATCGGTAATTATTATCCGAAAGGATTAGCTATTTTGGCAGCTGTGCTTCTTCTCTTCCAAATATCTACTTTCTTAGCACGTAAAGTGCCATAGGGAATCAACCCTATACCCTATCTTGTTTCAACTTCTTGATACGTTCTGGCTGCGAGGGATATATGTTATCCGTCAAACCTGAAATTACCGCATCACACTACATTAATTTACAAACCGCACACTAAAAAATACTTGTCAATTTTGATTCGTCTGAAATTTTTTTTACAGCTTCTATACGTAAAATTAATTGACACGTATTTCAGGATTTTGCTTAAAAAAATTTTTTTCCGAAAATATCCATTTATGAAGTTTTGGTATTTTGCTGGATTTTCTCCAATCGTCTCATACATGAAATTTATTATCTCCAGTTGTACTGATCGGATCGATGTCATTTTTTTACAGTTTACGTGTTGTTACGTTAGCTTTCTAAAAGCATAACAAAAATTTTTTTCAATGTCAACATATCAAAAATAATAACAATGTAATTGTTTAAATAATTATTAGATGCTGTTGCCCCAGGTTTAGTTAATTTTAAAAAATACCACTTCATTCTTCATCATGTTCCTTAGAAAATGGCATCGGTGAAAAATTGGTATCTCTATGAGGTCAAAAGTTATTAAATATTTTCGAGCGCTTGTCAGGCGGCGCGCCCGGAGTCGCCGTGCCGGGCGTAGCGCGAGGAACGTGCAATCAAGCTTCCTTCAGTTTTAAATATATGTAAATGTTTTCATTCTGTTCGACAACGTCGTATACGCATGCCATATTATTACTATCATATTTTAACCTAAAACTAGCGATAATCATAAAGTGTCGGTATAATGCCGAGAGCATCCAAATCGTCGATTGGTCCGAAAATCAAAGTAGATCGATGCTTCAATCCCTTAGATATGTCTCCACATCGTAAAACAGAAAATCTAAGACCAGTTTCGAAGCAACATTTAGTGGCTCTTAACTTACCGGTAACGGATGAGTTCCTTCAGCGAAAAATCTGTAATACTTGCCGTGTTAAATTGTTTCAATTATGCAAGAATCGCGAAAAGAAGTTCGAATCAACTGTAAGTAATATTTTCGAAGCAAATTTCTTTAATAAAATTTCATTCATTATATGAGACAAGGTCTAAAATATCCTAAAATTATAAAATAAATTCAGATTAACTGATGTATGTAAAAATTACATTGTTTTTAGAAGGAGGAAATTAATGATTCTGATTTTGACGCTTTGGAAAGTAATGACGTTAACTGGAAACGTTCTCCTGAAAGTCCCGGTGTAACTTTTGAAAAAGACAAAGTGACAGTATCTGCAGTAATTGATTCTATCAACCAGGGTTGATAGCAATTGAAGTTAAAATTATGAAATAAAATGTATACTTTGTCCAAAAAAAAACATTTTGTATACTACTCAGAAGCTAATAAATCAAAGTGTTTAAATTTAGTTTCTTACTTTTATTTTCTCTCGTCGTGATATTCAATATTAATTTAGTAACTGGGAAGTAACTATAATGTTCTTTTTATTATTTATATTAATTTTTATACATTAATGTTATCAACAAATATTTTCAAACTATTACGCAATACGGTAAACATTCATTAATATAAAATAGGTGCAAATGCCTGAGAACTCTGAGGTGCGCGGAGCGCGCCGCCTGACAAGCGCTCGAAAATATTTAATAACTTTTGATCTAATAGAGATACCACTTTTTCACCGATACCATTTTCTAAGGAACATGATGAAGAATGAAGTGGTATTTTTTAAAAGTAACTAAACCTGGGGCAACAGCATCTAACAATTATTTAAACAATTAAATTGTTATTATTTTTGATATGTTGACATTAAAAAAATTTTTTTTAGAAATCTAACGTAACAACACGTAAACTGTAAAAAAATGACATCGATCCGATCAGTACAACTGGAGATAATAAATTTCATGTATGAGACGATTGGAGAAAATCCAGCAAAATACCAAAACTTCATAAATGGATATTTTCGGAAAAAAATTTTTTTAAGCAAAATCCTGAAATACGTGTCAATTAATTTTCCGTATAGAAGCTGTAAAAAAAATTTCAGACGAATCTAAAATGTCAAGTTTTTTTTTCATGAAATCCGTGCGATTTGTAAAAGAATGACCCTAATGCAACATTTCAATGGAAACTATATGGAACGGTATTACAGAAGTTATAAGCAGAATGTGAAACTATTAGGTTTTGGTGTAAATATATTTAAAAAAAAATTATAAGGTGAAATAAAGGAAAACCAACTTTCATAGTGCCACAAAAATATAAAATGCATGATAAGACAAAAGCAATTTGGCATAATAAATGTTTATTTAAATAAAAAAAAGCAACACAGTATGCATGAAATGAATATTTACACATTAATAAATAAATTAATAAATTAATAAATTTGGAAAAATAGGCTGAATTACAATTATCCATTAACATTAATGAAATTTCAACAGAATTAACTTAAATTATTGTCTATGGTTTTTCTATTTACCGCTCCTATAATGTTTCTTCTCTTTTTGGATATTAAACCACCTTCTATAAATTATTTCAAAAAATTTTGTACAAAATCTCTGAGTCAAAAGGATGCCAGAAGAGGTTCTTTTTGAAAAAAATGCTTTTTCCTGTCCAAAAATATCTCGCATCTAAAAAACTTTAATTTGAAAATGAAACTTAAATATCACATATTTTAGATGATTAAAATGGTTACGTTTCGGAATACTCTCTAATTCCGTCCTCAAAAGTAGAAAAAATTTCTTTGATAAAAAAGTTATCATTTTAGTAATGTCAGACATGATTTTCTGTTTACATATTTCCATAGACATGAGATATTATGTTATATGGATATTTTGGCTACTTACCTCGTCTCTAAGGATTCACAACCAGTTCATACAAAAATCTACAGAACAATTATTGGACACACATTTATCATTGTTCAACAACTACTTAACAATATGATTGCTATACCACATGAGTGGTCAAATATTTTAGATTTTTCAAATTCTCCCTTCAAAACATAATTTCTGTACGGTAAATTTAATATCGGTGAATCATTTAGACCTTTCAATGAACACAATAATTATGTTATGAAGGAAGAATTTGAAAAGTCAAAAATATATGAACACGCGTGGAATAGCAATCACATTGACATATTCTCTCCGTAAGTGTCAGTTTTTACTAGAATATTTAAGCCAAATATTAAAAATTAACATGTGTGAAAACACGCATTGATGGCTTGTACCTATAACAAAAATATCTAATTATTTATTACAAGTAAATCAACAATTAAACTGCATACAATAACTTGCAAAGATACCCCGTGTATAGCATGCGAATAGGCATTTACTATGTGAAGTGTACGCCTGCGTACAGAGCTGGGCATTATTTGTATTTACAAATAATTTGGCATATCGGTCAGCAAGACATAGGCGGTGCCAGGTAGAGAAATACCCAAATACGTAAGCGAGACTTGTTTACCATTTTAACAAAGACTACCATTTGATTTTGGTCTATTTTATTCTTGATATAATTTAATAATAAAGGATGTCAGACCTGTCCAAGGGTAAAACACGGCTATGCGCTGACAAAGTGATAAGTTTATTAGTGAATTCCCAATTTCAATTCCAATTTAATCAGCTTAATTTTCTATTTTACACATATTTGTAATTAAGGCTACTTTATATTTTATTTATTTCATACATAAATATATAAAAACAAACAAACAATATAACATGAGGGACAAAGTTGACAAAAATGGTATCCAGCCAGGACGACAATATCGTCCAGGTACGACTGGGCCTTCTTGGTTGCCGGTGTTGTGACATCTCGTCATTTTTCACTTTTTATCATTGTGCGTTGAGGCATTTTCCTGCACAAAAACAAACAATGCATTATAATTTATAAAACATAAAAAAATTAATAATTAAAAAAGTCAGTTTACAGAGAACATGTGAGTAATTGTATGTACACAAGAAAAATTTCAAAGAACCTGTTCAAAATAATGATTTTTTTATTTTAAAAATAAAAATTGACTTTACGTCAGCGGTGAGGTTTGGAGTAGGGAAGGCGTGTCTACGCATTGTAAGGCGCGAATTCCTGGATTTATTCTACAATGGTGCTATAATAATTCGTAAGGTGTGCGAGACAGAACTGATGTGTTAGGATAAACGTGATTGTAAACGTCACGTAAATTCTGTGCAACATAAAACTAAAAAAAATGGCGTGCTCTCGACAACACAGTTTATGTTCGATTTTCTATTAATGCTGATTGCCTGTGATGTTCCGGACCACATACTCGATAAACAACCATTTCAGGAGTTCTGGAATAAACACAATACCAAGATGACGTTACCAAGTCGCACAACGTTGCGTAACTATGTACCAACTGTAAGTGAATTATTGTAAGATCAAATGTGTACTAAAAAAATACACGGCTGCGGTTATATATTGACGAGACGACAGACTGTAAAAAAAATCTATATTTAATGTTATAATACGTGTATTAAGCCGATATTTCCACTGTTACTAGCTAGCAAAAGACTAACTAAGTGTACTGGCCAAACAATTACGCGGATGGTGCTGGAGACGTTAGAAAAGTTTGACCTCTCAAAAAGCCAAATGTTGATGATTGTGACCAATGGTGCCGCGACAACCCGTTTGGTAGGCCGTTCTCTTCAAGAACAAGGTTGGTACATGTAGCAAAGATTTTACAGATCTTTTCCAGTTTGTGATAAACAAGCTATTTATTAGGATAAGTTGTGCATACATTGTTATAAATTGTAACAGTTTATTGCTTTTATTACTAGTTAATTTATTTTATTACAATTGTCATGATGGCTACGCCTATGTTCTGCGGCGCATTTTTGCCAACTCTACTCATAAGTAATTAAGTACTAGAAAGTATTTAAATGCCGAATATTTGAATATTTTTTGCAACAAGTATTAGTCTTTATACTTGCAAAAACTTTGTTTGAAATATTTTATTATATTTTTTATGTTTACCTTTACAGAAGGATTTAAATACTTTTCCGACAGTATTAAATACTTACAGAAATATTTAAATATCCTCTAAGTATTTAAATCTCAAAAGCATTTAAATAAATTTTTCAGCGCTTCTCCACCATTAAAATTGCACTGTGCAAAACACTCTTATAATGTGACACAACACATATGATGTGCTTCTCCAGCGTATACCGTGTAGTGATCAATATTGATACTGAAAATAGGTGTATTATTATACTTCTCAAGCGATAATCGAGCATTTTGTTAAATCACCGCAAATTTGAGCGTCGCGTCGGCTGTAACTTCTCCGACTGCTCGATATTAGCTGGTTATATATATTTTTTTCATACTGAAATTTAAAAAAAAATCAAAATGTTTTTTGTTTCTGATCTAGCTCTATGGATATAAGTAAAGGTCTAATACTCAACTAAAACTTATGAACTATAGAGGTTTTAAAATAGTGTTGAAGAAGTACATGAAACTTAAAGTGTTGAAATAATTCATGAAACTTTGGAAATTTTTGAAAGTTATGACCGCGCAATCAGTGTAAAACATAACAGTAACCAATATGACTTGAAATTTATGAAATTTACTCTTGATGAATTTGGAAATATTTGATGAAAGTTACATTAAAATATGATTTCAAGCTCACAGCCACAGCTCATTATTTTTGACTGTGAAAGTATTCAAATATTTCAAAATTATATAAATATGTATCAGAAAAGTATTTAAATACTTTGAAAATATTCAAACACACCAAAAAGTATTTAAATGCTTCCATAATATTTCAGTTTTATCAAATTATTTAAATATTCTGAAAATATTTAAATACCCAGTTTAAACTATCTGATTACTTTTATTATATATTATTTAAATACTTTTATCTTTTGAAAAATATTTAACATTTAAATACTTTAAATTTTTCTAAGGTATTTACTTTTTAAAATTTAAATACTTCTTCAAAGTATTTTACCAGCTCAGCCTACGTAGAACTAAAATTACTCGAAAAGTTGGAAAAAGTTGAAAACACCTTTCAGAAATTTAATAAAAGGTAAGGTGTAAGCTATCTGTACCGCAAAATTTGGATATAAAGGACAACTAAAACACTAAAATAAATTGTGAATAACTAAAAAAATACATAAAAAAACCGCATGTCATAGTAGTCTTACCACAACTGCAATGACCCACAAATAGGTAAATGAATTTATTATAAATTTTGTACATACCTTGCTCCTGAATCTCCATTTGTAAAACACTTGACACGAATACCCCATTTCTGAGAATAAATTAGCTAACAATTAGGTTGCACTAACGTGAGTGATTGATAAGGCAGTCACATTGTTCGATGCATTCACTTCTGATGACTAAAAAGTACCGAATGCAATTTTAAAATTGTAATTAATTCATAGTTCCATGAAGCTCAGACTTAGTAGGTGTTATGACGATAAGAAGATATGAAGAATTGTGACATGACTTTTTATATTTTTGTCATATGGAGGGAACCACTGTGCTCTGGTAGAAAACAAATCGCTCCTTTTAAATACGTAATCTTTTCTCCTGTTGGCACGATGCAAAGTATTCATAAAACATTGAAAACTTGGTAAGGCAAAGAGGATATTCTGTACTGCCGACAGGACATTGTACAATCTATTATTAAGACAAATAAAAGTCTAGCTCGTCTCAAATTGTGAAAATTTTAACATATAAAAAATAAAAATGTGATAGAACCTCCCCAGTTTCGCACATTTATGGTAGTGGATTCTTTATGTAGCTGCGTCAAATACCAGTACTTATTAACAACAAACCGTGTACTAAATTTCATATCCTTAGCTTAAGTAATCTGTTATCAAAACCACTTTTTGACCTTTGTTTCAAATGACCGTAGCTCTTTTAGGAAAATTTGCGACATGTGTTATTACATTTTTTTGTTGTTTATGCATGTAAAATCTGCTCATACATTTTTGGCACAGTAATTTAGAAACATCCTGTATGAGAGAGCAATATCATGATTACCACTACTATAGCTAGAAATTGTTTTTAGAATTGCGAAGATGAATTTTAAGCATTGTTTACTTAATGAAGATTTGTTTTAAATATACTGTATTTAGCTGAAAGTAACGATATCACCAATTAAGGGGCACACCCTGTAAAAAATTTTCAACCCATTTATGAATTTATTACATTCAAGAAATTAGTAGAATATTCAAAACAATTACAACTTTGGCATTCTTCCCAGTTTTAACACGTTCAAACATTATGGATTTTAAAGTTTTATTAAGATGATTAATGATATGTTATTATGGTAGCTATTTAAGTTAATTAAGAGGATTTGTCAAGTAAATGAGTCCGTTAACATAACCGCGAACAAATTTGAATGGATAGCTTTGGTTATTGAATTTTGTTTCGAGTTTTTTGTATTATTTTTTTTGCCCATTAACTAATTGCCACTATTTTTAGATATGCTGCATCCTCTATTATTCCTTCATTATGAATACAAATAATATTTTAAATTTCTGGTTTGCATACAGTTTTTTTCTTATTCTTCTATATATAGATATAAATTGTAAGTTAAATCTGGCGTTTTTCCAGATTTCTTAATAAGTAGAAAATACTTGTTCATACTTTAAGGCGGCTTGTTAGTATAATAGTTTTATTACGAAGTAATGCCCTAGTTTCCATTATTATTTAAAAAAGAATATTTTTCTTCTTGCAGTTGTTTATTATTCTGTAATAGATTGAATTGATTGATTCTAGTGGATCATTTACTACCACTGAATTATATATCTATTTAACAAGTCAAAAATCAAATATATAAATTGTATATAAATAAGGAAGCTGAGCCGGATGGATAACCTCCTTTATTAAATCCTGCAAAGTCTCGATTTTATATCCTTTAAATTATATTATTTATAATAAATTAATTCCTCATGATGGTTTCCATTGCGTTGGAAACAAGCATAAATTATTCCTGTGTTTAAGAGTGACAATAGAAATACGGTATGTAATTACCATTGCATATCAACACTTTTAATTCCTGGTAAGAAGCTTGAGACGATGGTTTCAAACGAATAATTTTTTAAGACAAAAAACATCATCAGTGAACACCAACATGACTTTCTCCAGGGTCGTTTTGTAGTGACCAATTTTGTTTCTATTGTACAATCTGTGGTAGATAGCATTTCAAACAGAGAACGAATTACTGCTGTGTATACCGATTTATTATTGTTGTCAAGGTTTGAAAGCATGCTTATGTAATACTCAATAATTATTTTTTTCCAGAAATGCATAAATATGCATATATAGTATTGATAAATGTAACACTAACACACAGTATTTTTAACTAGCGATCATAAATGTAAAGTTTATTACAAACTTATTTGCAGCATAAAAAACATCGCTTCCTTTGATCCCTTCACCGCCGACAAAGAAGCTAACATTTATTGTGTTGCAAATAAGTTTGAAATAATCTTTAAAAGTATATTACTAATATTTGCTGTAAATGTTCCGAAGTTAATCTCTAGCCACAGTGGGCCAGAATTAATTTTTAGCAGAACAAAACCTAATATTGTAAGAATTAATTTTGGGAAAAACTCCTTTATCAATATCTACAGAAATCGGTAATGCATAACGACATTAATATGAGAATTCCTAAAAACAAATAATTTAGGAATAGTGAGCAGGTAAAGAACACTAATAATGCACGACTATTCTGAGTTTTTTTTTTGCTTTTGTATTGTACAGAAGTGGTGTTATGTTCTCAATTGTTCTTAAGGGTGTAAAATCTTTCCTATTGGAATCTTTTTATTAAAGGTATGCTACTTTTTCCTTTTTTATTCAACATTGTTTAATACAATTATTTTTGATGTTATCTTATTTAAAATATTAACAAAAATATTGCTGTCATTTTTAAATTACTTAGGTTTATAAAATATTGCACGCATTTGTAATTTTAAGTTTGTAAGGAAGCCTATACAATAACTGTTAATAAAATGTAGTGCCCATTAGGGACATATAGGGATAACTTGTTTTTATTTGAGCTTTCTCTTGCCTTGAGTATTAGCATATTGTTCTTTTTAAAGAGACAATGTCTATTACCAGAAGAGAGTTTTTAAAAGTCAATTTGCTTATAAATATAGTTAGCTAATTTTGAATTTAACTACACAGTCCGGGTCATGAGAATGTCCTTGTCTTTTGAAAATTCAAATAACTCTCCCCTGATAGGTTAGGTTGGGTTATGTTAGGTTTGTTGTGAGTGGGTCTCAGTAGACCCTCCACTGCGGCCATCAGCAGGCCTATTGTGGCTCACGTCTAATTATATTTCACCCAATAAGTTCAGTCTCTTAATGAAACTGATAACTTTATTGGGTGAGAATGTGTCCAGATCCTCTGGAAGCAGTTGCCCTTTGCCAAATATTGAGAATCGGATCCTCTCCACAGCGGGACAGGTGCATAAGATGTGGTCTGCCTTCTCATCATCCTCCAGGCATAGACGGCACTCGGCGTTTTCCGCTAGGCCGAGTTTATGCAGATGATAGTTTAGTCGGCAGGGCCCGGTATATAGGCCTGTTAGAGTTTAACTCTAAAAGTTTCTTAGCTCTTGATTTCAAAGGGTATTTTATAAACGCCTTCGAATGAACTAATCCTAATAACTCTTGCCAACACTGGAGAGTTTTCCTTTCAGCCCAGGTTGAGATAGCCATCTTGGCAGTACTTGAGGATTTGCCAAGTATTGATTCTGGTCCGATGAATCGTGATCCCGCTCCTTCTCTGGCTAAGGAGTCCGCTATTTCATTACCTTCCATACCAGAGTGGCCGGGTGTCCAGACCTGAGTCACCTTGTTGTTTTTGTTCAAATGATTTAGAGCATTCTGACAATTCCATACCGTTTTGGAGTTACACCGGTAGGAGCCAAGAGCTTTTATAGCTGTTTGGCTATCTGAGAATATTTTTATTGATCTGCGTGTAAGATGCATATATTCCAGCCTTCGTACACATAGTTCAATGGCATGAACCTCAGCTTGAAAAACAGTTGCATGAGTACCTAGGCTTGAGAATATTCTCACCCTTGGTCTGTAGCAGCTCGTAGTTGGTCATGGTAGGCATAGTATCCGAGGGCATTCCCAGAATGCTGTGATTCTCTATGTCATCCAGCAACCTGTTCCGCTCTATGACACTAGTCTGCGGCATATTAATGGCCGCTTGTTGCAGTCTGTAGGTTGCCCACCTGGCCTCTCTCTCCAGATGTATATGAAGAGTGGGTAAATCCAGGAGAATTTCCATTGCAGCTGATGGTATAGTGCTAATTGCTTCCGTTACGGTCATGCATGCTAATCTCTGCAGTCCAGAGAGTATGGATTTGGCCGTCCGTTGTGATCTTTTCGGCCACCAAACAAAGGATCCGTACGTTATCATTGGTCTGATGACCGTGATATAAATCCAGTAAATTTGTTGGGGACCCATGCCCCAGGATTTGCCACAAATACGTCGGCATGTCCATTAGGACAGCTTTGCTTTGTGGATTACCTTTTCCAGATGGGAGTTCCAATTAAGTGATCTATCCAGATAACAGACATTGTAAATAGAACGATATGCTAATACTCGTGGCAAAAGGAAGCTCAAATAAAAACAAGTTACTAGACAGAATAGTTGAAATTAAAAATAACATTATTGAGTCAGTTGTACTGAACATAATGTGCATATTATCTTTTTTATAATCCAAGTTTCAGCGTTTTGGCAAATAGTTGGGAAAATAATTATTTAAAAGGATATATGTTATACCTATCTGTGATAAGATTTGAAAAAGTTAGTAAATAATAATTAGCAAAAAATTTTCAGTTAATATTATTTTTCATTCCACTCTATATTTTAACTTTTACCAAGAAGAGGAGCTTAATTTGTTTTTAAATTATTTTATTCGACCCTAAGGGGTATTTCCATTATATAATTTCAATTATTCTGTTCTCTGAAGCCATTAATGTTTATTACATTAAGGTTTACAAGTTTCCTTACGTTGATTCTTTAAATGTGCGCTACCCTGATGACGCAATGCAAGCAGAAACACGTGTCGGTAAATATTTTAAAGTTTTTTTAAAGTGAGTGTCAACTGGTGAGTACCTTGTGTTTTATTTATTTTTGGTTTTACTAGACAGAATAGTTGAAATTAAAAATAACATTATTGAGTCAGTTGTACTGAACATAATGTGCATATTGTCTTTTTTGTAATCCAAGTTTTAGCGTTTTGGCAAATAACCGGGAAAATAATTGTTTAAAAGGATATATGTTATACTTATCTGTAATAAGATTTGTAAAAGTTAGTAAATAATAATTAGCAAAAAATTTTCAGTTAATATTATTTTTCATTCTACTCTATATTTTAACTTTTACCAAGAAGAGGAGCTTAATTTGTTTTTAAATTATGAAAAAACATAACTTAATAAAAAAAATCTGTCGGCATGTCTGTACTATCGCGATAGTAGCCACAGTTTTTGAGATAAAGCTTTCAAATTTGGTACACATGTTCTAAAGGCCAAAGACAATGATAAATTCAGTGCTGGGAAAAATTGGTCAGCCGAAAAGAGATCCACGGGACCCAACCTTTTTTTGTATTCACCTTTACACAAAATATATTCTTGATGAAAGATTATAAATCATGTCTACTATATCAAGCCAATAAAGTAAATTTTCCAAGTACTTAAATAAAGCTGATGTAAACTGAAATTATTTACACATTTGACCTCGTAAAATGAGGTTAGGATGAATTTAACAGTTTGACATTTGAAATGTCTAATTTAGTTACAAAAATGTCAATGTCAATAAGAAGAAATTATTAAATATATGACATGAATTATTATTGACAGTATCGAATGACGCTGATAATTAATTATTTAAAAATTTTAATGAAACATTAAAATTTAATTGAGTTAAGTGAATAATTAAATAGGATGAACACGGTGTCTCGAAATTAGTGTGTAATATTTTATCAGCTTCTTCTACGGCTAGAAATAGGGAAAAAAGTTCATATAAACATTGGTCAAAAAATGGTTCCTAAGGGAGCTACAGGCCCCTAAAGGTGGGCCCCTGAGAAAGGTTTTTATCGAATATCTCCAAAACCACTCAAAGTCAAATATTGAAAATTTACACAGCCGCTACTCTTCTTATATGTAATAAGATGAAATGGAAGTAATTCGAAAATTTTATCCATGGCTGTCCAAAACTAGGGGGTTGTGGGGTTAAAGTAACCCCAACTTTTTTGTATGTAACTTTTTTTCTATTTTCGACACTATAATATGAAATTCTAGAGTTTCATACGTAAAAAAAGGTACTCTTGATGAACATCGATAAAATGCACCGTCTTTGAATAATATCGACTTGAAAATTTTATAACATAGCATGAGATCTATCTATCTATCATATAGGGAATCTAAACTAATTTTTTATTAATAGTAGGCCTTGAATAAAAAAAGAATGCTCATGCCGCTATGATATAATTTGATGTTAGAGCTGTCAACAAGGTTAATAAATTTGTATAAACAGTTGTATGATATAAAATCCTAAGAACGCGTATCGGAAAAAAAACGTTTTGTCCCCTTTTATATCAGTTATTTCATTTGTGCGCCTTTATTCACGATTTTCATTGAGTCGATTTAAAATGCCAAGATTTACAGATAGGGAAATGACTGATATGCATTTTGTGTACGGTTTTTGCAATGGTAGTGCATTAGCCGCAATAAGGGAATACCGACGAAGATTTCCCAATCGTAGAGTACCTGGGCGCCGAATATTTGCAGTTTTTCACCGGAATTTGGCAGACCATGGAGATTTTAAAAGGTCTCGAGGTGCAGGAAGGCCCCAAGGAAATCATCGTATGGATATAGTTTTGAATCATTTAGAAAATGATCCACAAATAAGCTTTCGAAGAGTTTCAGAAATTGTCAACATACCTCGTTCAATAGTTAATAAAAATGTAAGTACCTAGATAATTATTTATCTTAATTATTAATTTCAGATAGGAAGAATGACGGTAATGTAAGAAATACCATACCATTTTAGACGCGTGCAACATTTAAAGGAGCCAGAATTTTTACCACGACTCCAGTTTTGTCAATGGATATTAGCGAACAGAAATATTCTTCCTAGCATATTATGGACTGATGCGGCAATGTTCAATAGAAACGGAGCTTTTAATATGCACAATGTGCATCATTGGTCGGATGAAAATCCACGAGTTGTTCGGCGCACAAATTTCCAACATAGATTTTCGGTGAATTTATGGGCAGGAATCATTGGGATTCAAGTAATTGGCGCAATAGAATTCCCCAATCATCTTAATGCAGAAGAGTATTTAAAATTCTTCCAAAACGACCTTATCGATTTATTACCATTGAATGTTCGACACGAGGTTTGACAAAATATGCATTTTCAACATGACGGCGCGCCTGCCCATTTTGGGCACAATGTTCGAATTTGGTTACATCAAAATTTTCCAGGCAGATGGATAGGTCGAGGTGGTCCTATAGCTTTGCCACCTTGTGCACTGGATCTAAACCCATTAGATTTTTACTTTTGGGGTTATATGAAGGGTTTGGTTTACGCCACTGAAGTAAATACGCGAGAAGAACTACTTCAAAGAATAAATCCTACCGGAAATGAATTAAGAAGATATTCATTCAAGACTTTACGGGCTTCTCAGACTTTAGAACGTCGAGCGAGACTGTGCATCCAAGAAAATGGAAATTTGTTTGAACAGCTGTAACAATAAAACTATGCAAAATTCAAATTTAATTTTGTTGATATAAAAAGATTACTTACTGGATGATTTTTGTTCATATTGAGTATGATAGTTTGGCTCGAGTTATTCACAAAAAATATTTTTCACCTATTTTCCAAGCAACAAATTAAAAATATTAGTATGTACTTTATATGGACATGAAATAATAGACAAAACTCATCTGGTACCATATATCTTGCTCCATATGTTATAGAATTTAAAAAACAAACAAAATTAGTTAAATTTTAAAATTTTCAAGTCGATATTATTCAAAAATGGTGCATTTTATCGATGTTCATCAAGAGTATCTTTTTTTACGTACAAAACTCTGAAATTTCATATTTTACTGTCAAAATAGAAAAAGTTACATATAAAAAAGTTGGGGTTATTTTAACCCCACAACCTCCCATTTTCGAATTATTTCTATTTCATCTTATTACACATAAGAAGAGTAGCTGCTGTGTAAATTTTCAATATTTGACTTTGAGTGGTTTTGGAGATATTCGATAAAAATCTTTCTCAGGGGCCCACCTTTAGGGGCCTGTAGCTCCCTTAGGAAGCATTTTTCGACCAATGTTTATATAAACTTTTTTTCCTAATTCTAGCCATAGAAGCAGCTGGTAAAATATTTTCCACTAATTTTGGGACACCCTGTATACTGGTATAAGAAAGTTATGTGCTGGCCACATCAGATATTTACACATGAAATAGGTACCAACATAACAACGTTCCTACAAACCCATCTCATCAGCCCCTCATTTTTGTTAAATAGCAACCGAGCTTTAATTATCCATTTATCAAAATATATGTATTTCATAACTTTTCTCTGATTGACAATTTTTTTCATATTTTCCTTAAAACATGCCAAAATATTTTTATTTATTTTAAACACAATTATTTGTTAAAACATTGTTCACAAATTTCCACAAAATTTGAATTTGTAAAGTACTGACTGGTCTACATCTCGGCAAGTCTAAGAATCAGACGTAAGTAATATTTTATGCTATTAGTGACCTCTCCAACAAGGTTCCAGAGTTTGGTCACAACCTCTAGACTAACGTACATATATTAAAATGAACAGTAAATATTCATTCCACTGTAAATAATAACGCTTTTCAAAGAGGTACAGTTAGTTTAGTCTATATGTCACGTGAAGATCATGAATTGTTTGTCTCTTGTTCTATTTTGCACATTTATATTTTAAAGTATGTTATATTTACGTAGTAAATAACGAAATATTTAGTTATGTAATTTTTTCTATGTCTACCTATAACTTGTTACTAAACGACGCGCGACAGTTCAAAATAAACCCACAATTTAACCGCGGAATCTTAAAAATGGCGTACCGGAAAAATTTAAAAATTTTGTATTTATTATGTCTGTTGTATACCATTCACTGAAAATTTATGTTGAACAGATCTGAAGACTTGCTAAATTACTTTAAAAAATGTCCAATTTTTTAAGTAGAGTTTGAGTATTTAATCCATTATATCTCAAAAAATATGCACCCTATGTAAATAAAATTTTAGGTATCGATAAAATACAGCTTTCTTCATACAGTTCCTCTTTGTTTTAAAATGTCAAAACCGTGACTTCATGCTCAATCAAGATATTTAAAAAATAACGATTGATTACACAAAATGTAAATATTTTCAGGAAAAGATTTTGGAAATATTAAATACTAATAATTAAAGCTGCAACTCGTTTCTGTGTATCATGGTCGTAGAGTACAGATGTACTTACTGTCGCCGGCATTCATCTTGACCGCGAAACTCTTTCTCCCGTCCAGTCTATTATTAGCTTTCGAGTTGTGTACACGTTAAGTCACTTGGGCGTATTGCATATTGCTTTTGTGATTTTATTTTATTTGTTGTACTGTATTGTTGATATTAATTTAATAATAAAGCATGGCAGACGTACGCAGGGGTAGAAAACGGCCATTTGCTCACAAAGTGAATAAATTCATAGGTGAATTCCCGGATTTATTCTACGATGGTGCTAAAATAATTTGTAAACTTTGCGAAAAAGATTTGATGTGCTGGGATAAGCATGATTGTGGACTTCACGTAAATAGTGTTCACCATAAAAATAAAAAAAATGGCGTGCCTTCGACAACATAGTTTATGTTTGATTTACTATTAATGCTGATTGCCTGTGATGTTCCGCTGCACATACTCGATAAACAACCATTTCGAAAGTTTTGGAATAAATACAATGCCTAGGTGAAGTTACCAAGTCGCACCACGTTATGTAACTATCTACCAACTGTACACGTAGACATGGTAAATAAGATGAAATGTGAATTAAAAAAATACACGGCTGTGGTTACCTGTTGATGAGACAACAGATTGTAAAAAAATTCTAATTTAAATGTTATAGTACGAGTACTGGACCCTCTTAATCCGACAGTTTCACTGTTACTAGCTAGCAAAAGACTAAGTCAGTGTACTAGCGAAACAATTGCCAGGGTGGTGCTGGAGACGTTAGAAAATTTGAACTGTCAAAAAGTCAAGTGTTGATGTTTGTGACTGATGGCGCCGTGACAATGCATTCGATAGGCCGTCCTTTGCAAGAACAAGGTTGTACGTTTAAACATGTTACGTGTAAAGTGCATGCTCTACATCTTGTGGCAGAAACTATTCGACAAGGTTTTCCATAGGTGGATGCATTAATAGCAAGCACAAAAACGTGTTTCTTAAATCTCCGAAACGTCTCCGTGCATTTCATAGCAAGTGTCCTGGTATTCCTAAACCACCACAGCCGATTCTTACACGTTGGGGAACATGGTTGCAGGCAGCTTTTTATTGTGCTGAATATTGCCAATAAATAAAAGCTGTGATACTACAATTCAATCCAGATGAGGCTGCAGCTATTAAGGAAAGCCAGACAAAATTCGAAGATATTTCCGTTGAAACAGCTTTAAAAAATATGGCGAAGAACTATAAACCATTACATGAAAGCATAAAAAATTAGAAAATAGTGCGTTGTCGTTAGCGGACTCACTGCAAATAGTGGACGAAGTAAATCTACAGCTACACGCTATAGGTGACGCAACAATTGAGCGCGTTAAAGAAAAGTTCGCAAGTGTGTTAAATAAAGACACCAGTTTTACCAAATTAAGACAAATATGTGATGGTGCAGCCCCAGATCCGTTAAGTGTATTCAAAGACTATTTTACATATACATGTATTACATCAGTAGATGTCGAACGGTCGTTTTCAAAATATAAAGATATATTTTCACCAAAGCGAACATCATTCATGGAGACAACCATAGAAACAAACCTGATGCTGCAAAATGGCTACACATCTTCTCCAGTTTGTGATCAGCAAGCTAGTTCATCAAGCTAGTTAAGAGGGTAAGTTTTACATACACTGTTATAAATTGTAACAGTTTATTGTTTCCCTTATTAGTTAATTTCGCGTACGCCACTGTCCCACGGAATACTTTTGACAGCCCTACTAATAATAATTGATTTATCACGCATAGTGCATAAAGCAAATATTTATTTCTGTATTTATTTATTACACTGAACTGATTCTGCGATTGGCCCCTTCGTGATATTATTAAATATTTTAAATACATAAAGAAAATTAGCTTTTTAAATATTTCAAAATTTATTAAAACTCCACACGTATTTCGGCTTTTTAAGCCTATAAGAATACTGAATAGCAAAATCTCTGTTCATGCCTATATCATATCTGGTTCGAAGTATTATTCATGTGGTAGTAAGTCCCAAAAAAGAAAAAGAAAAATTCAAAGGATGCCACAAATAACGTTCAGAGAATATTTATAATTTTTTTTATATTTGAGTATTTCTATATTCGTTAAATCTAAATTATTTTATCTAAAATATGGTGACCGGTAAAAGTTTGCTATTCCTTCGTAACGTTTTTATTATTTTTAATATCTTTGCTTATTTCCAATTATTTTATTAAATCGTTTCTTTCCTCTCTTTTCCGAATGGCGTAATTTAACATTATACAAATCTATGCCAGTAAACACCAAAGTATGGGCCCTTGCTGGGCTTTTATCTGGCCTTTATTGGAAATGATGGTCTAATAAAAACCCAGCAAAGGCCCATAATTTGGTGTTTACTGGGATGAAACGATTATTTTCTATGCAATGTGTTGACATTCCCATATATTGTTTACAATAGATTTTTTGTGTTCCTCGAATCGCCTTTTTATATTACATCCAGTTTATCCAATGTGCATCAGACTCACTCTATTTCAACGCATACATACTCTTATTTTTTTGAAATTTTTCACTTTTTTCATTATTATTTACATTGTTTTTATTTTCTGAAATTGTTTTATATCCCAGTTTATTAAGCTTAAGACTAACTCGCTGATCTTAGGTCTATAATTAATACATTTTAAATATCTATTTACATAAATTTTCAGTTGTTTCGTTTTAATAGGTTAACAGTATTGTCAATCAGCGAATAATTCTCCGAAACGCGGATAATCAGACAGACTGTCGGATTTAATTCGGATATCATTTTAAAGAGAATAATTTCGGATAATTAATTGGGACTGAAATGAAAACAATCGATTGAATCCATAAACAGCAACAGTGCAAAACGAAAATATCCAATATACTTCATGCATGATCGGTTAACATTTCCGTAAGTGCCTAACATCGAAGACATTCGTCAAGAATTGTTATCCTTTGACCTGTGATTAAACGTATATTAAAATGTTATTTTTTTTGCAGAACACCCAAAGAGGTGCTTCATCTAAAAATGCCCAGAGTGATGACACAAATGAAACTCCTCAAACACAAAAAAAAAGGAAAAAGAGAAAAATTTTATGACATGGTTGCACGTTAGTGAATTTAAAGAGTGGATTGCCAAAAGTAATAGTGAAATGGCTTTTTGCAAGGTCTGCAACCAAGAACTCCATCCATACAATATTCTATTAGTAAATCATGCTCGGAGAGTTAATAAGACAAAATAAATATAAGAAGAGTCAACTTAAGTAAAAAAATTGAAATTTACCAAATAACATCTAACGAAATAAATGTAAGAAATGCAATATTAAAGTTATGTGCAATGTTATGCACCAATAATTTTCCTTTTCGATTAATAGACACTATGGTTCCATTATTAAAAAATACATTTCCCGATTCGCAAATAGATGCTGTAATGAATTTAAAGACAACAAAAGTCACAGCCGTGGTAAATGAGAGTTTGGACAAGCATATCTTGAATCATTTATATAGTAAATTAAGTACACCTGGAGCATTTTTTTCCTTCTTATGAATGATACGACAGACGTATCAATTAAATCTCAGTGTGCCTTTTCAGCCATTTATTTTGATGAATCGTCTAGAGCAATCGTTACAAGATTTTTTGATTTACTAAAAATAAGTTCTGGCAAAGCAGATGACTTGTATGATGGATTAAAGGCCGCTATAACATTAAAAAATATTTGTTTTTCTAATTTAGTGGATTTTGCTTCTGATACTACTAACGTTATAGTAGGAAAAAACATCACTCTGCAATTTCACTATAAAGACAAGATAATGCTAACATTGTTTGTGTAAAATGCAGTTACCATATGATTTACTTGGCAGCTTCAAAAGCCTGTTTGAACTACTAAGGAGTAGTGAAAATTTACTAAGAAATATTGGTAGCTACTTTAATAGGGGTTCTCAGAGGATCAGGAGATTCCAAGGATTTCAATTTTTTTTCAAACTAACCTACACAACATTATTTCGCCAGTTGCAACTCGTGGGCTATCAGTTAAGCAAGTGGATCATATTCTAAAACAGTTTGAATCTTTAAAACGTTATTTTTAAGAATATGTCTTGGAGGATCCATCTAAAACTACTGATCAAATGTTATGTGCTATGAAAAACTCCTTTACAAAAATGTACTTAGAATTTCTATCTTATAGTCTAGGTTTACTAATAGATTTTAATCTTTTATTTCAAACTGATAAACCTCTTTTACATAAATTGAAACCAGAAATAGAACAAATTTTAAAAATCTTGTGCTCAGATAATATGGATATGAATTATATTAAAAAGACAAAATATATTTACTTTAGATTATAAAAACCCTTGCTGGCTTGTAGCATTAGAAAAAATATATAATAAATGGTGTATTGGAATAAAATTAAATATATAATCAATGGTGTATTGGATTAACATACCACTCTCCAAGTTCTAATCACGCTGAATTTATTGAAGCAGTAGAGACCTGGTGTGAGAATTCTGTTGTGAGTAACAAAAACTTTTTATTAATGGGAGACTTCAATCTAAATTTCTTAGAGGACAGCTTTTACGTCAACAAAATTAAAAATATTTTGCATATGTTAGGTTTAGAACAATTGGTTAGAGAACCTACTAGAAGTACAAACTTGAGTAGTACCTTAATATACTTTGTTATTAGCAAGCAAAATAACATAGCTGTGAATGTACATAATATACCCAAAATAAGTGATCACTCAGTTGTATCAGTTTCAATTTGTAATGAAAAATTTAATGTCTGTCGGTTTAACCAGTTTAGAAATTTTAGTGTTGAGAATTTAAAGTTAATAAATGAAAGTTTCACTAATACCAATTGGCTATTAAACAGTGATGATGTTAACATTATTCTTGAGGAATTAATATACAAGTCTAATAATGTCATAAATTCTATAGCACCCATACGTAATGTTGTTAATAATAATAATAATCAGTTACCATGGTATGATGAGGAAATAGAAATAAAAGCTAGACATCGAGATAATTTGCAACAATGTTGGAATCAGTTTAAAGTATTTAGAAATGATGTAAATACTCTAAAAATTAAAAAAAGAATGTGTTATGAAAATAAGATAGACTCAAATAAAAATAACCCCAAAGCAATGTAGAAAACTCTAAAAACATTAATTAAAAAGGAAAATCATAATTTTATTAATAATACCATACTTTTTGAAATTGACGATCGAATAGTTTCTTTTAATGAAGATGCAGATTTGGCAGAAAACTTTAATAAGTACTTTATTGGCAGTGTAGGTGAAATAATTAATTCTATCAATCATACCACTGAATGGACTGATGCAGAACCTATAAACATAGATAATAATAGAAAGTAGACCGACTTATTTGTTGGAAATTTTTTGGGTAGTTTTTGAGAAAAACTTTTTGTGTTTACCACTTCAGGCACTGTAAGATATAAAATTAATGTGTACACTTGAAAAAATGTAAATAAAAAAAGTGTATATAATATAACATGTGGTACAAGCAATAAAAAAAATATTAAATAAATAAAGTCACCTACAAACAACACAAAAAAACGAGATAAAATCAACATATTACAATAATTAAAAAATTTAAATACTTTTTTTAGGGCATCTCAAATTTAATTTAACAACAAATCAACTTGGTAAATAAGAGTAAAGTTATCTTACCATAAAATATATATATAAAAGGAAACCAAAATCCTTGGGTTTAGCCTTTGTTTAATTTACAAATAATCACTTATAGAAATGTCAGACTGTGTGTGTATGGTAATACACGAATAGTCTTTCTAAACTTAAAGTGTTTTGCATACTTTAACGTTTAGAAAGATCATATTCGTGTCATTACACACTACATCTGACAATTGTACCTTTATAAGTGAAAATTGTGATATGTACATAAACTAAAAGTTTTTAAACATCTTAATAATTTACAGGAAAACTCAATTAATCTCTATTTTACCAAGTGTGATATTATTTAATAATTACCTAAAAAAGATATTAAATATTTTTAATTATTAAATTTATTTTTAATATCTATTTACTTACATATCTTTAATTTTTTCTTTTTTTTAATTTTTAAAGTTTAAATTTTACCAACTCGCAAGTTAAAAAAGATTTCTCAACCCTTACCCAAAAAATCCAAATTTTTCTCACTTTAAAATATTAACAATGAACGAACTACAGAAAATTGTATCCGATTTATGTAATAAAACAAATGTACATGACGTATTATGTGCGAAAATCATTAAGAGTGCTTTTGATGTCATTGGACATGCCATCTTACAATTGGTAAACACTTCACTACGAACAGGAAAATTCTCAGATAATTTGAAGACTAGCATGATAACACCTATACCAAAAATAATAAATACAAACGAAGCTTGCAACTTCAGACCGATTAATACTTTGCCAGCTATAGAAAAAATCATAGAAATAGCAGTACATATACAACTCTCTGAGTATTTTAATAAGAATAATTTATTAATCAGTAATCAGTCTGGTTTTAGAGAGAATCACTCGTGTGAGTCAGCACTACAATTAACTATATCTAATTGGATCAACCAGATTGATAATGATCGATATATCATAGCAGTATTTTTAGACTTCAAAAGAGCTTTCGAAACTATCGATAGGCCGACTCTTTTAAAAAAATTAAAGTACTATGGTATAGATGGCATAGTATTAAACTGGTTTGAGGACTACCTAAGTGACCGACATCAAATTACAAAAATTAACAATATGTTTTCTAATCCCCGTCTAAATAAATTTGGGGTGCAACAAGGTAGTGTCCTCGGGCCTCTATTATTTATAATTTATTTAAACGATATTGTTAAATTTACGTCTTGTGACTTTTTAAATCTATTTGCAGACGATACTTTAATTGCTATAGTTGATAATAATTTAGATGATGCTGTAATGGGGAAGAATAATGAACTGGCCAGAATTGAAGAGTATTTAGCGATAAATAAACTTAAACTAAATGTTAACAAAACAAAGGCAATGATATTGACTACAAAATTTAAATATAGTAACATTAACGTAAATAACATAAATATACTGCTAGAAAATAATAAGTTAGAACTGGTTAAAGAATTTAAATATCTCGGAGTAATTATCGATAATAATCATTTCTTATATATACAAAAGAAAATAACAAAAAAACTATACTTCTTTTCAAGAATATCTAATCATCTCTCTTTTTCTACAAATATTACTGTATATAAGACTATTATTCAACCGAACTTCGATTATTGTGCAAGTATTTTATACCTTTTAGACAACAATTCAATGAACGCTTTACAAAAATTACAAAATCGTGGCATGAGGATAATTCTGAGATGCAGTAGATACACTCCAATTGGTTTAATGCTAGATGTTCTTCAATGGATGACAGTTTCCACTAGACTAGTTTATTTTTCGATGATATTTATTTACAAAATAAATCACAACTTACTACCGGCTTATCTAAACGGATTTATAACAATAAATAGAGAAATCCATAATTACCAAACAAGAAACAATAACAATTTTCACGTACAGAGAACAAATTTTAAGAAATCGATGAATTCCCTATTTCACAAAGGCTTAAACAATTTAATGAGTTACCGGTAGAGATAAAAACAGCTCAAACACTAACAATCTTTAAAAGAAAACTGTCCCATTTTTTATTAAATAAGGTAGATTAATCGCATAACATTTAATGTATAGAAAACATATCGTACAAAATTAACTATTTTCAACTTCTATAATATATTTTTTTTCTCCTCTTCATACTTTTTACTTCTTGTGATGGTATGGGTGTGATAGAATTTGTGTACTTACATTTATGTACTATGTAGACCCTATATTTGTATTATGACTGTGTATATATGTATATATGTATGTGTGTATACACATTTATTAAGTCAAATCAAATCTTGTTATGTATTTACATATACTTATGTATATGTATATCTAACAACTATATCCTATTATGTAATTTGATATTATTATATATTGTGTATATTAGGCCAGACCTACTTAATAAATTTCATTTCATTTCATTTCAGTATAATCTGTTACAAGTCTGCGATTATTAAATGGTGATTTAAATGTAAAAAAGACTGACAGATTATTTCTTAAAGACAATTTTAGAATTCTATATTTGTTTAACAGAAAACATTAGAGAACGTTTTACTTTTGATGACCTAATTTATGATATACTAAATATTGTCAATCCTTCACATGCACAGTCATTTGAGAAAAATCTTTACACTTTGTTATTCAAAGATTCCCTGTTCTTGAACAGGTTATAGCAGACTTTAGACAGTGAATGACGTCAAGATGCTTTATTAAATTATACATAGTTTGATTTAACAGATTCTGATGCTGATGTATACTGGCCCAAAGTTTTTCGATTAAAAAATGCTGCTGATTTAAAACTTTTTTCATATTTAAAAAACGATCATTTCTTTGTTACTCATTCTACCATACTTATGTGCCGCTGTGGAAGGGGTTTTTAGTGATTTATATAATATTAAAACAGACAAAAGAAACAATCTAGACGCTAATATCTACCATAAAAAATATTTTAGGTTCTAAAGTGGGTATTGAGTACAACGGTGGTTGCATAAAGTTTGTACCGACCAAAGATATACTTAATGAAAAAATATGGCAAAAGAAAATAGGCGGTGAATAATAATTAATCTCGTTTAGTTTAAGTATAGTATTATTTATTTTTAGTTCACTTTTATGGCAAAAATAGGTACCTTTACCTAGTACCTATATACAGGGTGTCCCAACCAAAATTAGGCACCCTGAATAACTTTGGAGATAAAAATTTTTTTGAAAAATTGGTGAAACACGTCGACCTTGTTTCCAAGGGGGACATATTTTAATGTAATACTTGTATACCTATCATCATCCTTCTACCTTACACGGCCACCCCCTCAAAAACCTCAAATGGCAAGGGGGAGTCGAGTGATACATCTTTTGAAAGGTCTTTCAATTCCCTACATAACTGTGTATTTTTTTTAACTTTTATCGATTCGTTCTTATGGAAAATAATTTTATTTTTGATGATTATACACATCGAAATCGTTTAAAAAATCTAAAATACACGGCACTGGGTATAGGAATTTATTTTTAGTACTCTCAAATCAACACGAGTTTTTTCGACAAAAAAAACTTTCCCTGTTCGTTTAATTTTAGAATAATAAAATACTCATAAGTATTTGATAGTTCTTGAACATTAATTTGTTCACAACCAATTTTAAATCGAGATACATTGTACCAGAGTGAGTTCTCAAAATGGTTTATACCCTTCAGGAGAGAATAGAAATTGTCAACATTTATTTTAAAAACGAGCTGGTATTGCAATTATTGACAAAATTTATGGAAACAGGTTCTGTAGGAAACAAAAAGCATGAACCTCAGCGACCGATTAGGAATGAAGCAGTCGAAGTGGCAGTTCTGGGTCATTTCCAGATGGATAATACTCAATTGATCAGGAAAGTAGCTGAGGCTTCTGGTGTACCACGAAGCAGTGTTTTTCGAATTGTCAAGGCCCACAAATTTCATCCATATAAATTTAAATTAGTACACGAATTAAACGAAGATGATCCCGATCGTCGGCTTGAATTCTGTGGCATTTTTAGTGAACAATTAAACGGTAATGCCAATCTACTGTACAATCCGTATTTTTCTGATGAATCGACATTTCAGTTAAATGAGGAGGTAAACAGGCACAAGTGTAGGTATTGGAGTGAAACTAATCTACATTTGTTGATGGAAACTCATACCCAAAGGCCTTAGAAGTTAAATGTTTGGGCTGGCATCTTAGGGGATCACATTGTCGGGCCGTTTTTTATTTCTGACAATTTAAATGGTGAAAGTTACCTCGATCTGTTAGAAAATAACATCCTCGAAGAAGACGATAATCTTTTAGAGGGCGAACTGTTTTTTCAACAGGATGGGGCACCCCCACATTTTGCTATAACAGTCCGTCAATTTTTGGATAATCGGTTTCCAGAGCGATGGATTCGAAGAAGATATCCTGTGGAGTGGCCCGCTAGGTCACCTGATTTAACTCCCTTGAATTTCTTTCTGTGGGGATATTTGAAATCGAAGGTATTTGCAATAAAACCCGCGTGTCTGGAAGAGTTACGTGAAAGAATTTTTTCGAGAATACCGTTTATTGACTCCAGATGTGTTCAGAAATGTTCGTACAGAATTTCAAGACAGATTATACTACTGTATGGAAGTCGGTGGGGGTTATTTTGAACAATACATACGATAATTTAAACTGTTTCTTTTATTTTAATTTCTCGAACCTAAAATAATGAAACAATTATTTCTCAGGAACGAATCGATAAAAGTTTAAAAAAATACACAGTTATGTAGAGAGTTGAAAGACCTTTCAAAAGATGTATCACTCGATCCCCTTTGCCATTTGAATTTTTTAGGGGGTGGCCGTGTAGGGTAGAGGGATGATGATAGGTATACAAGTATTACATTAAAATATGCCCCCTTGGAAACAAGGTCGACGTGCTTCACTAATTTTTCAAAAAAATTTTTACCTCCAAAGTTATTTAGGATGCCTACTTTTGGTTCGGACACCCTGTATAATAAGTCTTGTCTGTAATATTTCTATTATTTTATTTTTATATGTTTGAGCAACTGGATTTATTTATGTAATGATGTGATGTTTTAATAAAAAATCTAAATCCTAGTTTTTTATTTAGAAACTATTCATTGCAGTCATTTTCACATATTATAAGTTAATTTTTAAGTTGCTAGAGCTAGCGGATAATTTCGGATATTTTGGATAATTCTATTATTATGGATTGGCAACACTGTAAATTAAGCTTTCTAGCCTTTATTTTTTGCAACTTCTTTAAATACGTTAACTTCTGTTCTGAAATTAATAAATAATAATTAATAAATTATTACGTAAGTTAGTAATGGACACAAAATTTAACTATTGAGTATTCTCTGTACTCTTGACTGAGGCCGAAAAGTTGTTATTCGTGTAGAGTTTTTAATAAATTTTGAAACATTTAAAGTAGTTTTCATTATATACTTAAACTATTTACATAGACTTTGTCTGAAAGACCGTAATTAATTAAACGTTCATATTTTTTAAATGTTTTGTCGGAATAATTGTTTGTCTAATTACAAGAAGTTATATTCTAATAAAATTATCACTCTCTCTCCAAACAACTGATCAGACACGGTGTGAATAATTACGATTATTATAGAAGCCAGCTTCAGCGGAGGATCCTATTTCAACTGTACTTCTTGCGAAATGTCAAGATGGCATTTTGTGCTCTTGTATGTAAGAATGTTGCTGTAGAATTTTCTTACCGATTCCCCCCTAGTGCTTGAATTATTGCTCGTAAATTTTGGTGAACTCATTCACGCTTTTGTTGTTTTCTACTCGGGCTTATTATTCCAACAACAAAAGTATTCGTGAGCCCAAAAAAAATATCGGGTGAGAAGTTAATAGTGTTTTGCTTTAACTTTTTTCAGTCACTTATTTAAGAACTACAATCTTTCTTGGATGAAACGTTTCATAATTTTTTTTATAACGAACATGTTGGAATGAGAATTTCACCGTCTTTTGTTTCAGATACCTCAAAAAATAATGAAAAATCACTATTTTTATTATAAAATCACCGTTTGATTTTGTTTCCGTTGTTTTTTCAAACATTTACCTCTCTAAAATATGTATATATTACTTCCTCACCCCTCAGTCAGGAGGTTATGTATTCGAGACAAAAATTTTGAAAGTTTTTGTTGCATTTCTGGACGAATCTCGACCAATTATGACGATAGAGGAAATTTCAGATAGAAAAAATTTTCTGTTTGTGTGTCTGTCTGTCTGGTTCGCGATAGCAGTTACAGTTTTTGAGATAAAGCTTTCAAAATTTGGTACACACATTCTAGAGGTCAAGAAAGAGATTGAATTCTTTGATGAGCAAGATCGGTCCCAATTTTTGAAACCTCAAAAAATGGGGGCTTTTTTGAAACGTCAAAGTGACTTTTTTGAAACGTCAAAATGTGACTTTTTTGAAACGTCAAAAAAGTGACTTTTTTGAAACGTCAAAGTGACTTTTTTTAAACGTTAAATGACTTTTTTGAAACGTCAAAATGTGACTTTTTTGAAACGTCAAAAATTACTTTTATTATAAACTCCACCACACGTCGAGTTTTACTACGGTGAGGAAGTTCTGATCCCCAAGTAATTGGCAGCGGTTTTTTTTTTACCGTACTACAAAGTCTGTATTACAGAACTTATGAATCCTGTAAAATTGTAGATATGGAGGATCCAATGATTTTATCGGATATATGTAGTTCTTGGAGAGTTTCTTTAGGTAAATCTTCTAAGGTACCATTTTCATCATCAAAGTGTTCATTGTTTTCAACACTATTTCTTCCCATAAAAATGTTTAGTTGTGTACACATTTATACACAAATACTTTTAAACAAAAGCTAATATTAAAACGGCATGTTAATATTTATGTGAATGTATGGTTAATTACTTTGCTGAATAATACTCATATCTGAAATTACAGTGACATTTGTTATTGTTATTACCTATTACGAAGTTAATAGTTGTTTACTGCTTGAGTTCATACAAATTACAAATAATCATCTTAATAGTGGTCATTGTTTTCCCTAGCAGGTGGCATGTTTTTAGAATCACAGAGAACTTTTCAATCTTATAAATAACAGTATCATTTCCTTCAGTAGTAAAGTATGAGGGGACTGAATAATGTATCTATAAAACACTGTTTCATAGATTCATTATTGTTCATCTGTTTAGCAAACATGTATAATCATTTGAAGGTATAAGGATTTATAGAAACTTCCGAAACACATTTTTTGTATTTTAATGGATAAAACAATAAAATAATTTCTTACTTTTATTACATTATAAAATATCTGATGTGGCCAGCACATAACTTTCTTATACCAGTATATATCATCCCGATGTAAAGAATCATTCTATTTAATTCTTCACTTACCTCAATTAAATTTTAATAGCGTACCTTGAAATGTTTCATTAAAATTTTTGAATAATTAATTATCAGCGTCATTCGATAGTGTCAATAATAATTCATGTCATATATTTTAATAAATTTTTGTTATTGACATTTTTGTAACTAAATTAGGCCTTTTAAATGTCAAACTGTTAAATTTATCCTAAACTCATTTTATGACGCCAAATGTGTAAAATATTTCAGTTTGCACCAGCCTTATTTAAGTACTTGGAAAATATATTTTATTCGCTTGATATAGTAGACATGATTTATAATCTTTCATCAAGAATATATTTTTTTTGTAAATTCAAATAGAAAAAAAGTTTGGGTCCCGTGGATCCAAATTGGCCAATTTTGCCCATCACCGACTTTTTCATTCTCTTTGGCCTTTTGTACAAGTGTACCAAATTTGAAAGCTTTATCTCAAAAACTATGGCTGCTATCGCGATACTATAGACATGCGGACAGATTTTCTTTCATAGAGTTATGTTTTTTCATTATGATTCGTCGAGATTTGTCCAGAAATGCAATAAAATTATTATAATTTTTTTTCCGAAATGGTACCTTTTTTCATCTTTCATTCATTATGTCTCTTCTGGTGGTACCATATTCACCAAATTTAATGTGTTACCTAAAATGTTGTTGACAATCTTAACTGCCAAATTTGGAAAGTGTCCCATTAGTATTTTTTGAGTTATCGCGGAATACACACATACACACACACACACACACACACACACACACACACATCATCCGCACACAGAGATCATTCGGAAAATAGTCAGAATGGATTCAGATGGGTTCAAAACGTATATATAAATCAAAATCTCGTGGTCGAAAAAAATCGCGATTACTATACTGCCTTATATTAGGTATAAGAAAGTAAAAATCAGTAAAATATTTTATATAAATTTTTAAGGCCATTTTTTTCACCTCTGGGTATGTTATTGATAACTAACAAGATGATTAGAAATGATTTTACATTAACATTTTATTTATGACTATATTTATAACCATCTAGTTAGTTACCAGTAACTTACCCAGAGCTGAAAAAATGGTCCCTAAGCTAAAATAAAACCATTAACATAAGCTGTCCCTTGCTGGATGACCCAAACATACTCTGTATATCTAACGTATATTATTTAACGTAAGGTTTGTTTATAGAAACAAAAGCATTTATTTCGCGAATTTAAGATTATGTTAAAACCAGTTATGTGTTACTTAGATCCTTAAAGCAACAACATGTTCTTCGTACAAAAAAAGCAGGATCGCTAATCTAAATTTTCGTTCTTGTAGATATCTATCAACAAGAACAAGGGGTAAAGTCTGTTTTTGCAAATAAACGAAATCGGTTCACTTGAATCTAGCGGATTTGATTCCTGAATGACAAAAAAAGTACGACCAATATTGTTGCATAATTGAGATTATTGGTTTGGTCTCTTAAGAGGAGTAGTGGGATTTTTACATCACAAGACTGGAAAGTAATTCTTCAGCTTTCAGATCGCCCAGTGAGGACACTTTTCGAAAGTGTTGTGTACAGTATTTTTTCTGCAACCATTCTTGCTACACTCAAAAGACTACCTACACGTGACAGGTTTCTTCTAAGTTTACAGTGTCCTGTTAGAACTCCGATAAGATGATTTGGAGGCTTACAACTTTTTGTCTGACAAGCTCGTCCACAGCGTCCTCATAATCCTGAACTAGGGTTGATCTTGTTCTAGGAAAGCAGATTGCTGTCGGAATATACAGTAAGCTTCAAAATGAACGATCTATTTTATTTTGCTGCTGGCTATTTATTTGTTCAATATAAGAAAATATCAAAAAAAATACATTTGAAAGAGGGAGAACGGGACTTTTTTAGTGAAATATTGTATCACTCTAATCACCTTCATTCATTGCAATACATTCCTCTAAATATCAAAATTTTAAACATTTTTTTAAATCTCCGAGATAGCTTCAATTTCATAACACATATTTCTTTTCAGTTCCTCCAAACTTCGGGGCTCTTGTACGCACATCCTGCTTTTCAACTAGCACGAAGAGAAAAAGTCCAGAACAGTTATATCAGGCGACCTTGCAGGCCAGCTAAAGTTAGTGTTCCAAAATATCAAGCGCTCATGAAAAAGTCGTTCTAGGAGCATTATGCAACTGTCGTTACTGAGCTACAGAAGCCTTTGCCAAATGCACGAAATGCCACTACTGGTGTAAAGTTGCTGCCTCATAGGGCCAAATTTTTTTAAAATAATGATGAATCAGTGAAGGTAATATCACAGAGATATCTGGAAATGCTTGAAAAGTAATTCCTGCAACAACTTGGAGAAGAGGATCAATACATATTAGTTTCAACAAGATGGCGCAAGAGGCCATATAGACGGTGTTTTCCACTCCTGGGACGACATTTTCATGACGGTTTGATTTCTCGGAACATTAACTCCAGTTGGCCTGCAATGTCACCTGTCATAATGATTCCGGACTTTTTCCTTTAGGCCGACTGAAAGAACAGGATGTACAAAAGTCCTGAAGTTTGGAAGAATTGAACAGATATATCTGTAATAAAATTGAAATTTTCCCGGAGGTTATGTTTCAGAGAATCATTGTAAATTTTGTCACACGCTTAGAGAAATATATTGCGATAAATTGAGGTCATTTGACCGATACAGTATTTCACTAAATAACTCCCATTCTTCGTCTTTCGAATGTATTTTTTGTGTTTTCTTACGTTGAACCAATAAAAAATTATTTTCACAATAACATGGATCATTCATTTTAGTATTCACTGTATAAACTAGTTTATTAGTTGCTCCAGATTATTCGCAAATTAATCAGATTTACTTGATATGTTCCAATTTTTTTCTGTTCGCTTCTTCACTTAGTGAAAAGTTCGAGTCAATTTTCACTTCTAAGTAGTGATTTGTGTGTTGGAGGCTACCTGAACTGACAACATTAAAAAAAAATCAACTTGTAAAACAAAAGCAAAAATAATTTCGATTTCGATTGGGTCAAATGTATTTCAAAGTTTATATTTGTTATAATTTTAAACCCATATATCATATTTCATTTGGTAACCGCTACATGCATCAAGGACTTTATATTAATTATTGTATAGTAAAGAAATGAATGGTGTCTTCATTCTCTCGTCCTCTTTAAATACAATAATAGTAAAGGAAGAGCAGTATTAAATGCATTCTAAACTCTTTTACCTGACAGTAAAATAGATAGTCTAAGCTTGACTGATTTTTAATGAATTTAACAAATACTTCGCTCTATCATAACAATTAATCGCATTTGCCGGGATATCAATAAGAAAAATCATTTAATTATTTTGTTTATCTTTATTGAAGTTTACTTTTAGAAATTATCTTATTATTAAATATGTATCAAAACTTTTTCCCAGTCTCTATATTATAATATGAAAGTTTTTTTTATACTCGTATATAATTAGAATGTGTAGGAAGAAATTTTATTGCAATGATTTTAAATGTACTTTCATTAGCAGTCAGAGAAAATTGTTTGCAATTATTATACTTGTCTATATCTTTATATTGCTCGATAACAACATATCAATTGAGGAATTTCTGTCTGTTATGCCTTGGAATCTATTTTGTGAAGGTGTAATATACAGTATGGAAATTAAGTAACGCATAAATTCAATAATTCCGTTGATATTAACTATTTGGAAAAAATCTTGAAGGGGTATAGCGATTTTAACTTCAGCAAATATTTTCAGTCTATTTTCAGTTTATTATGTCATTTATTTTTTTAAGTTATGACGTCATCGACTTTTTTTAAATAACAACCTATATCTTTTATTATTGATTTTGGTAGTAGTTTTTATTCCGGTTCCGATCGTATAAAATTTTCAATATGTTATTATTTGAAAAAAATCGAGAAAAAACAATCTTAAAGTTCAAATAATAAAAATTCATGAAATTGGGAAAAACTAGTTGCCTAAGTTTGACGGAAAGTTATCGACAGCACATTCGTTTTTATTTTGAAATTATACAAATAGTTGAAAAATCGAACTAATGTGATACACCGGCAACTAGATAAATTTACCCAATTTAATGAATTTTTATTATTTGAACATTGACTGTTTTTCTCGATATTTTTCAAATAATAACATATAGAAAATTTTATACGGTCGGAATCGAAATAAAAACTACTACCAAAATCAATAAAAAAAAATATAGGTTGTCATTTACCCAATTTAATGAATTTTTATTATTTGAGCTTTAAGACTGTTTTTCTCGATTTTTTTCAAATAATAACATATTGAAAATTTTATACGGTCGGAACCGGAAAAAAAAACTACTACCAAAATCAACAATAAAAGATATAGCTTGTCATTTAAAAAAAAGTCGATGACATCATAACCTAAAAATAAAATGACATAAGAAACTGAAAATAGACTGAAATTATTTGCTGAAATTATAAACGCTATACCCCTTCGAGATTTTTTCCAAAAAAATTAATATCATCGAAATTACTGAATTTATGCGTTACTTAATTTCCACACTGTATAATAAATTTGATAGACAGACCACAATATATAAACTCAGTCAACGTGAAGCAAATTAGAAAATATTAAAATTCTGTGTCAATTCATGTAAAAGTCTTATTTGAGTGAAGATCAATAAAATTATTTCCGGGTTCCATATACAGGGTGATACAGAAAAAAATAGTATAACAGTGAGAATTTGGTCATGTTACGATAGAATTTTATGAAACATATTCAAAAGGTAGTACCTTTGCTGTCGATATGTTTTTGATCTTAGAAAATTTAATTTTATTTTAGTTTTTGTTCACAATTTGGACACAACTTCACCTTCCCTCTATCTTAAAGAAAAATCGTTCATCGATAATGTCATCATAGTAGTAGTAGTAGTAGCTACTTATTTTACTAGGCAAGTAGGCCACAATGGGCCCTTTTTACCTAGGGACCTACAGTTTAGCGTGGACTCCGAACCACGGTCTTCGACTGTCAACTAACCCACCGCCTGGGCCTGCCCGCCTGCACCGCTAGCAGAGTGGCAAACCTCCATCCGGGCTCGCCTCTCCGCCTGCATCAGGCTAGCGACCTTCCCGGGATTGTCTGTTGACAGCCTACCGACTGTTAGACGAGCTATCGTTCATCCATCCAATTGCCGGACTCGATCAGTGCTGCTTAACTTCACTGATCGAGTATCGGAAATTAAACGGATGTCCATACCTCATCCTCTAATGTCATCATAAGTCAAAAACCAACAAAGGCAGAATATTGTCATAAAGATCAAGTTTTTGTTGAAACATCCGGATAATGAAAGCAAATTAATTTGTGTTATGCAAAAAAACACTGACAATCGCTATGATACTATGGGATTACCATGATTAAAATTATAATACCTGACTACATGAGATGTCAACTTTAAAGTCTTTAAATTTTGACATCCAATTGATCTTCGAAGAAAAACTGCTTAATAACAGGTATTATTTATTTATATTGCATGTTATTACAATCATAATCATCTAATTAGAATATCTGTATAATCTACAAACACCTGTAATGTACCTAAAGAATAATAGTTAACATGCATGATTTTTATAATGCTCATTTACATAAAAAGTTTTTATTTTTTTTTATTTTGTGCGTAAAAAGATCTTTTTTTATTTCTATTTCTGCTAAAGTTCATATGTAGTTGAAAGCTGTCTCAAACATCACCAAAACTATAAACATTATGTATAAGTAAGTATCTACCTACATACATAGTGTCCCAAATTTTTGGGGGTCAGTGTGTTGCATTTATTTGCACATTGGATACAAATAAGCTAAGTGAATATTTTCGAGAAAAATCGAAAAGGAAAGTTTATTTCGATATCTATTGCATTTCGTTCGAGATATGCTCTAATATTTTCAACGATAAATTTTCGAAAAATCTCACTTTTTTACAATTAGTAATTTACTGTTTTATTAACGGTGAAAACTACCACAACAAAATATGTGTGTACTTTGTTTGTATATTTGGAAACTGATGAGTTATAAAGGTTTTTTTTGAAAATGAAAAAATACAGGGTGTAAACGAGGTCATAGGTCGGACCTTTTTTAAATTGGAATAAAATGTTCAAATTTAACTCATGGTTAAGGTGCCCGTCGGGAAAAATTTTGCTGATACATACTCTCTCCAAACTTCGTGTATGGCTTCATTGGACCTAGTCTGACAGCATTTTCCTCTATCGTTTTTTTTTTGTTTTTGGGGCGTTTTCCCGCTAGATTTTCCGAAACATGTCATTTTGATGGCATATAAAAAATGTATAGATACTGTTATTTTTCCAAGCTTAAAAACGTGAATTGAAACGTGAAAAATAATTGTCTGACAATAAATGTGGGTCATTGGGCGTGTCCGCTATCTCGAACATGTCGGAAAAACGACTATAAGAAAATTTATTAATAACCAGCTGATTTTCGCTGTATTAATTTATTAAAACATACAAAAACAAGTTTTCATATTGTCTGACGAAAATTATTTTCTGATTTCCCAGTCTGACGCGTCAAAGTTGTCAGTTTCACGACAGCAAAAAAATTTATTCATAACCTTCAGACATTGGAAAAATATATGTAGAAAATAGGTATTTAATTTGTGGTATAAGTGCCTGACAAATACAGTGGGGCATAACGAGAGTCTGACAAAAAAATATAATTTTCCAATAGCGGCCGTCGAAGTTAGCGCGATAAAAAAATGAAATTTCGTTTAGTCGAGAAGACGGTTAAAAAAGATACGGTGTTTCAACTTACTTATTTTATAATCTATATTTTGAATTTTTTTAACTCTTTTAGACTATCTGAATTCGACTTACCCAAGTTTTAAATTCGATAATATTGAAAAATACGTAAAACTTTTTGTAGACAAAAGTAGCGAAAAATTGTCTTTTAGTACGTTTAAAATCACTATATCTCCGGTACTACTAGTCCGAAAATTTTCATCCAGGGCTCAAACTATATTGAAAAAATCAGCTTGTTATTTATAAATATAGCCTCAATATACAGTGTGGAAATTAAGTAACGCATAAATTCAGTAATTCCGTTGATATTAATTTTTTTGGAAAAAATCTCGAAGGGGTATAGCGATTTTAACTTCGGCAAATATTTTCAGTCTATTTTCAGTTTCTTATGTCATTTATTTTTTTAAGTTATGACGTCATCGACTTTTTTTTAAATGACAACCTATATTTTTTATTATTTATTTTGGTAGTAGTTTTTATTCCGGTTCCGACCGTATAAAATTTTCAATTTGTTATATTTGAAAAAAAATTGAGAAAAACAGTCTTAAAGTTCAAATAACAAAAATTCATTAAATTGGGAAAATTTATCTAGTTGCCTAAGTTTGACGGAAAGTTATCGATGGCACATTCGTTTTTATTTTGAAATTATACAAATAGTTGAAAAATCGAACTAATGTGATACACATATGAATGTAACATCCAAGCGTAGCTTGACAACCACATAGAAAAACCTTTTATTTAACGTTTCCAGCTAAAAGGCTTCATTTCACCGTCAGACAATTTTTTTAAACGTATTATAAATTTTATTTAAAAATCAAAAAATTTGTAAAAAAAATGTTATGAATAAATATTTTGCTGTCATGAAACCGACAACTTTGACGCGTCAGACTGGGAAATCGGAAAATAATTTTCGTCAGACAATATGAAAACTTGTTTTTGTATGTTTTAATAAATTAATACAGCGAAAATCAGCTGGTTATTAATAAATTTTCTTATAGTCGTTTTTCCTACATGTTCGAGATAGCGGACACTCCCAATGACCCACATTTATTGTCAGACAATTATTTTTTCACGTTTCAATTCACGTTTTTAAGCTATTCTACTTGGAAAAATAACAGTATCTATACATTTTTTATATGCCGTCAAAATGACGTTTCGGAAAATCTAGCGGGAAAACGCCCCAAAAACAAAAAAAATGATAGAGGAAAATGCTGTCAGACTAGGTCCAATGAAGCCATACACGAAGTTTGGAGAGAGTATGTATCAGCAAAATTTTTCCCGACGGTCACCTTAACTATCACGTATGAGAAGTAAATGGGCTTATTTTGCAGAACATATATTATCAATACCACTTCCGGTTTCAAGGTTTCAATTTTGAATTCTTAAATGGAACACCCTGTTTATTTTAACATATTCTGATTTTGCAGGAAATTTTCTATACAATAAATTAAAAATTTTTACATTACCCATAAATATGGCGGACTTATTTCAAGCTTTTATGAAATTCTAAATTAATAGTTGAAATTCTTTATATTGAAAATTTTCCAAGTAGTCATTTCATATGGTTCATTTTTGATATTTGGGTGCAATATGAATCGAATATTTTTTTATTATAATGAAATTTTCTCCTGACTTTTAGGCAATAATTACTAATTTTTTTCAAATAGTAACCCTTATTTTTTCCGTCCCTATAAGATTCGTTATAATTTAGTTTTAAATTGGTGCAAGTATAACGGATTTCATTATAAATGAATTGTGATAAACTTAAAACTTTTGTATTCGTATGAAAGATATTAATTGCCTTGGAAATAAATGAGAATTTATTTATTTCTGCATAAATTAATTTTTCTAACGAATTCCATCAAACAATTATCCAACCATTGTGGAGTTCTTTTATTTATAGTTCCTCTGACGCGTACTTCTAGTCCTTGGCTGACTGTATAATATAGACTCTCTTTCAAAAAACCCCAAATGTGGAAGTCCATTGATGTTGTCAGGTGACCTGAGATGCAACTGATCGGTCCATCTGTACCAATCCACTGATTCTCGATATTCGCATCTAAATAGTTAGTGACTATTCTGGCATTATGAGGTGGGGCCCCATCCTACTGAATAAAACAGTCTGTCTCTGTTCTCTCTTGAAAATTGATTTATGAAATCATTGTTATTATTAGTCAAAAATTCCATTAATCAAAAATTGGAGGCAGCAACACATGACCAAATATGCTCAACCAAATAGTATTTTCCTAGCAAAATCATTATTTCTTCTAATGTTAGTTATAGTCTAGTCACAGAGCAGCACTCTTCTTTCAAAATCGTTCCAATATAAATGTTGATTTATTTGATATTTAAAGTTTTTGTAATTATGTTTCTTTAAAAAATCCTTCTTGCAAATTCGTGGCAGTCCTATCAATTTCAACAAGGGCTAACACATTTACTTCAGTCTCCTCGTTTATAATTACCCCTTCATTTTCATCATTTACCGGATCCATTATTCTAAATTGAGCTTCTAGCTTCTTATGAAATAATTTTGCTGCGAGTGTCTTCTATTTGGAAGACGTTGTCCGTAGTTTATTGCAGCAGCTCTGGCATTTATTTCCAAATATACAAATAAGGTATAGAAATCCTGTTTCGATGTATTTGTCAGCGTCAATAAAACGGTATTAACATTTGCAAAAAATGAGATATACAGATTTTCGGAAATTTTGAAAATAAAAGTGCCTTATGTTTTGAAAATTACATTAACTTTTTCTCATTCTCGAGTTATTGCTCAGTACCTTGAAGTATCTAATTTTGCAGTATTTATGTCGGCATGCTCACCGATTTATCACTAACAGAATTTGTGTGGAAATCGATTGTCATTGGGCTGATTAATTTATCTCATCTCTCAGGTAACTGGCACGATCTCAAATTCAGATATGCTAAGATAACATACCCCAATAACAGGATATCGATCACCGTTAACTAGTATTTAAGGAATCATTATTGAATAACTCTTGTGTTTCACTGATTTATGTGTTTTAATTATTTTCTTACCTCACCCAAACAAATGTTTAGGGAAAATTTAAAGAAGTATTTCCATGCATTCTGGAAAGTACACGTCAAGTATTTTCTGCTTTCACAGGGTTATAATTTTAATAGTCCCGCCAACTACTTGCGTAATCAAAAGTCTGCTTGTCGTATTTCCCCTTGAGAAGGATATATCTATTACTTCACTGACATATATTTAGGTAACTAAATCATGCAAAAAGTTTTGTTTACGAGTCACATTCACAGCCTATTTGCGTAATATTTCAGCAACTAAAAGTTAGCTAATTACAATTCGTATTTAAGTTTGACCTATTCTGAATAAAAGCAGTGTATATCAATTTCATCTTGCTTATACAATTGAAATATGAAAGTGGCAGGTAAAACAATCCTTAATTCCGTCCATTCAATTTCAAATTTAAATAATCGATAGCCAAGGTTTTACTATTTAAAATGTCACGAATGCAAATACTACTTCATTTAAATTATTCAATGATATGTCATCGCTATGTATGTCTTATGTCTTATATGTGGACATAAATTCCAGAAAACTCATAACAATGTTAATAAATACCTACATTACATTGGCTTTATGGATATAAACTACAATTGAGACATTAATTTAAACGCTTTATTTTTGTAAACATTTATTGGGTTAATATTTATTTTTATTTTGCATGTTAATTATATGGATATAGTCGGAGTCATCGCCTTGTTGGCAAGTGCAGATTTTAAATATCATTTAGGAAGTGTTATAGACTAAATGGATGTTAACGATACTTTTGTACATCGTATCTACTTTTACAAAATTATTCACTCATTTAGGTGTAAGATGTTAAAATATAGAAGGTTATGTTGAAATTCTTTGATTATATTTATGATTAGTGTGGGTTATCCTCAAAAAACGCTTTTGTTCAAAATAGCAGAATTCGTTCTAGACACGATCGCTGATAAAAATAACGACGATATGGTTAGAGAGTAAATATGTATATGAAGTATATTTTATGCACAAATTATATTAATGCTATTATTGCAAATTAGTGTTTAGTTGTATTTTGTTGCAAATAAGCTATAAATGGTTTTTTGAATAGAGTTGTCAGGAAAAATATAAGCGAGTGATATTTGGCAGATAATTTTGACAAATACGATTTTATTAGTGAAGATTTGAATATTTGAAATCAACTACCTAATAGTCAGCGACTGGTGATGAACCTGTAGTTCGACAAACAAGAAGCTATGGAAGAAACTAAATCACAGATTGGTGTAAAGTTTTTTCTCTTGATGGACTCTATAATGTCTTGATCTATGGACCCTGTTCTATGTACGTATACTATGTGTTAGTTTATGTTATATACAGGATGATTCATTGCGTCTGGGAAAAACTTCAAATAGTGATTCATGACGGTTATTTATTAATAAATCGGAAATGTCGTAACATACATAATTCAAATTTTATCATCATACGTAACTAAATGAAGCACAAGTTTCATTTTTTTATACTATTACCATTATGCCCTACGTTGTGTGCCATTTGTAAATTAGTAAATTGCCCAAATTCCATTAAAAATTTGTTAACTAATATTATGTACAACCCGTAGGGAAAATCAATGTGGGAGATTAAAACAATAAATATAGTTTAAAAAAACTAAAAAACACGCTTTTAAAGCACATCAAACTAAAAAAGTGAAAAATAATTATTAATATAAACTGAAAATAATAATGAACGAAAAATACTAGTATTATTGTGAAAAAAGCGTGGGGTGCTCGATATATGAAAAATATTGCACAAAGCACCCCACGCTTTTTTCACAATAATACTAGTATTTTTCGTTCATTATTATTTTCAGTTTATATTAATAATTATTTTTCACTTTTTAGTTTGATGTGCTTTAAAAGCGTGTTTTTTAGTTTTTTTAAACTATATTTATTTTTAACTTTTAGTTTGATGTGCTATGAAAGCGTGTTTTTTAGTTGTTTTAAACTATATTTATATTGCTTATTGATGCTGATATTATAACATATTACGATCCAACAGATATTTCTGAAAAAAAAAAAAAATTTTATTTCAGCCGTGAGGTTCGAACTCACGCCGGACGAGTCTGTCGTTTCGCGTCGACTGCCTTAACCCACTCGACCACCGGGCTAATTAACAATTATGGAATCTACTGACATATTAAGCCTTTGCTTTCACGCAGGGATACGTGAGGAAAGGATTGGCGATCCTGATCAGGATAATGATATAAACTTATCAAATTATTGTATTGTTACCGGTTCTTAATAAGTGTACAAAGTTTCAATTAAATCTGTCCGTTTAAAGTGGGTTAAAATCGAGTCCAAAGAGTCGGTTACAAACAAACAAGCAAACAAGCAAACAAACAAACAAGCAAACATACAGGTGAAGCTAATAAAAGCGTGTTAAAATAGGGATAATGAGTATACTCTAGCAAGAAAACTTTCGCAGTTACGGAGGCCAATGTTTTGAAATTATGATATATCTTCAGCGCAGGAAACATCACTGGAGATCAAAAATATATCAGACAAACAAAAGAAAGGGATCAAATTTTAGCAAAACATTATAAAATCTGAACAGAGGGTTTGGTGTTGAAAACTGCTGTTTATGCAGAATTGTTATTTGTTTTAAATTATTGCGATTATAGGTATAGGTTATAAGAAGGGAAAAATAATGGTTTCTTACCACTAATGATATTTTTTATTTTGAAAGAAAATCCTCAAAATTTTTTTGAAAAAACCATTCATAGAAATTGAAGTAGATAGAATCATCAACAACAGATTTTGAGTAACAATAGATGACAACGACAACTATTTCGTAAATTCCTGGCTTGTCTGATAGTGTTAGAAGAAGCAGTAGGTTCAGCACAAGAACTTAATTTAACATTTACAATTCCAGAAGATCTCTTTTAACTAAAATCATTCTATTGGAGAGCAAAGTTAAGATATCTAGACGACTAGAAACATGTATATAAATTATTATATCTCAATATAATATATTCTCAAGTAGGATAATTGCCCTATAAAAATAGATAAATAATAACTACTAATTTAATGGTTTAAAAATTTTGTTCTTAAATTTATCCTTTCGGTAACTTCACCAGGAGGCCAACAAACTCCATAATAATTGTTGCAGAAAATGTCTTTGAGAGAAGGACAAATTTTATCGCTTAATTCTTGCCTCTTTATAGTTAGACATGTGATATACCACATTGTATGAACCAACGAATCTCCTTTTATTAATAACGGTCTTCCTAACCAAAAAAATACACCCCATTGGTTTGATAAAAATCATCATTGCAAACTAGAAATTTAAAAAATCAAGATTATTTTGGTATCAATGTGTTGGGTGGTATTGTGGGAAATGTTTAATTGGTCTATATTTTTTTGAACAAAATTTAACCGGACAAATACAATTACAATTTTTGCAAAACGGTTTAGCACTTTGATGGAAAATATTGATACCAACCAAATTCTCAGAAATTTATAGTTGCAACAAGATGGGGTAACTTCTCATGATGCAGGCATTGTCCGACAATTTTTGGATCAAAATTTTAGAGATCGCTGGATTGAAGTCATTGTGCCTTAAGTTGTCTACCAACATGACCAGATGTCACACCGATGGTCTTATTTCTTTGGAGTTGTTTAAAAAATCTGGTACCCAAGTCAGCAGATCTTAAGGCACAAAGACGGATATCCAATGTGCATACGACTTAACAAGCGATGGTGGTATATTAAGAAAAATTAGAATTAATGAAGTCCTAAAACGTCTGCAATTATTGTTTGGTATAAATGGTAGCCATATTGAACACTTGCTTTAAATTTATTCAATTTTATTCTGATTCTTGAATAAAATTAGATTTTGGTAAGCTTTTATGACTATTTTATATTCTTTCATTTCCTATTCTGACAAAAAATGTTAAGCCCCATCTTCAATTTTTCGAAATAAAATCATAACTTACAAACGACTGAAGAATTGCGAAAAGCAATTATAGGAACAAAGAAAACCAATTTGTTCGTTTTTACTCCAAACTTCGTTTGCTTGCCTTAAGCACATTCTGCATACGATTTAATTATAGAGTTGCCATTCAGCAACGATTTGAAAATCATTCATTTAAAAAAATAATAATAGCATGGGTAAGTATGTAATCAGAATCACTAATCAGCTCATTTTGATTTTATTAAATATCCTCAACCGTTTCTGAGAGTTTAGCTCACCCTGTATTATATCGTTCAGGTTAGGCATGGAGACCCAGAAACAACTTATTTGCAAGACACCGCTTGAAAAGTCTTTTAATTATAAATTTTCTTAATTGAAAAATTGTCTAATCGTAAAAATTGTTGAGTTGTAAGTTAACTTGGGCCCTAGTCAATGGAGGCTGGTGAAATTTAATTATACTGTGCATGGGACTCAAACGTTTTAGAAAAAATAATTGCAGTGAGAATTTGAGAAAAAAATTTGCAAAATGGTTTGCAAATGCTTTATGTTTTGTAAATTATTCCCAATTTGTAATAGCTTGATATTGTCATTCTGATGCGATCGAACGAAATACTTCCTCTTAAAATGTCCTTCGACAAATTTTATTTTATTATCATCTACTATCGGAATATATCCATTATAAAGCAGCTACACTATTTGTTATATTATGATGAACAATGCAAACATTTTTAAGATTTGCCAACATACTCGTACGCTTTCATAGAGAATTCAGGTAATGCTGTGTCGTTATTTTAAACAACTCTTACTATCCATGTTTCTCATGAAAGTCATGTAGAATCTCTGCTATAGCAAAGAGGCACGTTTAAAAGCAAATCTCCATAACCGACCGTGGTTTAGTGATTGCACATTATGGTGGCCGGATAACGTTGTGTATAGGAAGATAACTGATACCTGAGAATATGGTGCGCGACTATCAACTACCACGTAGCGGACCTTTTTGACGTTTCCGCGTTCGTTCAGTGACTGTCGCATTGAATAACGTTATTTAATAATAATATACGAATACACTTTGCGGAATGCGTAATTATTAGAATCAAAGCACTCGCCTTGTTGTAGAATAGCCGATAATCTTGTGAATTGCCCGTTTGTTTAGTTATACCTACTACTACTGCAAAGAATGAATTTATTGCCGAACTTCAACATTAACAACGAAACAATGACGAAGCGAAAGAAATTTAAAAAATCAGTGTTAATCTTTAATAATTTCTTAACTAAAATTATAACTTTAAAAGATTTACTTACTTAACACCAACGAAAACTGCGATATATGTTTTATTATACTTTTAATATAGAGGGTTCTTCAATGAAAACCGATAATAATAATAATAATAATAATAATAATAATAATATTTATTTATACCAAAGAAATACAATAAATAATACAAAAAAATCGTTTCTACAATGATTGAAAATGGTGTTAACATATAATATCTATGTACTTTGAATATAAATAATACACGAAAATTACTTAAGATTATATAATACACATGCATGTGATAAAATGTAGAAATTATATATTATCATTGCCAGATATAATGCCTCAAGATATTAACGTAAATACATATATATTTAGATTAGACAATTTACTTATTTAAACTTATATACTGCATATACACCTATAGCACACATACATACGCCCTATATATACAAGCACATACACACACATGCATGTATACTCATACATACATACATACATACATACATACACACACACACATGCATACACACACACATACACGCATACACACACACACACGTACGTACGTACGTACGTACATACATACATACATACTTACACACATACATACATACATACGTACATACGTACATACGTACATACGTACATGCGTACAGTACATACGTACATACGTACATACGTACATACGTACATACGTACATACGTACATACGTACATACGTACATACGTACATACGTACATACGTACATACGTACATACGTACATACGTACATACGTACATACGTACATACGTACATACGTACATACGTACATACGTACATACGTACATACATACATACATACATACATACATACAACCTTTTTTTTATTTCAAATTTAATTTTTCTTAAATTATTTAGTTTTTTATCGACTCTGGTAATGCATTGTACAATTTTGGTGCGAGATAGCCAAAACATTTTGTTCCGATACGTTTTCTAATTTTCTTCGTTTCTAAGTTACCTTTTTCCTTATTTCTAGTTTGATATGTGTGTAAGACGATTTTGTTTTCATTTCTTCCATTAAATTGGCGAACAAATAGTTTACTTTCATTATACAAAGTACTTGTAGGATACAAAATATTTCTTTTAAAAATAATGTTCAATATTTATTTTTGGATATTTTCCAGAGGTTTTATATGTCATCCCCACACCGTCCCAACTAATTATTCAATACCTTATAATTGACTCAACGAGTGCTCTATATAATACTATTACTATTCCACGGTATTTAATTTTTCTGCAGATTTAATTTCTACTTCTTCCTCATATTTTATTTCAATTTTTTTAAGTAATTGTATATTTCTGTTTCGAGATGTCAACGGTAGGTAATATGTTTTTTTATAATTAATAGTAAGTTTTTTGCTATCAAATCTATACTTATTTTTTTTTTTAGATCAATGTCCATTATTTCTTTTAATGTTCCCAGGATTCAGAGGAATAAAAAATTTCTGTATCATCAGCAGAAGAGATTATTGTACCCAATGAATTTAGATTAGTATGTCATTTATATAAACAGTAAATAATATGGGACCTAATACTGTCCCTTGCGATACTCTGTATTCTATAGTTCTGTGATCGCTAATTATATTATTGATTTTAACGTATTGTTTTCTGTCTTCCAAGTAACTTTTTAATAATTTTATCATAACACCTCTGAATCTCATGTTTTCAAGTATATCTATAAGTTGTGGGTGTGAGTGTGGTATCAAATGCTTTCGCAAGGTCTAAGAAAACAAATAGTGAAGGTTTTGATTGATCTACTGCATTATACATAAGTGTGGTAAGTTTTTCAATAGCATCATTAGTCGATTTATTTTCTTGGAAGCCGATCTGCGTATCTGAAATTAAGTGATTTTTTTTTAAATACGAGCTCATTCTCTTTTTTTATTAATTTCTCTAAGATTTTATTAAAATTGGTTATTATTTTGTTAAATATGTAAGTTAGTGGTTTTAGAAGGTACTCAAAGTTTGCTTTAATAAATTCCGATTTGAAACTATCAATCCCCGGAGACTTATTTGGTTTTAATTCACTTTTTTTATTTCAGTTTTGTTAGTAAAAGTGAGAAAAAAAGAGTGTTCAAGGTTTTTAGGAACAAATTGAATACGATGTTTAATTTTTTTCGCCATTTTACTGCCTATAGTAGAATAATGTTGATTGAATTCATTCGCCATCTCTTGTTTATCTGTAATTTTTGTAAAATTTTTCTGAATAAATCTTATGTCCATATTATTTTTAGCCTTATTAAAGCTGTTACCCCATTCGATAAAGTTTTGTTTGTAAGTTTATCTACATATATTAGGTTTTTAATATAATTGTTTTTTTGCTTTTTTTACTAAATTATTTATTTTGTTGCCATAAGTTAAGTATTCTACTTTTATATCTTGATTATTAGGATTTTTTAATGTTAATTGATATAGTCGTTTGTTAATTGAATTAACAATACCTGTTATAATCCACGGTTTTCTTTTTTATTCTTATTATTAATTTTTTTAATCATAGTAAGTACATGTTTCGAGAATTTCTTTAACTTACATGTTTTTCCTCAATTTCTATGTTGTTTTTCCCTAATTAATTTAGTAAAGCTACTTATTTCATTTTTGTCTTTCTTGTAGCCATATATATTTTTTTACTTTCCTCTCTGTATTAAATAATTTATTTTTTAAACTTTGGTTTTCTTCTTTCAGCTGTCAAATCATTTTTCATTCGTTGAAACTCCTTAAATACTTCTGTTTTAATATATTTTATTTCCTGCGACAATTCTTCTTTTAATTTAATATTTTATTCTTTTATTTCAGTATTTGTTTTCATAACATCCTTTAATAATTTATACATATCTTTCATAGATACATTTTCGTTTTCTTGTTTCTCATCTGTCATTCTTGTTCTTCATACGTTTACCCAGATTTACTGTATGAAATGATAATAATTTATACCCTGTGGATATGCTACGCTAACTGCTTTAGAATCGATATACTTATCGCCTTATTCTAAGCTATCCCTACCCGAATTCCTGAGACACCAACAATTTGTATCATAAATGTTCTTATTTACAGTATCGTTATAATTTTATCAAATATCTCGTTTTCCAAAGTTTAAAATAACAAATTGTATTAATTTTCACTTTCACTATGTTTTAATCAAACTTGTTAACTAGATTTATAGTTTTGCATATTGTTATATTTGCTTATTCAATAGAATTCCGGCACAGTTTTACTAATTCACATCCATGGTTTTTAAATCGTAATAAAATTTTAATAAAGTGCCATATCAATTCCTTTTTAGGTTTATCACAATCAACAGGCTTTGACAAGATGACATTAACATAATTTATTAGTGTTACATGTACAAAACCTAATAATTAGTTAAAAAATTGAAATAGGATATACAGAGTGATTAAAAAAAATGTATCCTTTCAAACGTGGATTTCTCTCATCAAAGGAAGACGAAATATTTATACATGATCCTGCAATCAGTATCGGTAGTTTTAAACCAACAGGCACATGCTTGCTATGGATGCTATGGGAGAAATCTGGGAGAGGAAGTTTTCGTAGTATATAATATAATAATAATAATACCCCTGAGTAGAAATCCTACGATTAATCTCTCTCAGTTAGAGGCAAGTTTTCGTAGCCTAAATCAAGCCCAATGTTAATTTTAACTCGAACTGAATTTATAAATGCGTGGATGATACTCGTAAACATTTGCTTTGAGATAACCCTATAGGAAACAATCTGGTACAGTTAAATTGGGAGAACTGGCCGGCCAAGCAATATCACCAAAACATGCCTCTCGGAATCATCGTTTATCTTAACGTGTGCACTGTGGAGAAAATTGATTATTTGTCCCAAATATGGGATATTCCATCCAAAATTTAGCAACATATTGATATCGGTCTGAATTAACTGCGACAGTTCGATTATTACTGTCAAAAAAATTAGGTCCAATATTTCCAATGCAGATACTCCACACCAAAGAGTAACGATACTATAGGCTCAGTTGCTCCAGATGCTTCCACAGATTCCAAGGGAGGCTGATCGTTGTCCACTCAGACCAAAAATATTATATAATCCTCAACCTTCAAGATGATATCAATTTTAAACTTTTATAGGAATTTTAAGTGAAACTTGAAATTCATCAATGCTGATAACTTCACAAAATGAGGTTATTTACTAAATATCAGCTTAGAAATCAATCTCGATTTATTTCTAAATGTTTCAGGTGATACTCCCTTACACCTCCATAGGCAATGGTACCTTATGCGAACTGAGTTTGTATCAGATCCTATACATGGTTCTTAGATGTGAAATTTTTTTTAATGCTTTTAATAAATAACGGAACAATATATTAGATAATGATAATATTATATACAATATGGGTCATTTTGGTGAAACATGTATTGGGATTGGTTAAATGGGGAAAGTTTTAGACTACTTTGTTACCAACTAATAGCAACCCTCAAAACTATTTCAGTTAATGGGTGTTTTGAGATATCGTCGAAAGAGTTGAATGTTGCATTTTCTAATATCTGCTATAACATTTTTATCTTTTAAATTTTTTTTAAATCTGTAACAACATTCTCAAAGCAACTTTTTCCTAGAATTTAGCGGTCTAATCAGATTTTAGTTTAAATGTTTCGATTATTGAAGACCATCATCAAGTTTGTATTTTCTTATAGGCGCCATATTGGATCACTCACTCATTAAAGAGAGCTTGATCTTAGCTTTTCAACGATGTATCACTTGCAGACAAAAAATGAAAATTCTCAAAGAAAATGGTAAAAACAAATTTTTCGACTAGATGTGACAATACCTCAAAATAAAACCTATAATACAGTGAATGTACTTTATGTTACATAAGTAAAGAACTACCTTTTGATGAAAAACTAAATTTATTTCTAAATAAATACTGATAATAATTATAAGTGTAAACTAAGAGAAAATAATTGATGATTACTTACCAATAACAAGTGAGAACGGGTGAACAGTATGTGCGGGTGAACAGTCTGATATGTGCATAAGTTAAGCGTGCACTACGCGCACCTTTGGCGCTGTGCTAAGGCATCCTCCTCTGTCGCAACAAAAATTTGTTTTCCAAAATTAGCCCCCCACCCCGACCTCCCAACCCCCCTCGATATTTTTTTCAAAAACCTCTCGTCGAACGACGGCCCTCCACGGAAGAGGGTTCCTTCATCTGCATATTTACTATCGTCGACGCATCGTCGACGGCCGCCACGCCGTTACGATGCGTCGGATCGAATTCGGTCATAAGACTTTTTTTCGTCGTCCGCGACGTAGAACGACACGCCGCGCGCGAATTTGACGAAAAGGCGTTTTCCAAAATTTCTTTGCAAAAACCTCTCGTCCAACGACGGCCCTCCACGAAAGCGCGTTCTTTAATATGCATATTTCGTATTTTTCCCGCCCCTTGTGAAAATAAACGCGAAAAAGCGATCGATTTGATCCGCCTACAGGCCAAACGGAGCGTCGTACGCCTACCGCACACCTATACTTTTTTGTAGGCCTGATCATTTGCGAGTCCCAATGGGGGGGTCACGACCCCCCTCGTCTGCACTCGGGGTAGTTAGCACCCCTCCACGCACCCCAATGGTGGGGGTGGGTCGAGATGGCAATTTTTTCATCTCGTATCGACCCCATGGCCCCCTACGGGGTCAAAACAGAGCCCGAAAAGTCGCTGCACCAGATAACAATTGCTCACTGGGGGGCAGGGGAAGGAACATTTTCCGGGGCTTATAACTCGGCAACGGGAAGAGCTATTAAAGCGATCTTGACGGCGTTGTACTCATCTAGTCGTCTCATGCAGACATCAAGGCGACCACTTTTTTGAAAAAACGATTATTTCAAAATTCACCCCCCACCCCCGCGAAAACGGGTGGACAAATCATCTATGTTTATAAGGGCAAAATATGCACAAAAGCACCCCTTTTACGTAAAAAATTCGTCGCTCCCCCAGAGCACTTTAGACCCGACTTCCGTTCCTCGTTAGCGGTATAAAAAAAACAATTCAAGAATTAATCTGCCAATATTATTAACGTTAAAAATCTTACGCCAAACTAGAAGAAAAAAAGTTTAAAACATAACTATTTACACTAATATTCAAAATATTGAATATTTTTGGTTATACATCTTTTGAATTTTTCTAAAACGGTATTGGTATCGCCGGATGGTATTCATATTAATGCAAGCAAATAGGTTTCGTGCTCTTTATTTAAGCACTGCTTGCTACAGTCTCAGGAGGTTCAAACTCATAAATTTCGTTCTTAACATACCCCCACAAGAAAAAATCCAAAGGGTAATGTCTGGTGATCTAGCAGTTGAAATAATTTATTATATTGTGGTCACGGTTATCATTTTCTTTTTCATAACTTTTGGAAGTTTTGAAAAACCACGTGTTTTTCAAAACATCCATAGTCTAATATTTAACCATTTTTCTATCTCTTATAGTTTCCGAGATCCCAATACATGCTTCACCAAAATGGCCCACACTGTATACAAAACAACATATTATATATTAAACTATTTTTTTTAATGTAATTTAGCCTTGAGTATCTTGACATAATAAACCATATTACGAACAACAGTAACGTACTGATGATTAATAAAAAATTAGTGCTGAATATTCACCGTAATAGCATCAATTAGGTTGAATCAATCAATTTGCTGCTTAATTTATGTAATAAAATTGTTAATTAACCGAATAAGGAAGTATAATGTAAAATCCAACAACTAATAATAACGTGATGAATACCATGATATCATTGTTTTAATCGCATAAACATTATAAAACATAAACTCGATTATATTTGCAATTATCTTTAACAATGTCGTCACATGTTTCTATACGTGTAATACGGATGTTATTATTATTTAACAATAAAATACAATGAGTAGAAATATTATGGAGTCCACATAACTCACTAATGAATAACTGTAAACTCATATTAAGACAACACAAAAAGTGGGTAATTTAAAAAAATGTTACTATTTTCAAGCGATATTTGCCGAGTAGAACGGAATTAAGAACAACGTTTTAAGAATGTTACATTGAAATATTTTAAATGATAAATAGTGTAGAATAATGACGAGGTAGTAATTTTTTATTCATATTATTGTTATTAAAATGGTACATAGTTTTTTAGTATATTATTTAAAATAGTTGAAAAAAATGCCTTGCAAAGACTATCAAAATAATTTAGTCTTCTCTTAAGCAGCCCGTTCACAAGGCAACCGGATGGTACAATGTGGTTGCTCTAAAATTGTATAGTTTCGGTTGTTTTCACAGCTCTCTTTTCACTAGACGACAAACAAGAGGTTTGGTTGACAATCGATCAGGTGTAACCAGTGTGTGGTGACAAAACGCGCGCATGTTCGCATCTAGCAAGCCTGGCGGACCAGTCGAAACTGTCCATTGACTGGGCGATAACTGCTTCAGATTTCCGGCGATTGCGATCGAATTGGGCCGCTTAAAGCGGTCCATACATTAGGCGATACGAAAGCAACCGGGTCGCCTTCGGCAAAATTTCACAAATATCTGCTAGTCAGTGGGCAATCGCAATCATATTGCAAGCGATAATCGGACTGTCTTAGCAAAGTTTTGATTGGCAGTCTGTCTTGTGAATCCAATCGCAATCGCCGGCAATCTGAAGCAGATTGCATAGTGGTCGCTGGATGCTTTCCACTGGATCACCTAACATTTTAGATGCGCACATACCCATATCACTTTATTTTGTTACCATTAAACCTCATGTATGTCGCCTAGTGAATTGGGAGCTGAGAGAGCAACCGAATCTCCCAGAGAAAACATATTGTACAATCCTGTTGCTTCAGTGTCGCCTGGTAAATGGGTCGCCTTAACATATGACATATTTTTATGACAAACAAGCACTAAGACGATAAAGAATTTTTGTTTTCAATTTGATACTTTGCAAGCCAGCAAAGTTATATTAATGAGGGAAAGTGATTTTCTGACGAATGTTAAATTAATCTTTTTTCCAGCAAGATGGTAAAGCCTGATATTTACTATGGTTTATAAAATAAAACTGTTGTATTTAACGATGTTTGAGTTTTTGTAGCAATAATAGTTAGTGGCTACTATAACTTTAAAAAGTATTAGAGAACTGCATTTTTATGATTTAAAACTGATAATCAAATAGTTTACTAATAATGAGGATGACATAGAAACAGCATCGCATCGCTAATATCGCGTAATTCAGAATCTCTCTCTGGAAATGTCATCCGAGATATGGACACTAGTTATTACATTATTTAAATACAGAAAGATTTATTTTTTCTGTTTTCTTCCTTAGTACAAATTTATTGTGGAAATAATTTACATTAACTTATTCAGAAATTTACTGAAATAGAAATTAGAATTGTCTAAGAATGAGAAAAATTATCTAATTTAAATTAATCATAATTTAAGTTATTCTGTACGAAATACATATTATTTCAAGTTAATCCTTTTGGAAGAAAAATGTTGCTTCATTGTCCCATAAACAATGAAACAACCTTGAATGGGACGATCTAGCCATTTGATGCCACTTACCCTTTAAAAATAAACATATTATGTATGAGTGAACACTAAACAATTTGAATGATCAATAATATTCAGATTTATTTCTATTTTTTTTTATGTATAATTTAGTTACTTTATACACAGTTCATTGAACAACACGTTGTTTCTTAAACATACTTATTTTACTCTCAAAATTTCAAGAGTTTGTCATTAATAAAACATTAAAACGATGATGTACTAAAGAAGAAAGAAAACAAGGAATAAAAAAAGAATCGAAGTGAACAAAATAAGGTAGAAACAGAAAACAGAAGTGACAACTAACAATAATTAACAAAACAGGCAGGCTAATCGTACATGAAGAAAGGATTGAAATCTGAAAGCATGAAAGCTTCTCCATCGGTCTACTGGTCTAACTTATTCCGTATCACATGAGGTAAATGGGACCTTCCAGTTACGAAAAAATGCGATTCTAACCATATACTATATGATCCAACATAGCGGAATGTCCTTCACAGTTTTTTCTTAGCCATTCTTGGTTATAGATATATACATATTAAATTTCAAATGTAATACAGGAACGAACAAAAAACTATTATAACTAATTCACTGAAAATTATTATAATGAGACTGAAACGTATTAGCAGTAAGTGATTAGACAATATGGACAGGTCAATCGCTTCATCCACAAAATATTGTTCTTGTAAAAAATATTACGTACGGTAATTCAGAAAAAGCGGAAAAGGCTGCGACATACCTTCATTAGAAGCCCACGAAATCAGTCTATCATCGTGGTTACGCTTAAGTAAATGATGAATAGGAGAAGTATGATTGTGTGGCGTGTTGTATCTGATGATGACTGATGAGATGATCCACAAGACTCGTGGAAATAAGTAATCCAAAGAGTTCGAACCGTATTTCATAAAGCGATAGTAAAAAACAAAAGAGATACATGTATAGCTAAATGTTCTTAAGGGGGTTTATATCCTGCAAGAAATTTGCAAACCAAACAAATCAGCGAATTTAAGAAATGGATGGCTAGACGCTGTGTACGGTTTGTTGGGTAGTCAATTGTATTGAATGATTTACGAATCATATAAGCATCGTCTGGCCTTCTTAGCATGGCCGAAAATATGTTTAGATTACGTAAGATTTTCGTTAACGAAAACTTCAAAATTTAAGTGAGAGGCAGAAACCAAAAAGAAGACGCCATTTATGGTGTACGATAATTGGTGACTTTTCTTCCTCAGATGATGAACTTAATTATTTTAAGCGAAAGTATCTATATTGTTTGTCAAGTCTTGTTGAAGAGACACATATCCGGTGGTAGGGTTATCCCATGAGTCTATGAGCAGTCGTATTGATGTATAAACAAAAAATACAAGAGGACCAAATATCGAGCCTTGGGCTGCTCTAATAAGCACGTCTTTGTTTTCACTCACGCAAGTTGGCTCGCTCTATCACCGTGAATATCCGATCAGTTAGGAATTCGCTTGTTCAGATGCATGGACATCAAAATGGCATAGTTAATGAAGTAAATTGCACTTTATCATCAGAATATAGCATTTTAATTTAGTCAGATCAACAACAGAGGAGTTTCAACTGATCGGCCTGGGATGAAGCCCTGTTCTCCTTAGGGAGCTTTTTTTCTAACTAAACTATGTTTCTCAATTTATAATAAATAGAGTATACATTATGTGTAATAAAGTATTAGACATAATACTTTGAAAGATGACTGAAATTTGACGTCGTATCTTGCGCAGTGTTCACTGCTGACCACACAACAGTCAGATGGAAATTGAGTTTTCTACTATGCTAACGTTAACGCTGACCAGTGACAGCTTGTCTGCTTCTAAACGTTGCCATTTAAGATACCCATGTCTAAAAATTTAATACACATACTGTGTACAGAAAATGTTTTATAAAGTCAACTAATCTCGAAATAATAAATTTTTTAATACTGAAATGTCAACTTAGAATCTACTAATTAATCTCTCGCTGACATTTATACCTTCTATTAAACATAATTGTAAATTATCTAGGTATTTAAACGCTATTGCAAAAATCTCAATTTACCAAAATACGTGTTTCTTATTACTTGTTATTTTGACAGTAGTAGTATTTTTATGATTGATTTAAATGCTCCGTATAATACAAAGTACAGAGCGGTCAAAAAAATAGGATAGCTTGTAACCAAATTACAAGCCATTTCATTCCAGTTTGTTGTTGTCCGCCATGAATTAAATTTCTGCCAGTCTAGACCAGATGGCGCCACTGATTTCTATTGGAACAATTGGTTTGGTAGATATTTTCGCTTATAAAAAATGTCCAAATATCTATTTGTCTTTATTGCTCATACTGTACTTTCAAATGTTTGTGTCTTTCCAAACTATATTCGAGTTTAGGTAGCAGAACACTACGGTGCTACTTAATTCTTACTAGTGTAGCGTTCTGAAGACTACACCTTAATTCAGCGGTCTGGTAAAATTTATATTTTCTGGTATATCGTGTAATTTTATGATCATCATTATTTAAAGAGTTGCTATATTGATTTAACGTACCTTTGAGGTAATTTTCATAATATAATTGTACCATATTTATCTTAATTTAAGCCTTGGGTGAATTTGCTTCTCGGTGATTAGTTCACCTTGGTTGTTCGTTGGAACAGCCATCATTAATATTAATTAGTATCGATTTATCGGGCCTTGTTGGCAATTTATCTAATATCCCTCTGATATTGTAATAATTTCGTGTACTAATTTAAACTAACATTCGGTTATTGTTAATATTAGATTTACCCGGCAACGGATGTTATCATTTTGTATCGTAGTTAGTTGTTTCCTGTCTTTTTCTGTTGATGTTTTAGGTCACTTGGCTACGTTGGTAGCTCTGTGAAAAGTGGTGATTGGTGAAATTTGGAGCTTGGTACCCCCTTTTTGGACTAAACCTATTTGTTTATAACCTTTGTGAGAATTACCTAATGTGGTGCATTTGTTTTCTGGTGGATCATTTTATACCAATGTATATATTTACCAACCAGACCTCAGTAACGTAAGGCTTTTCTAAATTTAAAATATCGAATGCTTACTTGAACATTTACTTAGCATTTAGTCAGGAACGCTGCTCTAGTGGAGCCTTGCCTAGTTCTCTGGCAAAGATACCTGCCTAGTTATCTGGCAATTGATTAACTTTTGATTATCTGCAGTAAACATATAGTCAAGCTATATATCTTTATTTAACTTTACCTGTAATTCATTATTACCTCTCTACGAGGAACTAATAAATAATTTAATTTAACTTTACCTTTAATTTGAAAATTATCCTATTGTTTTATATTTAGCAAATGTTTATTTACGTTATCTTTTAGTTGTCTGTCTATATACAGATATTCTAAATTCTATTTTCTTGACGATGACCTTCTTTTTAGTAAAAAATATCTTAAATAGTGAATACCTATTTCACTTTGTTTATTATCATAGCTATACCTAGTTTATTTGCTGGACTAGTATTTTTTCTATTTAACGTAACTTTTATTGATACTTAAGTTACTTTAAGTCATCAACTTCCTAAAATATTGTGGGATACCAATCCTAGTTTGTTTAGTTTGCAATTTTACTCTGTAAATTTATGTTAACTCTCATATTTTGTCTACGTTGCTGGACAATGCAAACGTCACAGCTTTTTACTTTGTTTTGCCTATAATACTGATCTCATAAAAATCTCCCCTTTTTATGGAAATATCTGGACCAAGAGAAGAGGATAACTGGTGGATCGAACTGATCATTATGTACTGGGTGGAGCATGGAAACGATATTTTATACAACTCGCATTTCATTTCAAGGGTAACTGCAGTACTGACAGGGGTGAATCAAACTGACACCAAACCCATTAAGAGCTTAGCTGTTGGTGGATTCTTCGCTGGACTAACCCAATTGAAGTTACGTAAGATCTTCGTCTCCAGTGAACGTTTATATTTGGTCAGAAGAATTTTTGTAAGAGATCAGTCACCTCTTTTTTGCTTATCTCTAGGTCTTCAACCAAAACTAGGTTTCTTTAACTGAAAGAGGCTATCTTAACCTATGTAAATTTTTGTACATATTCTTACAAGTTTATTATACTTTTTATTAAATAATATCTTTTTTATTCGACTTCCTTCCCAAAAGAATTCAAGTATCCCAAGGTACAGACAAGTAAATTAGTTACTTTTGTTTTCTCTTTTATTTATTATGTATTAGAGATAGGTTTCTAAACAATTATCGTTATCTTTAACTTTATAAAGTTAAATCTATATTATTATTATTAACTCTCTTTATCTTTAAAGTAAACTTTTAATTATTTGGTACTTGCAGAAGTCCTGGCGCCTAGCCTAGATTTTGGTGAGAACTCAAATCAATCTAAGCCCTTATTCACGACCTGCTAACTGAGCTACCGGTCAATAAGTACAACCCCAGCTAATTGTGTTATGCCAGCAAGATAGTGTAGAAGTGACTTTTTAAATGCATGTTAGTCTTTACATATCAATATTATAGAGCCTATTAATATTACTAATCCCAAATACACAACTGAATTTTATCAAAAACCTGTTCTAAGAGTTGTCCCATTCTTATTGACCGCAACTGTACATATAACTCTTAAATTTTATGATAACGAACATATTTACTATTAAGTTATCATATATGTGTGGTTATGACAATAATAGATAGATATTTTGCAATTTTATCTATCTCGTTATTATTATTAAACCTTTGTTTTCACAATTTCATCATAAGGCTTTGATCAGATGTCAAGAGTTTTGTTTTATAGACAATTATGTCATGTTTCAGCAGCTAGTTAAACTGCAAATACTTAATAAATACAGTTATTATATGTACACTGTAAATTTTGTTTCGAAAGTTAACTATTTTATACAATTTTAATTAATTCAGAATTGAATTTAATTGAAATTTTTATTCTGCTGACTAAACCGTATTTTCTTCAGAAAATTATGTAACATTACATATGAGCAAATATCTTTAAAAAGTTTTAGCAAGCTTAACCACTAAATTTAAATATGAATGCACAATGCTTTGAAAATTTATGTATGTTTATTTAAAATCAATTTTTTAGTCATGTTCATTTTAAATCGAGATATAATGGAATTAGACTTGCTCTTTTGGAACAATATTAGCTACATGTTCCATGTACTATTATCAAATATAAAATGGAACAGTTCCGATTCCGTCAACACGGGCGGTTCCTCTCGACTGATGGACTAAGGTTGAACGAAACTGTTCCGCATGAGTGCAGAACTAGCTGGACGCGAAACGAGTTTTCGTTTACTGTTTTGCAATAGAAGATAAAAAAAGATTGTTTAAATAAATAATTTTATTAATAAATGGACACAAAGAGGGTAACCAAATTATTTATTAGTTATAACTTAATTGATAAATAATAAATAAACATCAAAATATTAACTAAATCAAATAGTGAGTTTTAACATTCCCAAATACTTATGCAAATGTGCATCCACAGACTAAAAGATAAACTATCACTAATCCGACTAACGGAGCGCGGAATAAATTAAGGTCGGACGCGGTACGCTGTTCCTATTCCGGCAGGTTGCATGTCTTGTACTCGTACCTTCTCAATCCGCACCTACGTAACTAAATCGGAACATTCTGGAATCAGAACAGATATTTGGAACAAATATGTGTTTGGAACAGGAACGGGTCACACTTGTTCCAGAAAAAAGTTGTTCCATAACATCTCTAATCTTAAACAAAAATAAAGCAGGCGTTTTTAAATAAAACTGTATTTTTTTAACGAAGAGCTGATAGTCACAACGTAAACTACTTACTTTAAAGACAACTCTGATAGCAAATGTTACGTAACTATAAATAATGTCACTCATAATGTCACGTAACAAAATTTCGACAAGTTTTGAGTGTTAGTATCTACATCTGATGTGTATGCATGTGTTTAGGTAGCTATCGACTGCGCCAGAGCATTATAGATTAATCGCCAATAGAATCCTCCCACACAAATGATGGACACATGAATATTGAATTGAGTTGGTTTAGAAGACGGATTTTCTAAACACATATTATGTTAATGCGCTGCATTTTCAACAACAGGCTAATTATCTTCTAGACGAATACGCTCAACCAAAATATTACATGCAAAAGTTAATGTAACACCGAAAATCGGTGATCATTTAATAATGTCCATTAACATATAAAATTTGAGGGAAAAAAGTTAAAACCATAAAACGTTCATTGGAAAATTATAATGCAGAATGTTAATACGTACAGATTGGAATAATAATATCACTGATGTCAATAGATTGTAAAATTCCCTAATAAGTGTGCAATACCCCCTGCCGAATTGCTGGCATAAAATAATTAGCTGGTGGTTGTACTTGTTGACCGGTAGCTCAGTTGGCAGGTGATGAATAAGGGCTTAGATTGAACTGAGTTCTCACCAAAATCTAGGCTGGGCGCCAGGATTTTTGCAAGTATTGTATAATTAAAAGTTTACTTTAATAGATAAAGATAGCGTTAATTCTTAAATTCAGTTTGGGAAGGAAGTCAAATAAAAAAGATATTATTTAATAAAAAGTGTAATAAAGATTGGTATGAATATTTACACAATTTACATTAGCTCAGATGGCCTCTTTTAGATAAAAAATTTCATTCACTTGTTGAAGACAAACAGAGCAAACAAAAACATGATGTGACGTTATTTACAAAAATGTGACTGATCTTTTACAAAAATGTTTCTGACCAAATATAAAATTTCACTGAGGACGAAGTTCTTACGTAACTTCAAATAGGTCAGTCCTGCGAGGAATCCACCAACACAACGGCTAAGCTCTGAATGGGTTAGGTGTCAGTACTGCAGTTACCCTTGAGACGAAATGCTAGTTGAATAAATTATCGTTTTTCTGCTCCACCAAGTATACAACATTCAGTTCGATCCACCAGTTATATCCTCTTCTCTTGGTCTAGTTATTTACATAAAAAGGGGATAGTTTTGAGATCAGTGATATAAGCAAAACGATGTAGAAAGCTGTGACGTTTAAATTGTCCAACTACATAGAAGTAATATGAAAGTTAAAACAAATTTACAGAGTAAATTGCAAATTGTATCCCATAACACCTTAGGAAGTTGATGCTTCAACTAACTTAGGTCTCAATAAAAGTTGCGTTTTAAATAGGCAAAATACTAGTCCAACAAATGAACTAGGTATAGGCTATGATATTATACAAAGTGAAATAGATATTCACTATATTTTTCAAGAAAACAGAATTTTGAATATCCTTACACAGACAGACAAATAGAAAGAAACGTAAATAAATATTTGCTAAATATAAAACAATATGATAATTGTTGTCAAATTAAATGTAACAATAAATTAAATTATTTATTAGTTCCTCGTAGAGGTAATAATGAATTCCAGATAAAGTTAAATAAAAATATATAGCTTGACTATATGTTTACTGCAGATAATTAAAAGTCCAAATATCACTAGTCGCCAGTTTTCACACAGTTACCAACGTAACCAAGTGACCTAAAACATCACAGACAAAGGCATAAAACAACTAACAATGATACAAAATGGCGAAATTAGCACACGAAATTACTGCAATATCAGAGAAATATTAGATAACTTACCAAGAAGGCACGATAAATCAATATTAATCGATATTAACGATGGCTGTTCTAAAGAACAACCAACGTGAACTGATCACTGAAATGCAAATTCAACCAAGGCGTAAAATCAATATAAATAAGGTACAATATTATCACGAAAATTACCCCAAAGATGCATTAAATCAAAATAGCAACTTTTTAAATAATGATGATCATAAAACTACACGATAATACCAGAAAACATATAAATTTTACCAGACCGCTGAACTACAGATATTGACTTCAGAATGCTACACTAGTAAATAGGAAAAACCACCATTGTGTTCTGCTACCTTGATTATAGTTTGGAAAGAGACAAACATGTGGGAGTACAGTATGAGCAACAAAGACAAATAGATACTTAGGCATTTTTATAAGTGGAAAAATTTGCAAATCCAACTGTTCTAGCAGAAATCAGTGGCGCCATCTGGATTAGACTGGCAGAAACTTAATTAGCCACAGAAGACGACAAACTTGATTGAAATGGCCTACAGTTTCGTTACAAGTGATATCTCAATATAATTTGTCCTACCATTGAATTTGTCATAGCAGAAAAATATCAATGTAACAAATGAATTAATTATGAAATAATTAATAATGAAAGAAAGAGATAAAAAATATAAAGAAACAACTTTTACAGAGGATAATGTTATATGGAGAGAATACAAAAAACTTAAGAAACAATGCAACAGCTACAATAAGAAATGAAAAAGAAAAATACTCTAATAAAATAACAGATGGAAATAAAAATAACAGCAAACTAATATGGAAGAAATTAAAAACCCTATTACCCAATACTAGAAAAGTTGTAGGAAAAAATATAATATTTCAGAATGTGTAAATTTCAAATAGTAGCAAATAAATTTAATAAATATTTCTTAGAAAGTATCGATATTATAATCAGTGAAATAATAATTCCAAAAGACTGATACAGTAATAGCAAACATATTTAATGCATTTAAAGTTATTAACAGAGTTGATAAAAGTGTGCCGCAGGACATAGGCATACGCATCATAATACGTGTAATGAAAGAAATTAACTAGAATAGAAGCAATAAACTGTTACAATTTATAACAATGTATACACAACTTACACTCTTAACTACCATGGTTATCACAAACTGGAAGAGATCTGTAAAAACTTTGCAGCATCATGTATGCTATGAAATGCGCGAAGACGTTTAGGAGATTTAAGGAACACCTTTTCTGTACTTGCTATTAATGCATTTACCTCTAGAAAACCTTGTCGAATAGTTTCTGCCACAAGACGTAAAACATGCACTTTATACGTAACATGTACCAACCTACAACTGTGATCTTGAAGAGAACGGCCTACCAAACACATTGTCACAATACCATCGGTCACAAAGATCAACTCTTTTTGAGATCAAATTTTTCTAACGTCTCCAGCATCACCGCGTAATTGTTTGGCCAGTACACTCAGTCTTCTGCTAGCTAGTAACAGTGGAAATGTCGGTTTAAGAGGATCCAGTACACGTATTATAACATTTAAAATAGAATTGTTTTTGCAATCTGGCGTCTCGTCAACACATAACCACATCCGTGTATTTTTTTAGTACACATTTGATCTTATTTACACTGTCTTCGCTTACAGTTGGTACATAGTTAGGCAACGTTGTGCCAGTTGGAAACGTCACCTTGGGATTGTATTTATTCCAGAACTCCTGAAATGGTTGTTTATCGAGTATGTGCAGCGGAACATCACAGGAAATCAGCATTAAGAGTAAATCGAACATCAACTGTGTTGTCGAAGGCACACCATTTCTTTCAGTTTTAAGTTGCAGAGAATTTACGTGACGTATACAAACACGTTTGTCCCAGCATATCAGGTCTGTCTCGCACACCTTACAAATTATTATAGCACCATTGTAGAATAAATCCGGGAATTCACGCCTTAAAATACGTAGACACCTTTCCCCACTCCAAACCCCCCAACAGACGTTAAGTCAATTTTTATTTTCAAAATAAAAAAAAATCATTATTTTGAGCAGGTTTTTTGGAATTTTTCCTGTATACGTACAATCACTCATATGTTCTCTGTAAACTGACTTTTTTAATTATTAAAATTTTTTAATGTTTTATGAATTATAATGCATTGTTTGTTTCTGTGCATGAAAATGCCTCCATGCAGAATGGTAAAAGGTGAAAAATGACACGAGCTGCCACAACACCGGCAACCAGGAGGACCCAGCCATACCCTAATGGTATTGTCATCCTGGCTGGGTGCCATTTTTTGTCAACTTTGTCTCTCAAGTTATATTGTTTGTTTGTTTTTATATATTTATATATGAAATAAATAAAATAAAAAGTAGCATTAATTAGAAATATATATAAAATAGGAAATAAAGCTGATTAAATTACAATTGTAATTCACTGATAAATTTATTCCCTTTGTCAGCGTATGGCCGTTTTTCACCCTTGGGCAGGTCTGACATAATTATTAAATTAATATCAAAAATAAAATACAACAAATAAAAGTATCAACAATACAACGGAGAGATAAATTACGTGGTACACATCATGTTGCTAAAATAGTGAACAAGTCTCGCTTACGTATTTGGGTATTTCTCCACCTGGCACCGCTTATGACTTGCGGACCGATTTGCCAACTCTAGTTATTAATTTGCATGAATTGAATACAATTGTATAGGCATTAAAAGATTCTGCTGGAACAGAAGATGGCATATCTACAAAAATAATTAAGGACACGTTTATGGTTACCGGAAATCGTTTTCTGGATATTGTAAATTCATTATTACAGGGTGGAGTTTTTCCCAGTGACTGGAAAGTATCATCTTTAGCTTTAAGTTAGTTTTTGTTCCTGATATATCCCATCCTAGATCCAATTCCTTAGCTACGCCACGCCGATCAGGGGCAATAATCCCAAAACACGTGCCTGTAGCTGAATAGTTGTTCTTTTTTGGGGGGGAGGGCGGGATATGGCACTAAATCTTCTTTGTTTCATTTTGAACCCCAGTCTTTGCTTCAATTTATTAATCTTATTTGTTGCTCAAAGTGTTGTCCATTTTTTCCAAACCCATTCTCAACTTCTCGTCTCACATTTTGGAGAACCTCTCGTGGAATAGAGTGATTTACACACAAAACGGCTCATAGTACAAGAAATATTCAATCTCTTTTATGGAGTTTCAAATAGTGATTCATAAAAACATATTAATATTCCGAAAACACAATGAGGTATCACTTTTTTGGGGAAACTTCAAGCATTAAAGTCACCTGGACGCCCCTGTTGGAAAAAACTTTTAGACCCAAAATAAATCTCTTTGCGCACCGAGTTTCATAAAAAATCCTCATGCGCGTCAGAGATTCATTAATTTGAGTTTTTCATCTCAAAATTGTTTGAGGTCTGACATCCTGAATCTCTCGATGTACTTAAGGATCACCCTGTATACAACCAACTCATATTTTCCTATTGTCAAAGTAGTATAAAAACACGTCATTTTGAAGTTCTCCAACACTCGGGCATATTTAATATATTTCCAAAGACTATATAAAAACATCCCCAAATAATTCGCTTAAACTATCCCGTTCCTTATTTATAAGGATAAAAACTTCTATGGACCAAAATAATTACCTCGGCTTAATAATTTTAATAGTCAATCTGGCCTTGATATACATATATAAGCTAAGTAAATAAATCATATTATAGAAAAGGCCATAAAAATAGACAATATTTAAACAAATCAGCCGGTTGATCTAAATATTTCAGGTATTTGTTTAATAATGAAAATTACACTGTATGACTTTTCTAATAAAATATCACGTTTCCCTTATATGGTATTTACTGTTTTACTTCTAAAACTACAAGGTAAATAACTGCAAGGAAAAGTAAAAGTAGGTGGCAGCCAATGTTTTACAAATAATGAGGACAAAACATTATTATATTGGTATCGTTACTTAGCATATATTTCATACACGATTATTATTAACTTAACTTTATTGTATTATATTACTGTTATGAAACATTAGCAGTTGTCTTTGTCAAATTTTTTGCATTTGTGAAATCGATCACATATTTCATGTATATTTCACTGATGTAACCAAAATTCTCGGAAAGTGAATTGGAAGACAACAATTTATATTATACAAACGTTTGACAATTATTAATTGAACCATAGTATGTTTATTTGCATGATTTAATCGTCGCGCAGTGGGATGGCAGATGAAAGTGTCTCAAAACTCTAAACATCCTAAATAGTTTAGTAATCAATTAATTCATAATCAAATTTAGACACCGATATATATAAATCGGTCACATTTATCTGTAATTTTAGGCCAATATTGAGTAATTTTTTGGCCATTTATATAATTTTCTATCACAGACTCAGTTTTTAAAAACATGGGCGCTTTGTTATTACTTCCTCACCCCTCAAAATGAGGAAGTTATGTATTCGTGAAAAAAATTTTGAAAATTTTTTATTGTATTTCTGGACGAATCTCGACGAATTATGATGATACACAAAATTTCAGACAGAAAAAATTTTATGTCTGTCTAAAAAAACCAATGTGATTTTCTTGAAACGTCAAAATGTGACTTTTTTTGAAACGTCAAAAAAATGTGACTTTTGAAACGTCAAAGTGGCTTTTTGAAACGTCAAAATGTGACTTTTTGAAACGTCAAAAAATGTGACTTTTTAGAAACGTCAAAAATTACTTTTATTATAAACTCCACCACACGTCGAGTTTTACTACGGTCAGGAAGTTCTGATTCCCAAGTAATTGACAGCGGTTTTTTCTAATGTTATCTAGAAATTTGATAGGAGATAACCAAAATCGACACACGTTTTGCACAACTTGATTGATGTGAGTAGATAACAACACATAGTGACTGGAATTTTAGAACTATAGTCTATTTCTTATTGAGAAATACTAATAAGTCATGGTACGGTACGCTTTTTCTGAAACCGATGAAACAGTCCTTTCTTGTCGGGGTCTTGGTACTTAAAAGTGGAACACCCTGTATATTTTTTTACTTGCTTAAGGGTAAAGATGCATATTATTATAAACCGTGTTATAAATTTTGTGCTTCTTCTTTACTCATTGGCGCCAAAAAAAGTTCAACGTCACCATTTCGTGATTTTCTTAAAAATGAAGAGATTCTATATGTTTACAAAATGTTCGTAAACATAATTTGCATAATCGCCAATTAATCGACTTTGAGAGAGGCCGCATAATTCGCATGCGTGAAGGTTTCCCAATAAGGGAAATTATTCATCGATTAAAGTTACTTTGTCCATTGTTTTACAATTTTTGATGAGATAGTTTCGTAAAATAGACGAGGCCAGCTGTATTATTCAAAGAACAATAGAACATCCTTTCTCACTACTGTTGGTCAAATTTTCAAAGACAAGGAAGCTACGAACTCAATTTTGACGCCTTTTACAGTGAATTATATTGTTACCTATGAGTTGGATAATATGTATAAAAAAGTCTTTTCGTTCATACAGGGTGTCCAAGCGGGAGCTTACATGATCCATATCTCGAAAACTACTGAATAATTTTTTTGTAAAATTACGTACGGATAGTAAAGTGTCTATGATATTTCCAACTAAAATATTTTGACAGTTCTATCACTTCCGATTATACCGGAAGCAAATGTCAACTTTGTTATTTTAAATGGAACACCCATATTTTTTTATCGGTACTGATAGCTTACAAAATTTTGAGGTTACTTTGTATAACAAACCTTATAACTAAAATTTATAGTTTTCGAGATATTAATGTTTTTACCAAGATATTGACCCCTAAAGAAATTCTTCCCGTGTTTCATTTCTCTTTTAGACCTTTGTTTCCCTGTACTTCTGATATAATGTTCCACATAGTTTTTTGTTTTGTTATTTGATTCGGCAATTTTATTGTCATAATATCTTTGTTTAGCTGAAGTTAGTTTTTGTTTGTAATAATTGTTTAAATTTTTACTATGGGTTTTCAGTTCAGGGTATATTTGCGCCAGATCAGAAATAGGCCGACTTGTTTTTTTAAATTGTGTATGTCATCTGTTATCCATTCTTGATTATTCTTTTTATGCTTATTCACAATGCGCTTCAAAGGAAAACATAATTCAAAGTAATAAGATTATTAAAACTTTCAAAAGCTGTGTTAGGGTTAGTGTCTAAATAAACATCATTCCAATTTTCCCTCTATAAAAATTTATGAAATTTTAAAATATTTTCAGAACTATATTTTCTATTATAGCTATAAGATTTTGTATTTAACTTTTTGTTTTTAATTTGTTCTATTGAAAGAATCTGGGAAAAATAATCAGATAATTGTAGATTTATATTATTTACCGTGTACTTTTGGACGCGAGATCTAATAAAAAAATTATCTAAACAAGTACTTGCTGTAGGAGTTACTCGTGTTGGAGCATTATTTATTGTTATTTTAAGCCCAAACGAAATCAGTAAATCACTAAGTAAGGAGCAATTTTTATCATTTATAATAAAATTTACGTTAAAATCCCCTCTATCACGAGAGGTTTCTTGAATTTATTGATTGCATCAAGTAAATCATGGAACTATTCTAAAAATATATTAAAATTTCCTGCCGGTGGTCCGTATATGACAATTATAATTATATTGTGAATAATTAACTTAATACAGGAGCATTCCAAAATACCGTCTCTGTAGTAGGCACTTAATTCTATTATTTTTATACATTAGTAACGTTTTTCTTAACATAAATTGCTGTACCACCATGAGTGAACAGTTCACGAGAATAATATGAATGTAAGGTATAATTACTAATAGTAAGTATCGTAATTGCTCCATTGAGGTGTTCAGTTGCCAGAAATACATCTACATTATAGTTAGCTAAAACTACTTCTATTGTCAAAATCTTACTATAGAGGCACTGAAAATTTTGATGCATAATATTTAAATTATTTTCAACATCATTTGTTTTACTAATAAAAGTTTTCACACTATCAGCGACATTTGTGATAACCTTGGGTATAAAAAATTGTCTGTAATTAAATTATTTATAACAGTTGTATTATTTGACACACTAATATCCAAACTTTTCTCACCATTGTGAACAAACACTGGATATTTATCAACACTTACAGTTGAACTGCATCCATTTAATACGCCCATCTGTGTTGTAGAAGGAATGTTTTCACAAGTAGAGGTAAGCTCGTCAAAATCCTTAATTCCAACAAAGACCAAAATTATTTTAACATATTTTGCACTTTTAACCAAATTTGCAATGGCAACACTTATTTTGGATTTCTTAAAACTATTACATGAGTTTTTGTTCAATAGGTACGCACCTATTTAATTTTTCGACAAATTCAGATAGTTTTTTTTTATTTTATTGATATATTGATTTACATAATAAGTCGCAATTACGATATTCAACTTTGCACATATCTTTATTTTGTTACATATATCTCTAAAAAGTGGATATTTATTCGTACGGTTGAGGTTGTTTGAGCCAGCCATATTAACGACATCTACTGAATAATTTGTTGTCAAAATGTCAATATTTTCAATGATCTGTTGAAAGGTTGCACCTGGTTTAATGATAAATTCCACTTGAAAGTTACGCATATCCGATTTTCTTGATAGTATATGATTAATATTTCGACCAGTCATCACTTCGTATTAGTAATTTATTAATTTTTTGGACTTACCTTGTAGAATTGGGGACGAGGTATGGACATCCGTTTAATTTCCGATATTCGATCAGTGAAGTTAAGCAGCACTGATCGAGTCCGGCAATTGGATGGATGAACGATAGCTCGTCTAACAGTCGGTAGGCTGTCAACAGACAATCCCGGGAAGGCCGCTAGCCTGATGCAGGCGGAGAGGCAAGCCCGGGTGGGGGGTCGAAGAGACCTACCCAGTAGGTTTGCCACTCTGCTAGCGGTGCAGGCGGGCAGGCCCAGGCGGTGGGTTAGTTGACAGTCGAGGACCGTGGTTCGGAGTCCACGCTAAACTGTAGGTCCCTAGGTAAAAGGGCCCATTGTGGCCTACTTGCCTAGTAAAATAAGTAGCTACTACTACTACCTTGTAGAATTTCTGGAATTTCTATGCTCATATCCTGCTCTTTTTTTTTGTTCTTGCTTGGTATCCTATCATTTTTTTTGAACATCCTTATCTGCATTTCTTTAGCACTTTATTTTATTTTATATTAATAAAATTTTGTGGTTTAACCGTCATAGTGGATATATTTGTATAGTTTTTTTTTCTGTTTGTGTATAAATTGATTTTGTAGCAAATTCCATTTTTTCGGGTGCAGAAGTTGTTAACTTATAAATGTACAACCTAAGCTCCCTTATTGTGTCTTCTTGGCTTTTTATTAACTCATTTAATTCTTCTTCCCTAGCCGAAATCACTTTCAGAAATATTTCACTGTCCTGTTTAAATTTTGTTGTGATTTTCTTTCATTTGTCTCCACTACGAGCTTACTTATAGTTTTTTCTGAGACTTCTATTTCTTCGTTTTGGCTTTTTGTTTTAAAAAGTCCTCGTCACTTTCACTGCAAATAATTTTATTGCCTTTTAGAAAACGAATATGTCCCAGATTTAATTTAGTTACACAACATTTTTGTATAACTTCGGAACATTTAGTACAGACATAGTACACAAAAGGCTTAATTTCACATCATTTAAATTTACTATTCATACTGGAACTTTACAATACGTCTACTCTGCTCTAGAAACCTTTCTATCGTAGTTGCGGGTTCGAATCCTGTCACGACACTGGCAGTTCCGTTGGAAATGGTTGTATGTCCACGTTTTTCTAAGTGTCCCATTCTAGGCAACTTCTGCTTTGAATTTGAGGGTTGCCTAATTTATGTGGTTTTTATTTATAGTTATTCATTTATTTGCTAGTGAACATGTAAAAACGCAGGTAAAAGTAAGAAATAGCAAGTCATTACTTTGTTTACTCTTTTTACGCTCATTTATACTCTTACTTATATTTTCTACGAAACAAGTTCCAACAGATTTAAAATTAGTAGTAAGTTGAACAAACATTTAGCTCCACTTACATTTGTTTAAAAAACAAAATACATTTTTATGATTTCATCCCATATTATTTCAGCTATAATTTGATTTTTAGATAATTGAAAACAGACATTAATTTAAGTATTATGCAAACTGAAATGTTTTGTTCACGCGGTTATAAAATCCAAATGATTCTGCCGTAGGCGATAATATTAACACCTGCAAAATCTATTTGTCAACTAATAGGTATATAGAAACTGAACTGGATCTATTACGCATCCTTGATTTCATCAGTAAACAGGAGATTCTGTTCAAAGTGATCTAATCTAAACATGTTAGAATGTGGAACATGTAATATGTAAGAATAATAGTTTAGGTGTTTTAGTTAAGAACCTAAGTACAGTTAGATAATGGCCGTTTACACGGTTACTAATTCCTAGGTGTTAAGCTTCCTTTGAGACGACTGAGCAAATACTGAATTATTATTATAGCGGCATTTAAGTTAATCTCTGGCATTTTAGCGGTAATTACAATTAATTCAGAGTAAATTTTTATAATACCATACATACACTGCACACTAGTAATTTCTATAGTTCCAGTAAATTAGCAGCATCTGTTCTAGATGTACAGAAAGTAACTATTGACGCCTGTTGCTTATAATACATATACAAATAAAAAAATTCTTTTATCGTATCATTGAAAATTAAGGTTCCTTTAAGTTAAATCTTTATTGATAATTATTAATATCATAACATTACAGCAACTTCACAATAACTTAGTAGCACATAATACGTTAGTTATAATATATAATACGTTAGTTACCATATCATAATACCCTAGATACAAATTTTATTGTATAGCTATTATTTATGAACATTGACGTGAATATACACCATTATTGTCCAAAATGGTGGGTATGTCCACTGAATCTTACCTAGCAACATTCTTTTTTCAGTTCGATGGTCTCTTTAGTACATGATACAGTGTTTATAGAAACGTCTCTAACTTGAATTTTTCGCGCAATGGAAACCTTCTTACTCAAGTTATCTTCTAAATACCCTCTTGCAAAATTGCTAGATTCTCAACCACCAAGTTCTTGTAAATCTAATGTCTCCACCAGCATTAACAAGAAAAGTTGCTGAAGCTCTTCTAATACAATGACCAGTATACATAGTTGGATTTTCAAGTTTGAGATACATAACAATTTTCTCAAGTATTTTAGAAAAGAAATGGATACCAAAAGGCTGAACGGTGCATTTTTCGTTTCTATATGATACGAACAATCTTCTATGCGGAGTATGAGTTGGACGTAATGCTATATATTTTTTAAATAAAGCCACAGGATTAACGTCTCCGTCAGATATCACCGCAAGAAAACCTTTTTTTGTGAGTTTTTGAGTCAGGAATTGTGATTACTAGCTTGCTCTCTAGAATTTCAATATTTTCCATGGATATTTTCGTTAATTCATTGGATCTACAAGCTCCGCCAATTCCAATTAAAAAAGCTACTTTCATCATTAAAAATGTCTCGTCTGGGGCAGTACAAACAAATTCACTAACCTGCTGTTTCGTGAATACTTTCGATTTTTTAGCTCTTATCCCACACTTTTTTCTTAATGAATCGTATCAAAGCGCCATACTTGTCGATTTCCACTCTTTCCCTCAAATCCAAACAAGCTCGTAACATAGAATACTTAGGCCACAAAGATGACGGGGAGTATTGATATGAGAGCTTCATAAAATAAGCAAATATTACCGTTTCTCCAGCACCTTGAACCTGTTCTGTATCTCGCCACTCACAAAACTGAAGATATTCTTTTTCTTAATAGATTTTTGATTTATCCGGAAGCAAATCTAATCTTATGGTGTTAGCAGCAGCAAGTATATTTTCAGGAATATCAATATCTTCCATCATTTCGCCAAAGTTTGTCGTAATTAAGACCTAAGATCTTAATTTTTATGGCACGTTAAAATGACAACCAGACTTGTTGATTTCTTCACGTCATCGTTGTCAATGATACGATAGAGCTTTGAATGTAACTCGATTATTATGTGATTTAAACCATCTCGGCTAACGCCTCGTCGCCTGGCAAGGTCCTCGATTATTATAAGTCACATAATAATTACATTAATAGTTATAAAAGATCGAATAGATGGTAAATATGTGAATAATAAACTGACAAAACCAAAAAGTCCTTATAATCGTGAAGGACGTAGATATCGAAAAAAAGAAAGAAAAAAATACCCTCTCGTTTCTTCTGTCGGTTTTGGGAGCCTATTCTGTGCAAAAGTTTCAGTTCCTTTGGAAGAAAAACAGAAAAGTTTTGAAAAAATTCTATATAAAATCAAATAGATGTTAAGTATGTGAAGTATAAACTGTCAAAACCAAAAAGTCCTTATAACTCGTGAAGGGATATAGATATCGAAAGAATAAATGAAGAAACACCCTCTCAACCCGCCCGTCGAATTTGGTAGCCTACTATCCTGTGTAAAAGCTTCAGTTCCTTTGGACGAAGAACAAAAAGTTTTGAAAAAAATTCGGTAAAAAAATAGAATAGATGTTAAACATGTGCAGTATAAACTAATAAAACAAAAAGTCCTTATAACTCGTGAAGGTACGTAGATGTCGAAAAAATAAATGGAAAAACACCCCCAAATATCCGCTGTCGACTTTGTCAGCCTATTAGTGAAATAGAGAGTGCATCGTTTGCATTTAATTTGTCGATTACCCTGTTTACATTATCAAAATGAACATAATAGTAGCTTACCACCTCTCTAACTATGTACCCCAATGAGTACAATATTCTGTGATGGTAATAGCTTATTCGGCAGTTCGCTCTCAAATAATTTTCCTAAAGACAGCGTGGCGCTTTTGAATATGTCTTCTTCACGCCAGCTATTAATTTGTCTATTATGGGATAGCAGTCTCGAATAGTTTCTGCAATGCGATGGAGTCCGTGTGCTAAATATGTTACATGTAATAAATTTACATACTTGTATATGTTTTTTAAGTGCACTGCAGATAATAATAATAATAATAATAATAATAAACTTTATTTAAACTGGCAGTTGCTGGTATCAATCCCAACAGTATGACAATCAGTAAATACAAACAATAGAGAAAAGGTAAAAAACTGTTTTGATAATATAAAAAAGATAAGAATAAGATACAATAAAATAAAAATCAGAGGTCATAAGACACAATTTGCTGCATTAGTATGCATCACAGCTTTCTAGAAGGCTGTGGTATGCATGTAACATATTTAGGGCAAAAAATATTTTACGTATTTAAAAATATTTGCTTAAAATTTTTTTAAATCCTTGAAAAGGCAGGCTTTTGATGTGATCAGGGATTGCATTATATAAAGAGGCAGCTAAGTAAGTGAAAGAGGATTCATATTTTTTGGAATATTTAGTGTAGTATCTACGAAACGTAGATTAGAACTGTGCAAAATACCTTCATATAGGAAGCTGCGTCTGTTACATACAGTAACACACGTCGTTTACTGTTCTCCAAGTCGGCGTTCCATATTAAATAACGAGCACCATTTTGGGGGTTAACTGGGGAAATGGATATTGGCGCAAGTGGTTACCGCAACTGTCCTGACCCGTTAGCGAAATCGAGCGCCGCACAGTGGACGGAAACGCCAAAAAGCTGGCCAAAATTTAAAAAATGAAGATTTTTTTTTAAATGGAAACATTTTAAATCGTTGTAGTGATACCCCTAGCATTAGAAACGACCGTTAATACCGGTCGGGGTTCACTACCTGAGCGAGGAAATTACTTATTGTGCGACCGTGCAGCGCGAGTCACTTCGGCAGCTCGCAACGACAAAAATCGATAAATTTTGTCTGCAGCGTAAAAATTCTGAAAGTGCAGTTTTCTGTGTCATAAAAATGGAATCTGCAACAGAAAGTAAGTACAATTAAAATGTCTCAGTATCAGATCAGTTTATTTATATGGTAATTAGTAAATAATTATCGAAGTGGAGTGCATTTTTGTACATGCAACGATTCATAAACTCCACAAAAAAAGCCATAAGTTACGCGGTTGGTGATGGTTGGTCTTGAAACTTATTGGAATGTGTTCAATGAACATTTTTTTCGAAAGTGTATAAAAAATTAGCTGCATCTTTTTGCATCTTTGCGAGATATTGACCAAATTGTGTGCGAATACACGGATGCATGCACATTCGTGAACCATAATGTGGGCTCCTTTTGAATGCGTTCTCATGAAATGAGAACGTCATGCGTTCTCAACTCATGCGTTCAAAATCATTACACATTTTTATTCCATTCCCCAGATCCTAATTTTCCCGAAACAAATGAAACACATGAATTCGTTTCAATTCAATAATAATTTTTGAACTATGTATATATTTTTGACCGTAATTTTTTTGAAATTCTATATGGGATTCTTCATCAGCGACCCAAAAAAACTGTATACAAAGTTTTGTAAAAATGCAGCGATAATTGGCGATTTTTGGTATGTTTTGGGGGGATTTCATGGCCGCCATTTTGTTTTTTTTCAACTTCAGATTCTTGATCAGCGACACAAAAAACCCCTGTATGCATAATTTCAGTAAAATAGCTCAATGCCTTTATATTTTGGCCAGCTTTTCGGCGTTTACGTCCACTATGCGCCGCAGTAATAGGGTTCAAATTGTGCTTTCACCATGTTATATATGTATGGGCCTGGAATGTACGATTTACTCTCGCAATATTTAATTATTACTAATTGCAGAGCCCAAAATTCTCTGCTGGTGCATCTGTCGACATTTATCTTTTGCTTTCCGGATTTAAAGTATGGTGATATACTATCGTATTTGTCAGATAAATTGGGTTGGATGGACTACATACAATGGGGTATTTTCAGTGATTTGAGATGAAAGTGAAGTGAAGTGAAATTGAATCAAAATCTGATCGAATTTGCTAATTTCACTTAGTTTTGAGTAGTAATAAAAGACCTGCAAGTAAGTATACTTGAATAATATCAATACAATACATCCTGCGTTGTCTGTATTCATATTGTCAGCTCTATAAGAAGCAATCCACGTATGCACACATTATTTACTGGAAACACGCAAAGACTTAATAAATACTAGTTTATTATACGGTTAATTATAATAAGAATAAACTATGTATTATATTTTTAACCCATTAATATTATTAAATAAAAAAAATATTTATATAAAGGGAATACTGGTATTTGCAGTCTAATTTTTTTAGAACTTATATGATTAGAATATACGTATTACATAGCATTGCAATCCAAAATTAAAAATCTACTTGTATAAGTTATAAATAATACGTCTATTAATAATTAATATAACGAATAATCATATTAGATAAAATTTTTAAAGGGGGGATATTATCACCAAATGATTCCAAAAGACTTTGTTTCAAAGCCCATCTTCAGGCTCGTATTTCTCCGCTCTCTTTTTCTTCTTTGTCCATATAAAGGAAATAAAGGAATAAAATTTGTGGTTGTATTGTTTTAAATCTTTGATTTAAGACCTTTTTCAATATAATACAATTTATATTTTATTTCGCCTCCTTTAGTATACTTTAACGCTCTTATGTTTGTCACCAGCAGCGATTCTTTTACGTCTAATGCTATTATAAAATTTTATATTGTCAAAATTCTAAAAAAAATCGTTCGTTAGATACTCCACGTTGTAGGACGTGGGATTTTCTGCACTGTCTTACACAAATAGAATTAGCTGGAACGTTTACTTGGTAATGTCTTTTCTTCAAAGTACGAATGCATGGAGTCTACCTTCATTTGGGTATGATGCTTTTGGAGGTAAACCAATAAAGAATTAAAAATTGTAGAATTATTTTATTAAATATCTCCTCTAACTTAATATATGCAATAAAACATTACTTTTATATACACATATTTGGTATCAAAATAAAAGTCAGACCAAGACCAATGTAATGATTTATTGAATTTTATGACCGTTTTTGTCCGGATTCTTAACTGGCTAAAAATCGGCTAAAAAAAGCTAAAAATAAAATTAACCGGCAAATTTACATGATTACAATAATGTTTTCGAACTGTCAGAATACAACAAAAAAACAAAGTGAAACCGCCCTAGTAAGTAAGTAAGTAAGTAATTTATTAAATAGGCAAAGCCTAATATAAAATAAAAATACAAATACAGCGTATAATAATATAAACTAAAAACACTTAATTGTGTTTATCAAAATTTTAACAATATTAAAAGTGAGACTTAGATAAACATAAGAATAAACATAAACATAAAAAAATACTGTACTTTAAATAGCAAAGAAATATACATTCTCTTTAAACAATTAAATTGGGTAGGTTGTACAATTCAAATATTGAATATGGCTATAAACAATAAATAACTGAAATTCGTACTTAAAAATTAATTATTCAGATAATTACAACAATATATTGATGACATTTGAGTTAGGTTCATCGAAAAGACTTCAGAAGTATTTTAAATGATCAATTAGTTTTCGTTTGAAGACATTGACCGATACAGAATTCTTTATACTATTAGGTAACAAGTTATACGAGTATTCATTTACACCTTTGTAAAATGAAGTTTTTTGTGCTTTACTTGATTTTACTTTTTTTAAGAATAATAGACTTCTACCTCTGGTTTCATAATCATGCACTTCACTGGTATATGTAATAAACTGGTGAAAATAAGGTGGCAACTGATTATTTATAATTTTGTATATAAAGATCATTGTAAAATATTTTAAACGAGTATTCACTGACATCCATTGTAGTGTTTCTAACATTAAGTTTATTGGAGTATACTTGTTACATCTCAGAATAATGCGCATTCCTCTGTTTTGTAGTTTTTGTAATTGTTGTATTGAATTATTATCAAATAAGTATAAGATACTAGAACAATAATCAAAATGAGGTTGAATAATAGATTTATAAACTGTAATGTTTGTCATTAAAGACAAGTTTTTCCATGCTCTTGAGAAAAAAAGAGTTTTTTTGATATTTTATTTTTTATATGTTTGAAATGTTTTTTAAAGTTCAAATGGTTATCAAGAAAAAATCACAAATATTTAACTTTTCCGACAATTTCTATATTTAATTGTTGAAATTTGAGGTTGATATTATTTAAATTAATATTATTATATTTATAAGTTGTTGTTATAATCATAGCTTTAGTTTTATCAATATTTAATTTTAGTTAGTTTTAGTGTTTAGGTATTCTTCAATTTTAATAAGTTCATGGTTCATTTTTTTCACGGCCGCATCTAAATTTGCATCTACAACGGCTATCAGTGTATCGTCAGCAAATAAGTTTACAAAATCACATAATGTACATTTAACAAAATCATTTAAATAAATGATAAAAAGAATTGAACCTAGTACACTACCTTGGGGTACTCCAAATTTATTTTCTAAAGGAGGCGAAAAAATATTAATTTTTGTAATTTGAAAGCGGTTTGTTAAATAATTTTCAAACCAGCGAAGTACAATTTCATTAATACCATAATATTTTAGTTTTTCTAAGAACAGAAATGTCTGTCAATTGTCTCAAACGCTCTCTTAAAATCAAGAAATATTGCTACAATATATTTATTATCATCGACATTCCGAATCCACTCTGAAATGGTTAATTGTAAAGCCGTTTCGCAAGAATGTTCTTTTCTAAATCCTGATTGGTTTAGAATAAATAAATTATTGCTATTAAAATAACTAAGTAGTTGTTCATATATTACTAGTTCTAAAATCTTTTCTATTGGTGGAAGTGTATTGATAGGTCTAAAATTAAAAGAATCATTACTGTTTTTAATTTTTTCTATAAATAACTATACTTATTTTTATTTTTTCTGGAACTATACCGGATTGCAACGATGCATTTACAAATTGTAGTAAAACTGGTCCTATTATATTAAAAGATTATTTAATCATACCCCCACTTAAAACTTCATGATAATTCATTTTGTTGTCAAGTTTTTTAACTATTTCACCTAAGGCATTAAGATCTAATAATTTAAATTCTGTAAATGCAGGGAGTAGGAAATTATCATCAGCAGTCCATTCATTTACATTCGGTATAGCTTGAGAAATATCTCTGATACTCGATACAAAATAATTGTTAAAATTATCTGCTATTTGTTTTTCTCCTTTAACTTCAACTAAAGAATTGTTTTCACCCCTAAACAAAATTGTGTTATTTAAGAATGATTTGTTTTCTGTTTTTACTAATTGTTTTAAAGTTTTTCACATCTATTTCGCATCAGTCTATTAAGATCTATTTTATATTCATGATAATATGTTTTTTTAATGTCCAGCAATGATACCATCTGATTTCTAAATATTTTGTATTGGTTCCAGTAAGTATCTTTTTCTGTTTTATTCTCACATCGTTTAAAAAAATTGTATGTTTCATCTCTTTGCTTAGCCGAACTTTTAACTTCCGTGTCATACCAGGGTAATTGATTTGATGACATATTTTATTTTCTATCGGACAAACATTATTTATTACTTGTGTAGTCTTATTTGTTAAAAAATTGAGAATTTCTTCGGGATCATTACTTGGTATATTCCAATTAATATTTTGCAAATCTTCAATAATTTTTGTAATATTGGATGAATTGAAATTTCTAAACGTAACAGAATTATTGGTATTAGTATTTGTTGTATTTGTCATACATACTGAAATTACTGAGTGGTCGGAAATTTTAGGAACATCATGTACAACTGCTTTTACATTACTATTCGTAACTACATAGTCTATTAAAGTACTACTACTGGTGTTGGTACATCTTGTACAATCCTTAATTTTTTGTTCTAATCCTAAGATTTGAAATATATTTTTTATATTGTTAACATGGACATTATCAGCTAAATAATTTAAATTAAAGTTACCAAAAAATAAGAAAGAGTTTTTGTATTTTACCATCAAGTCTTACACCAGTTTCCAACACATTCTATAAACTCACCATGTCTTGAACATGGCGAATGATATACCACTTCAATACACCACACTGAATTGTTTAACCATACTTTTATAAACACACACCAATAATTAGATTCTAGTACATATTTCTTTAAAATAGAGAATTTTGTCCCTTGTTTAAGAAATAACACCACTCCTCCAGTATGCCTACTACTTGAATCAACCCTAATAGGTTCATAATTGTCTATCGATAATTCTAAATTTTCCATGTCATCTGTTGTTCGTGATTCAGATAATAATATTATATTTGGATTATAACAAACAATATCATTTATAACTTGATCTATATGCTTCGTGAAACTTTGGATATTCATATATATAACAGGGAGATCTACCACGAGTGTGCCAATCTTCAGAGGCTGGTAATTTATCAAAAAATAAATGAAATTTCATTAATCAACATATGTCCTAAAACGCATAATAAAGGGAGCTACAACCCCTTGAAGGGGGTTGATGAATATCAATTTTTCGATTATAAGTCCAATATGGTGGTGATTAAAGAAATGAAATTTTCATGCATTACGGCCCCGATGTAGGCGCATAAAAGTACAAATTTCGTAATTAACAGCTTGCTTTATTGAGGTAGTTTTGAGGGGTAAGAGGTAGTTTTTTACCCTAAACTTTTTTTGACATCACTTCCGAAGCAAAACTTTTAAATAACATTATTTCCCATGCAATAACTCAGAAAAATGTATTTTTTCAAAATTTCTGTCACACCAGCCGTTTTTGAATAATTTGCGTTGAACGGCAATAAGGTTTTTCACGTGAAATAAACAACATTTTTATTACAAAATTAAAAATCAATGTACAACACGAAATAACGTACTTAATAGCTAAAAGAGTAACTGTTCAAAATGACCTCCTTGAGCACGAATACACGCCTCACAACGACGAATAACTGAATTATTAATTTCAGCCATGTCACCATTGTTTGTGAGCTATACTATTATAGATCCTTTCCATCAAGTGCTGAATATTATTTATTTCCTCAAAATATACTAACTGCTTCATATGCCCCTAGAAATAAAAATCTAGAAGTTTGAGATCGGGAGAGCGAAGAGGCCATAAAACAGGACCACAGTTACCAATCCAGTTATTTCTAAAATTCCGATTCAACCATTCATTCACATGTCTTATTGCCGTTCAACGCAAATTATTCAAAAACGGCTGGTGTGACAGAAATTTTGAAAAGTACTTTTTTCTGAGTCATTGCATGGGAAATAATGTTATTTAAAAGTTTTGCTTCGGAAGTGACGTCAAAAAAAGTTTGGGGTAAAAAACTACCCCTCACCACTCAAAACTACCTCAATAAGGCAAGCTGTTAATTAGGAAATTTGTAATTTTATGCGCCTACATCGGGGCCGTAATGTATGAAAATTTTATTTTTTTAATCACCACCATATCGGACTTATAATCGAAAAATTGGTATTCATCAACCCCGTTTAAGGGGTTGTAGCTCTCTTATTATGCGTTTTAGGACATATGTTTATTAATGAAAGTCCATTTATTTTTTGATAAATTACCAGCCTCTGAAGTTTGGCACACTCGTGGTAGATCACCCTGTATAGCATCTATATTGTAGGGTATATTAGGCAGCTTTATTAGTTTTTTGTTTTATTAACTATTTTAGGTATATTATTAACATATTTTATAACCTTAGTATCATCATTAAGTTCTTCCAGTTGCTTTTTGATTGAGGCATAATATTCTTTTTGCATTTTCGTCTGGTCTCCAAAAATTTTTACATTTGATATATTTATTTTATTTTTATTTTTTAATACAAAAACAGCATGGTTGCGACTTGGTAAAATTACTTTTATTGGACGATTTTTTCCTGCTTCATATTTTCCCAGTATTTGTATTTTGCAGCTATAATCTTCAAACTGCTCATCGATACCAAAAAAAAGATAAATTTTATATTGTTTTATTGCGATCTTTAGTACCAAACAAATTAAGCATGGCCTAGTGCAATATAATGCGATGGTATCAGTACTTATTTATAGTTACAACTGCCCAACAGGCGAATCCAATTACAAGGCAGGAAATTACAAAACATAAACGATACTAATTAATTTAACAAAGTAACTTAAATATTAACATAATCCACAAAAAACATGATTTTTTTATAACAAAATATTACAATTATTAAAAATATCAATGTATTCTTGAAGCGACATATAGTTGGAACACATGGTGTATAAAGTTGAAAATTTTAACAGTTTTGTTCTGAGAACTGGCAAATAAAATAAACTACTAGAACGAGTTTGAAAAGCTGGAACATGGAGAGAGAAACAACTAAGTAATTCTGGGCAGTCAATTTGGTTATTTAAAATTTTATATAAGGTTAATATTGAATAATATTTCCGTCGAGTCATTCATGTAAAATCTTTGTTACAACATATTGTTGAAAATGCCTTAAGGGGGATAAACACTATTCGACTTATACTATAGAATCATTACAAATTTCATCTGTACTTTTTCAATATGAATTTTATGAATTTTGTATCCCGGATTCCAGATTAGGCAAGCATTTTCCGATTTAGATATGACGAAAGCATTGCAAGCAAGAGTCCATTGTAGCAGTTTTAACAAGCTGCTTGCTGCTTTTATTATAAAACCAAGATTTACATAAGCACTCGCTACCATGTCATTGATGTGGTCAGTAAAAGTTAATCTGCAGTCAAAGATTACTCCCAAATCTTTAAACTAATAACATCTAGTTACATTAGCCTCATTAATTGCATATGTGAATTTAATTGGCTATAGATTTCTCGTAAAACTCATGCAGTTGCACTTACTATTATTGAGAGGTAATCAATTTCTTTTCGCACCAAATATTCAATTTGTTTAAATCTTCGACTAATACAACGGAAATCGACAAATATAGTTTTAGATCATCTGCATATAATAAAGCATTACAACTGAGTTCACAGACGATATCATTTATGAAAATAATGAACGAAAGAGGTCCTAGAATGGAGCCTAGTGGAACTCCTGAGGTTGTTGCACTTCAAGACTTAGGCTTGGCTGTTGTTTAAATAGGAATAAAAGAAACTTGAGGAATCCATCATTAAGTCCTACATTACATAGTTTATGTAGCAATTATCCATGGTCAAGTCTATCGAATACCTTTGAAAAGTCCGTAGACATCACCCTGTCCTTCCCCATCTAAAATGTCAGCTAGAAGCTGTGACACTTATTAAATTTGTGGTAGTAGATCTACCCTGTAGAAATCTCTGCTGGTTAGAGCAAATTTGTGCTTTTTTATTGACTAAATAATATTTCATATAAAATTACTTCGAACAACTTGCCGAAATTGCACAAAATAGTAATTGGTCTATAATTTGGAATGAAAAATAATATTAACTGAAAATTTTTTGCTAATTATTATTTACTAACTTTTACAAATCTTATCACAGATAAGTATAACATATATACTTTTAAACAATTATTTTCCCGGCTATTTGCCAAAACGCTGAAACTTGGATTACAAAAAAGATAATATGCACATTATGTTCAGTACAACTGACTCAATAATGTTATTTTTAATTTCAACTATTCTGTCTAGTAAAACCAAAAATAAATAAAGCTGAACATAATGTGCATATTATCTTTTTTTGTAATCCAAGTTTCAGCGTTTTGGCAAATAGCCGAGAAAATAATTGTTTAAGAAGATATATGTTATACTTATCTGTGATAAGATTTGTAAAAGTTAGTAAATAATAATTAGCAAAAAATTTTCAGTTAATATTATTTTTCATTCCACTCTATATTTTAACTTTTACCAAGAAGAGGAACTTAATTTGTTTTTAAATTATTTTATTCGACCCCAAGGGGTATTTCCACTATATAATTTCAATTATTCTGTTCTCTGAAGCCATTAGTGTTTATTACATTAAGGTTTACAAGTTTTCTTACTTTGGATTCTTTAAATATGCTGGCTACCCTGATGAAGCAATGCAAGCAGAAATACGTGTCGGTAGATATTTTAAAGTTTTTTAAAGTGAGTGTCAACTGGTGTGTACCTCGTGTTTTATTTATTTTTGGTTTTACTAGACAGAATAGTTGAAATTAAAAATAACATTATTGAGTCAGTTGTACTGAACATAATGTGCATATTATCTTTTTTGTAATCCAAGTTTCAGCGTTTTGGCAAATAGCCGGGAAAATAATTATTTAAAAAGATATATGTTATACTTATCTGTGATAAGATTTGTAAAAGTTAGTAAATAATAATTAGCAAAAAATTTTTAGTTAATATTATTTTACATTCCACTCTATATTTTAACTTTTACCAAGAAGAGGAACTTAATTTGTTTTTAAATTATGGTCTATAATTCTCTATAGAGGTTTAATTTTTGTTTCTGAATATAGAATAAATCTTAGACCTTTTCCAAATTAGAGGAAATGTGTTAGTTTGTAGAGACATATTAAAGATTATGGCAAGAGGTTTAGCTAATTAAATGATACAATCTTTTAGTAGGAATACTGGAATGCCATCTGGCCTTGTTGTTAGTTTCGATTCAATTTTTTTTAATGCTTTCAATACATCATCTTCAGTAATATTTGGAATTATTAAAGGAGGTGCATTAGATTTTGAATCTACGTTTGCTGCATTAAAATTACTTGACTAAATAAAAGTTTATTGGAAGAATTTTCCAAATGCATGGAGTTTATTCTGGGGATCATTTAGTAAAACATTATTAAAATACATTGAGTTGAGAATATTTGATACATTTTTCTTATTATTAATGACCAAAACTGATTTGGGTTGGATTTAATTTGCCTATCAATATCCTTAATGTAATTATATATACCCACGTACATCAAAAACTGCATCATATATGCTTTAATAAAATGTCTTTCTTGTATCTGTATGTTAAGTTTTAAGCACAAAATAATATTTTGAAATGTGTAATTAATAAATGCCGTATCCTGCATTTTGGTGTTGGTGGAAACTGCATCAGTTTTATATTTTAAGTATCCATAAATAGTACCAAGGTATCTAGGACAAATCCACTATTGGTTTTATTTTCAAAAACCATTTCCTGGAAATATCTTGACAATTTTGCAGGTTTAGATATTATCAAGTAAAGGTACAATCGGATCTTGTAAATAAAAGTTAATCAGTTAAATATTAAATATTTCACATGTTAAATATATATACGTAAGATATATAATTTGCAATCCACAAGGTGATTTGAGGGTTATTATTCATGTTAAAAGGAAATTACATGGGGTCATAAAATTCCAGGAAGCAATTTGTGGGTACAGTTCCTATAAACAGGTGCTGCTTTGAAAAAAAATATAATACCCGATTATTATGTTATGAAGTAACAACACTAAAAGCTATATACAGACATGTTTAAAATTAAGTCAAATACGAAAACGTCAGGTAAATACCTTCTCAAAATTTGATTAAAATACTAATGTCCCCCAAAATCAATAAAAAAACTGCCACACAAAATCACCTCATACTATGATCAAATTCCCAGTTTTATTGTTAAAGACTGCGTTTGCGTTTATTCCTCCTTTATTAACCATATTTAATTTCATCCTAAGGGAAAGTACACTTCTTGAGGTATGGAAATTAGCAAGGATATGTCTAGTCTTACAATGTAATTATTCAAATAAGATAGAGAACTACCGTCCCATCTCTATGTATAGAACTTTGCCAGCATCCTCGAAATATCATTGTGCAATGAGACTTATCTACAGATTAATTCATTTATTTCACCACAGCAGTGTGGCTTTTTTGAAAAGCGTTCAACTACCCCAAATCTTGTAATAGTAGATCAGTGTATATCTGATTCCTTGGATAATCGATCAGTACATTTTTTTTAAATAAATTAGATATAGCTTTAGTAATTTACTGGTTCTCCTGTTTACTTTCTACTTAAATAAGAGGCTATAGTATGTTGCTCATAACGGCTTTAAATCTGATGCATACATTGCAACATCTGGAGTCCCGCAAGGGTTGAATCTAGGACCACTATTATTTACCTTATAAATAAATTACCTTACACAAAGTTTGAGCTGTAACATCTTCTTTGTTTTAACGATTTAAAGTTATATACCACTGTTGCAATTCTAAATGACTATCCTCACACAAATTGACATCTTTCAAAATTGGTGCATTGATAATGTGCTACTCATGATGTAACCAAATACAAAGTATGGCCGGACATGCATAAGATCAAGTCAATAACTATACATACAATAGCATATCACCTTCTCGCTGCACATCAATTAAGGATCTTGGAATACACTTCGACAACAAAATATCTTTTGCTGATCATATCGTCAAACTACCTCCTCACCCTTAAAAATGCTAGGTTTATTATTAGAAATTGTATATGCTTTTTAAAACATTACTACACTAAAAACCCTTTATTTTGCATTAGTTTGCTTTAATTTTTAATACGTCTTATTAATCTGTTATCTTTGATATAATTACATAAGAATTGTGCATGTACTGAAACAAACCTGCTCCGACGGGCGACGTAGTAAAAGTTTATATTCGAGTACCATTTGTAACAATTCTGGCGTTGGAATTAATAAAAAAGTAGTTGGTAGTCATTGAAATATTACTTGGGTCTCCTTCAATCTGGTCTTTGAAGTGACGAGCTAATGACCCTAATTTTTATGATTTAGATGTACTAGGTGAAACAGCATCTGTGACAAACGTTCCCCGTCCCACAATACACAAACTGATGAAAGAAGTTACCCTTCTAAAGAAACAACGATCCGACTTCGGTCAATCGAAAACTCCGGACCCATTATTAGCAAAACTTTTAAGAATTTTAGTTTACGACGCGTATCAGAAAAATGAAATCCCAACTATTGACGTGATAGACAGAAAACTAAAGGAAATGGATTATCATCTAATATACAGAGACTAACCGAGGAGACCCATTAGCCCGCTCGCTTGCGGCAAGGCGAGCCCAGGTGGAGGATCTGGGAAGAGTTCTATCCAGGAGACTTGCCACTCTGCCAGTGGTGCAGGTGGTCAGGCTCAAGCGGTGGGTTAGTTGGCAGCCAAGAACCGTGGTTTGGAGTTTATGCTAAATTGTAGATCCCTAAGTAAGAAGAGTCAAATGTGGCCTAGTTTCCTAGTAAAAAAGTAGCTAGTACTACTACTACTAATTAGCTAAACTTCGTTAAAACTTTAAATTGAACTATTACTTTTTCCCATTTTCTGTTGCATTATATTTTCTTGTAAGTAAGAGTAAGTGTAACAAAAGTTCATTAGATGTTGTGTCAAATACCTTACTGTAATGGACAACACCGGTTCGTAAAGTAGTATGAAGCGAACGTTTTCAATTAATACAAGGCAAGGATTATTCAAGGCTTTTTAAATCTATGGTGATGCAATTGAAACAGGGTACTTATATGACAAAAAATATTCTGATCATAATTCTCAGTTAACTTAATAATAATTTATATTTATGATATTATTTTCTTACATGAGCATTGTAGAATGCGGACGTTATTCCCGTGATTACTAGATCAATAAAGACTTTTGCGATAATTTCTAATAACATGACATTATTCAAGACTTTACAATAGAAATTAAGAAAACAGCAAGACGCTGTATACCCCGAGGTTGGCCGGTAATTGTATGTTTATAAACTTAGCCAAATTAACGATAATTTGCTAGTCATTATATTAATGTATCGATAGCTTGAAGGTATCAACAGCATACACTATTCGTTGAAGAAAAACATTGTGAATATAGATTTAAATTAGAGTGTTTATTAACCGTTATAAAAGCAAGCTGTTGAAATATACGTTGGGCCTAATTCTTGCATGTATATATGTATCTAATGAGTGAAGATATTTAGATCAACCAACGGAAAATGAATAAAAATTGGTGTAAGAACCTAGCTTAATACATTTTTTGATATTATAACAAATACTTATGACAACTAAGTAAAACTAAACTGCTTTCTGATTTACATATTTTTTTATATTTATATACTCTTCATACCACACATCCCAACATCGCATCATCGTTGACGCGTTTCAACACACTGTCCACAATTTATTGATTATCGGTTAATCGTAACCCTATGATTTTATTCCTTTCAAACTAATTTAATTGCTGTTAATCCAATGATGTTTACAAAATAAGTCAAGCGATAATAATAATAATAAAGCAAATTAAAAATTTAACTTGGATCCAATGTTAAAAAAATATATTTCTTTGAGTAGGTAAGTCCAAAGAATGAAAGAGAATGTCACTAATAACTAAACCTGCAAATCATTTCTGTGTATCATAGTCGTAGAGTACAGATATACTTTCTGTCGCCGGCATTCACCTTGACCGCGAAACTATTTCTCCAGTCCTGTCTATTATTAGCTTTCGAATTGTGTACACGTTAAGTCACTTGATCGTATTGCATATCGTTTTTGTGTTTTTATTTTATTTGTTGTACTGTATTGTTAATACTAATTTAATAATAATGTATGGCAGACGTACGCAGGGATAGAAAACGGCCATTTGCTGACAAAGTGAATAAATTCATAGGTGAATTCCCGGATGTATTCTATGATGGTGCTAAAATAATTTGTAAAGTGTGCGAAAAAGATTTGATGTGCTGGGATAAGCGTGATTGTGGACTTCATGTAAATAGTGTACACCATAAAAATATAAGAAATGGCGTGCCTTCGACAACACAGTTTATGTTTGATTTACTATTAATGCTGATTGCCTGTGATGTTCCGCTGCACAAACTCGATAAACAACCATTTCGAGAGTTCTAGAATAAATGCAATGCCCAGGTGAAATTACCAAGTCGCACAACGTTATGTAACTATCTACCAACTGTACACGTAGACATGATAAATAAGATGAAATGTGGATTAAAAAAATACACGGCTGTGGTTATCTGTCGATGAGACAACAGATTGTAAAAGAAAATTGTTTTAAATATTATAGTACGAGTACTGGATCCTCTTAAACCGACAGTTCCACTGTTACTAGCAAGCAAAAGAATAAGTCAGTCTACTAGCGAAACAATTACCAGGGTGGTGCTGGAGACTTTAGAAAAATTTGAACTGTCAATAAGTCAAGTGTTGATGTTTGTGACTGATGGCGCCGTGACAATGCATTCGGTGAGCCGTTCTTTGCAAGAACAAGGTTGTACGTTTATACATGTTACGTGTAACGTGCATGCTTTATATCTTGTGGCAGAAACTATTCGAAAAGGTTTTCCAGAGGTGGACGCATTAATAGCAGGTACAAGAAAAGTGTTTATTAAATCTCCTAAGCGTCTCCGTGCATTTCATAACAAGTGTCCCGGTATTCCTGAACCACCACAGCCGATTCTTACACGTTGGGGAACATGGTTGCAGGCAGCTTTTTATTATGCTGAATATTTCCAACACATAAAAGCTGTGATACTACAATTCAATCCAGATGAGACTGCAGCTATTAAGGAAAGCCAGACAAAATTCGAAGATATTTCCGTTGAAACAGCTTTAAAAAAAGATTGCGAAGAACTATAAACCATTATATGAAAGCATAAAAAAATTAGAAAACAGTGCGTTGTCGTTAGCGGGAGTCACTGCAAATAGTGCACGAGTAAATCTACTGCTATACGCGATACGTAACGCAACAAATGAGCGCGTTAAAGCAAAGTTCGCAAGTGTGTTAAATGAAGACACCGGTTTTACCAAATTAAGACAAATATGTGATGGTGCAGACCCAGATCTGTTAAGTGTGTTCAAAGATTATTTTACGTATGCGTGTATTACATCAGTAGATGTCGAACGGTTGTTTTCAAAATATAAGAATAATTTTCACCAAAGCGAACATCACTCATGGAGACAGCCATAGGTAGGTATTACATCAGTGGATGTCGAATGGTCGTTTTCAAAATATAAGAATAATTTTTACCAAAGCGAACATCACTCATGGAGACAACCATAGAAACATACCTGATTCTGCAAAATGGCTACACATCTTCTTCAGTTTGTGATAAGCAAGTTCATCTAACTAGTTAAGAAGGTAAGTTTTACTTACATTGTTATAAATTGTAACAGCTTATTGTTTCTCGTATTAGTTAATTTCGCGTATGCCATTGTCCCACGGAACATTTTTGACAGCCCTACTAATAACATTCAGACAATATTCATATTTTTTAAGTCTTAAGAACAAAAAGTCCTTGTATTCAAAACGTATAAAAAATAAATGTATTAGCAAAAGTTTTAATCAATCACGATACATTTTTTAAAGGTCAGACGTTTTTGCCGAACTTGTGTAAATATTTATGAAACTAAATTAGATTAGCATAATGTCTGTATGTAAAGACGTCTACACTTCAAGAATAGCTACTTACCAATGCTTTATTACGCTTAATAGTACAATAAATAAACGCTATTAAAAGCGCGATACAGCTGCTAAAAAAGTCGGGTCTTATTCAGATATACGAGTTCCTAGATTGTCAGGTATGCACATTACAAAGACCGTTCCTCCTCAGGTAACTGGCTGTAAACACAGTAAGGAAAGTTTAGCACTCTTTGAGATATCTCAGATAAAAATTCTAGAAATGACATTAATTATGTCATAACTATCATGTTTTTCTACAATATTCGATGGAGTTTATCAAAACATCAGTGGAGAATTGTCCATCCTTAAGGTCTTCTGAATGGTGGTACAAACAATTCGAAAGTGGCATAGTTGAATTGGACAATATCGCGTATCCAGTATGGCCAGTTAAGGTTATGAACCACATGTCGATCATTAGAATTAATTGAACATAATAGACACGTGACATATCTAGAAAATCAGCATATATGAAAGATTAACTTGATAATTTAAGAACATTTAAAGATGCGTACATTCTGTTTGTGCCTCGATTTCTATTAGATAACCAACGAGCAACACGAATAACATGGTGAAAAAAATGATCTGGAGTTTCCAATACGTAGTTTCAACCGTAACTGGTGACGAAATATAGCTTCATTATTTATGACGTAGGTACTCTGTGATGTGCCTATTGAATCATAATGGGTAAAATCGACATTTGAGATAAAAAAACCAGAGAATATAGTTAAAGCCATTCGATCGATGAGCAAGAGAACGACTATTGAAAGTGAGGCATTATAACAGAAGACTGTAACAGCTGCTTGGTTAATATCTGCCGGCCCCAAGTGTGTGAAGCTCTTAAAAATCTGCGGCCAAATTTACATTTCTGTACCTGATGGTTTCATCACAATAACGCTTTTGCACATTAAGCTCATCAAACCGTGGCATATTTTTCAACTACTGAAAGAAAATATTGGAACATCCACCGTGTAGCCCAGATATGGTGACGTATGATGCCAGCTTACTCCCTTATGCCAGATATAGGGATTTTTTCCCTAGATTTAGGCTTTTATTTCAAACAGAGAAATAGGGAATTTAGCGGATCCTATATAAAGAGGAAAAATAGTAGAAAAAGACTAGTTTCTATACATGAACAAATATATTAAGTATAATGGAAATTACTATGAAAATCGTTGAAGATGTATTTAGCAAACATCGTAGTCGAAATTACACAGGTATAGATGTTGCACTTAAGACTCTAGAGACACATGTAAATACTGAGAAGTGTTACGCTCGCCATCTTGCAAAATGGTAGCCCTTTTCTTCTACAGCTCAACTTTGCATTTTAGCAAAAGAATATTCATATAAATGGGACGAGAAAGCGATATCATAAAGCTGCTGTAAATCTGTCAAGTTTTATGTTAATTAGCTGTGTCACATTCCTGTATTTACTGCACTATAACTAGGTACTTACAGATTTCTATTATTTCTTTTACAAACTACATTCCTTTGTCTTTTCTCATTAATATACTAAATAAAATATGTAAATCCGACACATCATACTCATAATTTTAATGTTTATGAATAAGCAAAGTTCAGATACTTAATTGTGAGTTATTGCACGTACATATTATATGACTTTACTTGGTAACTGTACCGGGAATATATGATATTCCTGGTACAATTTCATGTTCAAATTTTAAAGAGGTCATCATATAACGAGTCATCATGTATATTTAAGGTAACCTTTAACTTGCTACTTTGTTGTCGAAATTCTTTGAAAATTTTTAAGTAATTCCATAAAATATTAAAAACGATAATTTCGTTTGATTTCTAGCTGTCATTGAAAGAATTATTGTGAGAATTCTCTTTTACATTAAAAACTTCAATATTTACTTAACTATTATGTGTGGCATTAAAATTGCAATATCAATTAATACAAAATAGGGATGCCGGGATTTCAAGAATCAATTTGTTTGATCCCGAAATAAAGGGATAGCGGAAATGCCTAATAATTTTTATTCATTTTAACACGAAATTGACATCAAGGCAACTTTCATATTATAAACACATGAAAAAAGTGTAGAAAGAAAATAGTAATACAAAAATAGTAATAACTATATTAATGCTAAAAAATTTAAAATTTAAAAAAAAAACGTAAAATTAGCGCATCCAAAGTTTCATCTTCCAAACGTGAACAAATCCTCAATTTAATTTCGTTTGGTTGCAATGCGTTATCAGAAATCGATGAAACAACAGAAATAATACGCCATTAAATACGAAACGTATACAAAATTATGTAGGTATGGAAAGAATTCACCGAATCTCTCATGAAAGAGGATGTCGTTTAAACCGTTCTACCAAAATAGGCACATAAAAAAAATATGTACGAACTATAACGAAGGTGTTATTGAAACTTAGTGTATATATAACCTCCGTCTGAAGTCCAGAAAATTTTCGGATAACTGAAAACTTTCTAGGATATGCCCGGTTTCCAAGAAAGGTGATAAAAATTTAAAGATTAATCATAGATAATGGTAGTAATTAGCAAATTGCTAATTTGTCAGAAAACACTTTTAACATCCTTTATCACCAGAGATACGGATTTATGTTGTTTCTTGGCTTCTTTATCTATTCAATATCTAACATCTAATAATATAATATACATAATAATAACAAAAACATAATGAAACATTGGTGAAAAGTTGTAACATCACTACACTTTTGTTGAATATAATTGATATTCCAATTTTTGAGACAATGTCAGTTAACATCTTTATCCATCACCCCTTCAATTATCTTTAACTTTTGCCAAGGTTTTTGAAATGCTATAACATAAAACGATTCCCTTAAATACTCGACCCAATTAATAATTATCAACATTGAAACAATTCAGGAATGATTCACTAATACTAACCTATTCTATATAACGTAATACAGATCTGAAATCTATTGACTCTGGAACGCAAGTTGACATCATTTATACAGATTTTAATAACACTTTCAGCAGGCTTGATCATGGTATACTACTGTTGAAATTTGAGTTTTTAGATAATCTGACACATCTGCTTTCATCATATTTGCTTTACAGACGCCAATATGTGGAATGCCATCGTTTTTGGTCTGATGAATTAATAGCCATGTACGTCTGGTGTGCCACAATGATGAATGATTGGGCCTCTTCTCTTTGTTATTTTCATTAATGACATTGTAGATATAACACCCCTATCTTTTGGGGGGGGGGGGGGGGGGCGCCCCCCGGGGGGGGTGGGGGTGGGGGGGGGGGCGGGGGGGGGCGTGGGGGGGCACAGGGAAAAAAAAAAAAACTTTTTTCCGTCGGGTTTTTTTTCCTCCCCCCTTTTTTTTTTTTTTTTTCCGGGCTCCCCCCCCCCAAGGCCCCCCCCCCTTGCCCCCCCCCCCCAAAGGGGGGGAAAAACCCCCGAAACCCGGGCCCGGGGCTGCATAGTTGTTTTTTTTGGGGAAATTGCAACTAAACCTTCTTGGTTTATTTTTGAACCCCAATAAATCTATCTTGTACTGTAGATATAACTGACTACAGCTATTTTCTATAGGCAGATGATTATAAATTTCATTTGTCGCCGATTCCGTTAAAATCTAGGAGAATTTAACAAAATCCATAATTTGATTTAAAATAACTTACCATTAAATATACCAAAATGCAATACAGTGTCCTACAGAAAAAAAATCCAACAGTTTTCAATTTTCAACTTTACAATTTATCCCTTAATAGAGTAACATAATTTAAAAATGTAAACTCTACAATAGATTCAAAAATTAGCATTATCAATACTATTGTACTTGCCAGTTACACAGAAACCTTGGATTCGTTATGCGACATTTACGAGGATTCAATGATATTGACCTTTTATTTTTACTTTTTAAAACATTTGTATTTTCGAAATTAGAGTACGACTGTAAATATGAAATTCTGGGTATCAAACTTACAGTAACAGTCTGGAAAGTGTTCAGCGCAAATTGTCAAAATTTGTGTCATTCAGGTTGGACGGTATCTACCCTATGGTTGACATCCCATCAACTAATACTTTTTATTTGCCTAACCCAAGGACCAATTTTGTATATATTAAGTATCTGGAAGTGGACACCACTTAATTTAATACTTCCAACACTTTTTTCAACAACACACTGTACAAGAATTTACACAAACGTTGTTTAAAGTTGACAAAAGTTATACGGTAATTTGCTATGTGAAGTAAATAGTGTTTCCTGATAATGTGTCCTTCTTTTATGTAAAATATCCAGGATACAGTAAAATATGTACATTAAGTAGTTAGCAACAATATTGGATACGTCTGATTCGTATTGTACAATTTCCCCATAAACATTAAGCAAGCGATTTATGTCAATGTTGTGTTATTCTGATTTGTTCTAACTGGAATAATTATCGACGCAACTGACCTCAACTGAAGAAAAAAAAACTGTTAGTCATTCACAATTCTTTACTACATACCTTGGCTGTGCATCTATTAACAGCTACATTTATTCGAATGATACAAGGCGTTACAGTTCTTTTCAGTCAAGGAACAATAATTTATAGTTGCTTTATATTAGGCTAATAATTTGTCAAAATTAATATTTGCTCTGACACTTAAAAGCCAATGTTGACTAATTATTTTGACTAAAGATAAATTGTTTCAAAAACTCTACATGGGGCCACGCTGCTCATGAACACTGCAAATTTGTTTATTTGATTTGAGATATAAATACTGAATACAAGAAGAATGTGTAAGCACTTCCTTATACACCTTTAGTTTAATGAATGTATTCGATCTCTTAGAGCACAGACAGATCACAACTACTACCAGAGAGTATCAAACGAAATTTGAAATAAGGGCCACTCTTACTCACTCTAAGGGGGATGAGGTATGGACATCCGTTTAATATCCGATATTCGATCAGTGAAGTTAAGCAGCACTGATCGAGTCCGGCAATTGGATGGGTGAACGATAGCTCATCTAACAGTCGGTAGGCTGTCAACAGACAATCCCGGGAAGGCCGCTAGCCTGATGCAGGCAGAGAGGCGAGCCCGGGTGGAGGGTCGAAGAGACCTACCCAGGAGGTTTGCCACTCTGCTAGCGGTGCAGGCGGGCAGGCCCAGGCGGTGGGTTAGTTGACAGTCGAGGTCCGTGGTTCGGAGTCCACGCTAAACTGTAGGTCCCTAGGTAAAAAGGGCCCATTGTGGCCTACTTGCCTAGTAAAATAAGTAGCTACTACTACTACTACTCACTCTAAAATTAAGTTGTATAAAAAATTTTTTTGTTGTCAAAATAATTACGATTCTTTGTCCAGGAGGCTTGAATGTTAAAACAGTGTCTGTCAACTTGAGATATTAATTTAGCATTTCACTTTAATCAAAATGGATAAATATTAGGTTAGGTTAATTTAAGTTATTGTAAGTGAGTCCTTGTGGACTCCCCACTGCGGCCATTACCAGGCCTTTTGTGGCTCACTCCTAATTATATTTCATGCAATGAATTCAGTCTCTTAATGAAACTGATAACTTTATTGGGTGAGAATGTATCCAGATCCTCTCGCAGCAGTTGCCCTTTGTCAAATATTGAGAATCGGATTTTCTCCACAACGGGACAGATGCTTTCTCATTATCCTCCAAGCATAGACGGCACTCGGCGTTTTCCGCTTTATGCAGATGATAGTTTAATCGGCATTGCCTGGTATATAGGCCTGTTAGAGTTTTCAGGTTTACCCTGTTTAACTCTAAAAGTTTCATAGTTCTTGATTTCAAGGGGTATTTTATAAACGCATTCGAATGAACTAATCCTGGTAATTCTTGCCAATACTGGAGAGTTTTCTTTTCAACCCAGGTTGAGATAGCCATCTTAGCAGTACTTGAAGATATGCCAAGTATTGGTTCTGGTCCGATGATTCGTGATTCTGTTCTATCTCTGGCCAAGGGGTCGGCTATTTCGCTATCTTCCATACCAGAGTGGCCGGGTATCCATACCAGGGTCACTTTGTTGTTTTTGGAGTTACATCGGTAGGAGCCAAGAGCTTTTATAGCTGCTTGGCTATCTGAAAAAATTTTTTTAATTGATCTGCATGTAAGATGCATATATTCCAGCCTTCACACACACACACAGTTCAATGGCATAAACCTCGGCCTGAAAAATAGTTGCATTAGTACCTAGGATAAGTATTATTCTAGTAATTAATACGTTGATATGTTGAAATCATCACGTACCAACTGAACATCAGACGGACGTATTTCCTCGATTTCAAAAAGCAATAGCATTAATAGATGAGCAAATGCTGCAGAAGGATAGACATCATATTTTACGGCGCGCCATCTTTAAGATTATTTGAACATTTTAGCATCATAATATACACTATTAGAAAAAAAAAATTAGCAAGCCTGCTTTGTGTGTATGCATAAAAGATAAAATAGCAAAATCATGTATGCAGCAGAAAAATCATCACTCTTGCCTTTTTCTGCCTTATTGTGTTCACGAAGTGACGAGAACACTCCTCATCGTATCCCTTCCACATGTGATCCGGTACGCCTCATCAGTCATCATATCCCTCCCACATCTGATCCCTTCCCTTTCTGCACTCGGTTTATTGTAGATAGAATAAACAACAGTATTACCAGATGCCTGGTAATTACCAAAATCTACTAATTGAATTTCAATTGATAGTTGTTAATGGGGCCTCTAATAATGGCATAATTACGATAATTTTTTGGCAATGTCACTTTTTTATAAAATTATTTACACCTTGAGAAATAACTAAAATCGTTTCATATGAAATGCATAAAATGCAATGAATACTGTTCCATTTTACTATGATGAACATTTGACGTCATCTACCTAGTAGTAGGGCGGCAATATGAGATTTTGTTCATGCAACTACGCTCATTTATTTTAAAATTTATAAAACTAATGCTACATTGCACGAAAAATGAGAGCTCTGCCTCTCTTTCTGCATGGAGTGCGAATTGCGCTGTGCTACATATAAATGCAAGGTTAACTTAATTTAATCAAAACCAAAAGATCAAACTAAACCCAGAAATAAATGAATGACGAACACAGTTAATGGTATTTTATTAAGTTCAGAATGCGTGAAAGAATCGCAAAATTGTCTCAAGTACGCGAAATGAAAAAAATGATTTCATAATATTATACAAAAATGTAAACGAAAATGAAGATGATAATATATTTTCTGAAGTCGAACTTGACAGCCAATTTTTATTATTTGAAAAGTTTCTATTCATTATGCTTACTTGTAACTGTTTTACTTTAGTTTATTTATTTTTTTTATAATAAAGGTTTTGGAGATTGGCGTATTATTTGAAGTATCTGGTAATTTTTTTCTAAAATCTGGTAATTTTATTGTTACCTTTTTGATAATCATGCTCTCAGTCTGGCACTGCAATAAACACGTTGCACTTATTTTATTTCCTTTATTATCATCTCAGCTGTTAGTGTGCTAAGTTAAACTGGCTTTTCTCCTTAACTTGAACATGTATGTTTATGTAACCGAAGAAAAAGTGCCAATGATCAAGTGGTATTACGGCGGTAATACTGCTGAGGGAGTTATCAGGCGAATCATTTTTACATTTGAAAATCAGCCTGCCCCGACGGTTCAAAAGTTTGACTCTGTGGGATGTGCTACAAATTGCAGAAAATGTAGTCATTTAAATAACCAAGACCAGCCTAGAGTTTAATTAAGAGAAGATCGAGAATGGCGGGAAACTAATGTCTGTAGTTTCGTCGAGGTAAGTGCATCTTGTTGGAGTAGACAAATTTCGCAAAAAAGTTGGTGTACAAGGGCGAAAAGTACGGAATATTCTGAATAGAAATAAGTACCACTGCTACAAAATTATGACTACCCAAGAATTTTTTTCTAAAAAACCGTACGAAATGAATGGATTTTTTGTGAAACCATGAAAAGCTAATGAAAACGAAAATTTCATCAAGAATATTTTATTCACAGATGAAACATCTTTTTTAATACATGGCCGGCATAATCCTTCTGTAGTACGATATTAGTCCAGAGAAAATAAGCATTTCAGTGTGCCATTACGTACTCAATATTCACGAAAAGTAAATGTTTGGGTCGGCATTTTATATGATCATGTCATTGATCCTATTTTCATTGACAGTAACTTAAATGCCGACAAATATTTAAACATTTTGCAGAATCAAATTATTCCGGTTGTTCAAGCTCATGACGTCAACCTCGGGGGAGATTTGGTACCAGCAAGACTGCTGTCCTGCTCATAATACAAGGGTACAAGAGATTTTAGACACCACTTTTCCCGATCGTTTTATAAGTGGAAGAGGCACAATAAAATGACCCCAAGATTCCCCGACTTAGCGCCTAACGATTTTTTTTGTGGGGATATGCAACTTTGCATATTTATAGACATGAACATGTGCGAGCGCGTGTCGTAAATCAGTTACGTGCTAAAACTGTTGCTACCCTACAGAGTGTAATTCCTGATACTCTTGTAAATGTCAGGAACGAATTTTATCACCGATTAGGGCGCAGGCGCAACAGAGCGATATTTTTGAATCTCTTATAAAGTAACATTGAAAAAAAAATGTTTTTGTTTAATTTTTAATACTTTTTTTAAATCTCTCATTTTAGAATTTTTTTATTTTATTTTCCTTAGAATATTTGTTAATATACTCTTTTTTTTTAATATCAGAATAGTAGTTTACTTTCACGTCAAATGGCCAAAAAAGAAATGCCACTGAGTTTTTGGATGAAATTTAAAAACGATATGCATCAAATAACTAGAAATTCTCGAAATAAACAAAGGTACGTAGTTATTTACAGAAATAACAACCATACCCTACACCTTTTTGAAATGTACTGACCAAAACACCACCACCATGTCGCCAGCTACCTGCTATAATTTGATGAATGGCTGGCCATCGCAGCGCATGATCTAAAGATGAATAACTTATTAGCTATCAGACATGCACTGGGAATGGTAATTGTTATCCTATCTATAGATAAAACTACAACTGGGCGAACACGACCACCACGCTAATAAATTCGCAACAGAGGACCTCCCTCCGGTACTAACTGCGTATACTAATGGTCGTGTTTGCACCTTTGTGGTTTTAGGGGTTTAGGAGAATTTACCTCGATTGGCCAATTCACTATCTCTGTCTTTGTTATTCTTATAGTTTTAGATAAAGAGAATATTTGCAAATCGCTAGAGTTAACGTAAACACCTGTAAAATAAACTAAGTATGGAAAGAAAGGATACGATGAGGTGTGCCCTCATTAATTCACAAACACAACGTACAATGAGGCAACATCGATGCATAAGTCTCTTTCTATCGCATGCATGACTTTGCTATTTATATCCTTTATGCATACACCCAAAGCAGGCTTTCTAATTAAACTTTTTCCAATAGTGTATGCGTCATTATTGGTTAAATTGTGTGGTTAAGAAATGAAATCACTTCATTTAGGTAGAAAATTCGTCACAGCTAAAAGTGAATGAGTTAGAATTTCATTTAAATATGAAAAATTTTTATCAGAAAGGTCCAACTCTCAATGGTTGTACTAAGAAATTATGACATCTATTTTTGATAAAACTTAAAAATATCAAAAAATTTGGTCCTTAATCTTATAATGCTAAATAAAATAGTATTCAAAATGTCAACAATGCGTCTTATAAGATAAAGATGGAACACAATTTGATTCATAAGACAAGTAAACTATAAAAAAAATATCACTCTGTCATTTAAGAGTAGTTTGTACCTTTTTTGCAATGAACAACATGGAGGCCACGACTGCATTTTGCTGGATTTTTAATGCATATTATATTTTTATAAACTATCATATACAAATTAATTTTGTTGCAAACTCTACGGGGTCATCTTCCTTTATTCTCTAATTTTACTATTAGTAATCGTATTTCAATTATTAAGTCATTTTAAACTTGATGAAACCAAAGCAAGACGAGCATATACATAGCACTATTGGTATTTCAATCACCTCGCACAGTGTATTACTCAAGGTCGAAACATGTGCACAAACTCATAATCAAATGATTTGTTTCTAATTATAGGTAGATGAGGAAGTATGGAGTAAACATACAAGATCAGATATCGCATTTAGTGCTTATTGAAAATGTGACATTCTTGTTTATGCGTTAAAAATGAAGGATGATTAGGTCGTAACTAAATGATTTATCGATAATGTGTGACGAATGGCTTATTAATTTTAATAAAACTTGTTCTTATGTTGAAAATACGTGAAAGAGAACAATAAAACAAATAATTATTACAAAAAATGCATACGGCAATCAACGCAAAACTATCTTAAGTTTCCACAATAAAAAAAAATATATATACGTATCTATATATATATATATATATATATATATATATATATATATATATATATATATATATATATATATATATATATATATATATATATATATATATATATATATATATATATATATATATATATATATATATATATATATATATATATATATATATATATATATATATATATATATATATATATATATATATATATATATATATATATATATATATATATATATATATATATATATATATATATATATATATATATATATATATATATATATATATATATATATATATATATATATATATATATATATATATATATATATACATATATAACAATCTAGATCTCGTCGAAAACTTTGTATGCGTACGAGAATTAGTAAGTCAGAATAGAATCGAAATCAAATTGAGATTTGAAAAAAAAATGAAAAAATGAGACAGACGAGAACTAATCAAACATCGAGGCAAGATCGATGAAATTTCGATCTTTTAAAACATTAGTGTCAGGGGTGATATTTTGACTTTGCTATTTATTTCTTATGATGCTTAACATTTGAAGTATCACCATTTTTTTCTATTTATCGATTTTTTTTGTGACATCAATGTAGATGTAAATTTACTACTTAAATAATCTTATCGTTAGAGGTCATTTCTTTTAGAGAAATTCTTTATTTATTTTTGGCCAAACAGATATCCACCATAGGACATTAGTTCCAAAAAAAGAAAACACAACATAGCTATGAAACAACGACACATTGACAAAAAGTATGATGAATAATAAATCTATTGACAAATGACCATTATGAGGAAAATGCTGATATGTATGTCAGTATTCATAATATAAGAAATATTATCAAAATCCAACTGTTTCAATCCTATAACCTTGAACTGTCTAAGAGATTTACTCCAATCAAACGGTTTTTGCATGAAATAAAATTGCTTTCAGTTCAATAACAATTTCATCGAGCAACGTGAAGGACAGATTTGTCATATTGTATTACCAGTCCTTCATCAACAAATTTGAAGCAGAAGCAAAATAAAGAGTCAAGTACCAGAAAACCATTTCTCAATCAAATATATTATTATCATGTGATTAAAATTAAAAATGAATGGGGGAATATTAGGGTCAAGGATTATACTCAAGATAAAGAAGAAACATTGGTAAACAATAAAATTAAACAAAACTGGAATTGCTGTGAAAACTTTTTTAGTGACAATTCAGAGATAGTTCATTATTTTGTCATTGTAACGAGTGGCCAAATTGAGCAAATTCTTCTGAGACATCCAACAATCATTTCTTAGAAGAATACGGATATATTTACGATCAAATTTGCCAAGTGAGGAGTCTGTAGATTAATTAGAGATTGCCTCACATTAAGGATAGAAAAAATAAAGATGGATGCCTATCGGATCTTAACATAACTTATATAAAAACTTCAGTGTCACTACTGTGGAACTCGGCAACTTTGAAAACTTCAAGGTTAATAATGACCTCAAAAACTTTTAATGTAAAATATACAGGTTGTTTCTATTTTAATGAGCAGGACTTCATCAGGGCATAGAAAAGGTCATTTTAAGCAAAATATTCTCAACGAACATACTCTTCAAACTTCTCCGTTTTCGAGATACAGGATGTTCAACATCTTCTAAAAAAATCGTTTTTTTTCCGATTATCTTATCAGTGGAAAGAAAGAATAATTTTTTGCGTGGAGGAAATATTTGTTGAATTGCTTTCTATAATTTATATAATTATACTATTTTCTTTAAGAATTAACATTTTATTTTGTTTAAAATTTTTTTAAACAACTTCTACAAGCCGTTGTTAATCGAAGTGATGGATTCTATAATTTTTTCATGTAATTTTCTGTTGAAAAGTTATTGTTAATTTTTCACAAATTACTAAAAGCGGATTTTGTCTTTTTTAACACGCTTTTATTAGCTTCACCTGTATGTTTGTTTGTAACCGACTCTTTGGACTCAATTTTGACCCACTTTAAACAGACAGATTTAATTGAAACTTTGTACACTTACGAAGAACCGGTAACAATACAATAATTTGATAAGTTTATATCATTATCCTGATGAGGATCGCCAGAATTAAATAATTTCCTTTCCTCACGTACCTCTGCGTGAGAGCAAGAGGCTGAATACTGTAAGTACATTCCGTGATTCTCAGTTCGGTCGTTGGCCGAGCGGGCTAAGGCACAAGTCTTAGTCGACGCGAAACGACGGACTCCTCGGGCGTGAGTTCAAATGCCATGGCTGAAAAAAAAATTATTTTTTTTTTTCAGAAGTATCTTTTGGATCGTAATATGTTATAATATCAGCATCAATAAGCAATATATAGTTTAAAAAAAACTAAAAAACACGCTTTCATAGCACATCAAACTAAAAAGTGAAAAATAAGTATAGTTTAAAAAAACTAAAAAACACGCTTTTAAAGCACATCAAACTAAAAAGTGAAAAATAATTATTAATATAAACTGAAAACAATAATGAACGAAAAATACTAGTATTATTGTGAAAAAAAGCGTGGGGCGCTTTGTGCCATATTTTTCGTATATCGAACAACCCACGCTTTTTTCACAATAATACTAGTATTTTTCGTTCATTATTGTTTTCAGTTTATATTAATAATTATTTTTCACTTTTTTAGTTTGATGTGCTTTAAAAGCGTATTTTTTAGTTTTTAAACTATATTTATTTGCTTGTTTGCTCGTTAAGTAAACTGTCATATTTAGCGTAAAAAAATGCCATTTTATAATCACTTTGGATGTATTTGACTGTCTCCTTAACATCTTAATAATTATTTTCTGGTTAAAATGAGAGAACTCAATCTACGCCAATACATAATTTACATATACAAGAATTTATAATGCAAAAAGTAAATAAGACGATTTAATTTTGGTGGCAGGTGCTCCTTCGCAGTTTAACATTCGGTTAAATTAACTTGTTTTCAAAATTAATTCAGTTTACACAAAAGATCGTTGGAATTTATTTGATACTTATACATTTTTTTAGTTGTTATAAATGATGTTTTTTTATATGGTAACACAATCTATTCCGCTAGCTATAAAGAAGCTAAACAGCAACTTTCTTAATTGATTGTTTCAATTTAAAAAAAAATACAGGATGTTCTGAAAAATAATGCCAATAACAAGTGCTAAAAAAACCGACGTCAAGTTGGCATGCAAATTAGAGACGTACTGCTTAAATCGAGGTGTTATTTAAATCTTCACTTCCACTGTTAAACTTGGGCTACACTGATTCGTCCGGAATCGGCTCGGAGGGAAAAAAATTGCCGAAGTAATAAAACAGATAGATTTAAATGTGTAAACCCACAGTTGACCGGCCGTCACCGGATGGCAGGCGGATGATAGCTGTTTCAGAATCCTCTGGGAGTATTCTATCAGAATATTTCCGTTGAAATGCACATTGGTCTACAAATAAACGAAATTGACTGAATAGAACACTTAATTATTTCAACTGTTTTCTACGATCTTCCACTGGTGAATGCTCGTTCATGTGGAAATTCTGCTACTATGTGAACATATCGTTCCGAAGCCGATTCCGTCTGAGCCGATTTCAACTGGACGTAAAAGTTGGACCACACTGGTCGTGTGTTTAAAATTTTGTAATGCAATTTTCTTAAGAGCACAAAATTTTCATACCCAAATCGTACTTTTGCAATGAACGAAGTGTTGAAATACAATGACATTTATTATAAGACTGCTAAGAAGAATTTAGGAATAAATTTATTATTGTTGTTTTTGATTACAATACGTTTCGATGTATGGTATCGATAATCAATATAGTAGATGATGGCTGTGGTAAGATATGTGGTCAAAAACGACTGACGGGTCTCTAGATGACCGCGAATCTCGCCTAGCTTCATTCCTCTACTCTAACTTTTGATGATTTTATACTCTGAATCGATCGGTTAATATCTTCCGTGAGACAGTTGGTGTGAAACGAGAAAAAAGTAGTGAGAAGTTAGAATATTTCATAGTTTTAAATTTATCAAAGGTATAAATCAAAAACAAAAGTGGCTCAAGCATTGATCCTTAGGGAACACCTGAAAATATTAATATAGAAGTGTATACTAGTCGGTTTATATATAATTTTTGATCACGTAGAGATAGCGCGGAGAAAAGTTTAAAGCAATTTCATCGAAACCTTGGTAATTTAATTGGGCACAACAAAGGTCATATCAATATCCTCCCAATAGTCCAGGAGACTGTTACATCTGAAGTGATGGTAATACCAGTTGAATTAAGTAATGCTGTCGTCATTGTACTGTGTCCTTTCTGGAAACAAGATTGATGTTTTAAGTGGAGGTTTTGTTCAATTAGATAATCAGTAATCTGTACGTACACAATGCTTTTGAGAACTTTAGTCAATATCTACAAAAGACTGATCGGTCGAAGGTCGCGTACAGAAGCAGGATTTTTAATTTTGGCTATGGGACAAATTATAAACTCTTTCTGCCTATTTGGGAGATAACCGACTTCTAAACAACAGTTCACATTGCTGTGTAATACGATTAGTAATAACAGGCATGCACAACTTTAACATAAAAAGGGTAATTTTATCAAAACCAGCAGCACTGGATTTAATACCATTTTGCATATTCTCACGATATCAACTTGCTTAAAAATAAATTTAACTTCCTCATTTAACTTACTGCTAAAGCTGGTATTTCGCTGTACATGTACACTGGCGTGTGTGTGGGGGACGACACATACAAGCATTTTCAACTAACAATAACAAGAGTGAAAGCGTATTATTAATATTGGTTGCAAATGTTCCGAAGTTAATCTCCGGCGCCACTCTTAAAAACCTATTATTTGTATTGTGAGAAGAACCGTTCAACGTCGAGAGATGTAATTGGCGCATACTTATAACCCCTGTCTACTTTGGTAGCCTGCTATTCTGTACAAAAATGTCAGTCTCTTTGGACCAAAAACAAAAAAATTTTGAAAAAAAGCTTATAAGATTGAAAAAATGATAAAATGTAAAGCATAAACTGATGAAACTAAAAACTCCTTATAAATAAATAAATAAATGTCTTTATTGTGTAAAATAGAAAGAAAATAGAAGGAATTTCACTCGTTAAGGGATGCAGATATCGAAAAAGGAAATGAAAAAACACCCCCACACCTCATGTCGACTTTAACAGCCTACTACCAAGTGCAAAAATATCAAGCCATTTGAACAAAAAAAGAAACTCATTAGGAGATTTACGTTAAAAACATAAAGCATACGAACACAGGCGCTAATAGGTTATCTGTTTGGTAATATTTTATTAGGTGTTTGCAATATAATATTATATCTATGTAAAAGTCGTCTCTGGAATTTATCGCTGCCTCCCGATCTATAATTATTTTTGCTTATTTACGGCGCCTACGCCAGTGATGATGTACTCAAGAAACCAGCTTTACTTATTGCTATTGTAATACTGTATACCATTTATATACGTAATTGCCCGATTTTTGAAAACACTAATAAAATATTCGTTTACATCTTCAGGATTTTGTATATGGTTAAATTTCATTTTGTATTGGTTAGGTATTTATTTAAAAATTTCAAATAATATCTGATAGTTTTTTTTTGGGATTTCGGTCAGGTATAACTAATTTTACTATTTTTTTCTAACCTTTCGCTTTATTACACCACCATCAGAGCAAGTATTAATAATCAGGTATTTGTTTTAAATTTTATTACATTATTGTCTGTTTTAACCCAACTAAAGAACTAGTGGCGTTAAAACAGACAATCCAATAACATATAACAAAATTTAAAACAAATACCTAATAATTAACAGTTTCTGTGATGATGGTGTAATAAAAAAACACTATCAAATATTATTTCATACCAATGGCCAAGAAAAGAAAAAACAAATTTATAATATATATGAATTTTAAAAATAGTATTACTTTTACTCGTCAGTTTATATACTTTAAAAAGAATTTTTTAAATATATACATAATTTATTTTGTTTTACTTAAAATGTTTGGATCCTTACACAAAAATTTTATCTACCCGCTAATGTAAATATATATCATATAAAAAAAAACAAACGCCACGAATGAACAACTTGTTGATCAAACATACACTCTAGGCAATCATCTTAAGTGGTCCTCCAAAAAATCACAAAAGTTTACATTTAAAGCTACAAGTGCCACTTCAAAATTTGCTATTAAAGGAATAATGGTAGCAAAACTAGTGTGACTTGTGAGTTAACCAGCCTCGATAGATAAGTACTGAAATGTATACAACGATAAAAACAAACAAATAAAATTAAACTTCTTTAGTTAGGAAGCGAGAATATAATGTACTTAATATTTTCGTTTCTAGATTTATAAAGAAAAAGTAAAACGTTTTATTTAGTAAAGACATAGGCCTCTCATTTTTCGGAAGCATAAATTAATCCTAGACATACTTAGAAAACTGATACAGGGAGTTGTATTACTTCTGGTGTTTGTTTGATGTTTAATATTGGGAAGTTGATGATTGACGGTTCGATGTTTGACGCGTTTGATATTTAATAGTTGTTATTTAATATCTGATTTCTGACTTTTGATGAGTGATGATTGATATTAGATGGTTGATGATTGATGTTTGATATTTGCTGCTTGCTAATTGATGTGTGATTTTTGATATTTGATGTTTCATGTTCGATTTTCGATATAAATGATAAGTGATACTTACACATTTTTCGAACAGATGTGTGTAACGTATCAATATTTTTTGTTGGAACTAAATTGGATAAAGATATAAGAAAATCTCAATTTCTCGTTAGGTCGATATTATGGAAATACCTATTTATTGTCTGCTTCACGATTACAACAAATAACAAACATTTTCTATATAATTTAGCAAATCTAATAGATAAAAATATACTTATATAAATTGCTAACATTTTTAAAAAATTGTTCTCAATGTTAAATCAGAAAATATAGTTTTACACCAGCTCATTTAGAATTTCTAAAAATAGAAGTATGCGAAATTCAGTTAAAATAGATTTAATTAATTTATGCTCATGAACTAAGGGATAATGGCAAAAAATGAGATATACTATATAAATTAAGACATTTTCGAAAAAGTGCAAAATTTATGGAAATATTTTTCCGCTATCCTTTTCGCTATACAGGGTGTCCGGAAATAACGTTCAAATATTTCGGTGGGTGGTTCTACACCCAAAAATATGACGATAAGTCCATATGAACGGGGGTCCGGAAATGCTTCCTGACGGAGCTACGCCTCTCAAAGATTGTAAAAAAAAATTATTTTCTTGATTTTTTTAAAAGCTACTACTACTCGATGTGAAAAGGTCGATTGATCAATTGCGCCTACAAAAAATCAAAGTTGGCTTATTTCAACCTGATAGAAATGTCATTAAATGTACATAAATTAAGTGAACTGAATTCATATCACATGTTCATTATTTATCATTACAAAAAGGTGTTCAAAATACCTCTCATTAATTTCGATGCAGCTTCTTACTCGCTTTTTCATAGATCTCCTTACATTTCTAAAAATACCAAGTTTATTTTTTATGAGTTCGCATCCATCTCTCACCCTCTGCTCCAATTCTTGAATATTTTTGGCAGTGACTGCATAAACCAAAGATTTTAAGTAGCCCCATTCGAAGTAGTCAAGTGGATTTAAATCCGGAGAACGAGGAGGCCAAGCTACAGGGCCACCTTGTCCTATCCATTGCTCATGGTAAGCATCATTTAAATGTGACCTAATGTCCAAACTTCAATGTGCCGGTGCATCATCGTGCATAAAATATATGTTATACATAAAAGAGTATGCCACATCGTCGAGCAAATTATCTAAAATATTTTCCAGAAAATCTAAATAATTTTGACCATTCAAACGATTTGGCAAAACATAGGGTACTACCAAATGGTCACCATGTATCCTCACCCAAATATTGATGGAAGATCTATCTTGATGCCTCGATTTAAAAATTTGATGTGGGTTTTCGTCAGCTCACATATGAGAGTTGTGAAAGTAACTATTCCATCCCTAGTGAAACTGGCTTCATCGGTGAAAAGTATTCTAGTTAAAAAATTAGGGTCCTCGTGCCAGTTTCGCCTAAACCATTGACAAAAATTCATCCTGAGCTGAAAATCCCCCTGTTTTAATGTCTAGACTCTTTGTTGGTGGTAGGGATAAAGCAACTGTTCATTAAGAATTTCCCAAGCACAGCTTTTCAGAATGCCCTCTTGTATATCAATTCTCCTGGTGCTGGTTCCTGGATTAGCTGCTATTGATTTTAGGACCCTTTCCTCTACTTCTACGGTGCTAGTAGTACGTAGTCTCCCCGAGTTACTTGATTTCTATTTGAAAGTACTCCTTTCGCAAAGTCTGAGATATAAACTTGTGAAGATTTTGTCACAGGGAATCTTTCTGCCATCATTAAATAATTCTTCATGAAGCCTTCGCTCTTTGAAAGCGTTCCCGTTGGCCTTGCCATACATGAAATGCATATTCGCCATTTCTGCAAAAGAATAGTCTTCCACTTTACAGTATACAATTACAACTTGACAGGTTGAAATAAGCCAACTTTGACTTTTTGAAGGCACAATTGATCAATCGCCCTTTTCACATCGAACTTTCCAATCGGCTTTTAAAGAAAACTATACGTTTTACGACTTTTTCCCAAGAGTACATTTTATTTAAAAATTTGTCTGGGAAATCATATTTAAAGTAAAAAATGGAATATATTTCAAAGAAAGAAAAATTATGGGCATTTTAATTAGTAGCCTCCCTATTTCGTAAGACCCTGGTCATTGTCCCCCATTTATTTTGAACACCAAACGATTTTTCATGATAAAATTACATGTACGAAATTTCATCGCTCTAATAGCAGCAGTTTTTAAAAATATCAGGAAAAACAATTTTTCTATACCATCTTTGGAGGGGCGTAGCTTCGTTTGGAAGCATTTCCGGATCCTCATCCATATGAACTTTTCTTCATATTTTTGATTGCGGAAACACTCACCGAAATATTTTAACGTTATTTCTGGACACCCTGTATAAATTATATGACAAACTTTTCTATAAAAAATTATAAAATGTTATTTTTTAAATTGAGACATACATCTAAAATTAATTTACATGTTTTATAATAATATAAAAACTCAATTCAAATAAGTTTCTAAGTAATAACCAATTAAGGATTACCCTACAGGTAATAAGATCTCAAAAAATGATGCGCGATGTAACAAATTCGCCAGATACATAACACACAAATATAACGTATCGATAACTACTTTTATAAAAAGTGGCGGTTCCGGCACACAAATGTCAAAAAGTGGTCCGCTGGTACGCGGTGCACAACTGGATGGCAGATGTGGCCCGGCTCGTGCCGCAGTGTACAACTCACCTGGCCCTCCTGTTCGTGGAGCCCCAGGTGACCCGCACCTGCCATGCCGCAGCTACACTAACACTAACCCACGAAACATCTTGAACTGCATGTGATATAGGTAAAATGTAATTATGAGTCCGGTTATGCTCTGAAATGTGCCAATTGCCAAACAAAACTTTCTTCTTTTCGGTTTCTTAAAAAAAAACATGTGTTTGTGTTTCATAAATTATACAGGTCTGAAAGCCTAATTTAAGTTTCTGATATTTTTTCGATCTTTTTTTGGTACAAATAATATTCTATGATATGTTGGTGGACGAGATGGTTATACAACCTCACATACAGACATAAGACTACATTACCATCATCTAAGCATAAGAAAAACTGTTTTGTTAATGAGCCTTTGCAACCTTAAATCTTTGACTAATTATCCCAATGACAACACTAACTCAAATATATATTTTTTTGTTTTTCTTATTATGGATAACGATGTATTTTCTTATGGTAAATAAGTGCCTTTAGTTGTGATTAACTTTTTTGTGGTTAAAAATCACGTACCTACGGTTAGTAAACTATCTGTTAACCATAAATCTGCGCTTGCTAATTCGACATTTTGTTTGTATGCGACGTACGCGTAGACGGTTTGATGCCATTAAGAATATTAGAGTTGATCTTTGTTGTTAGAAGGTAGGATTTGTTCTCTATATAACGTTTACTAGAATCGTAACTACTTCGTGCATTTATAAAGTGTTATTCGGATACTTGCAATCCTATTATTTTTCCATAGTGAAAGGTTTTTGTGAAAATGTATTACAAGTCAAGATTAGAAGACTGGAGCCTTAAAGACTACATACATACAAGTATTCGAAGGTATATTGACTATTTTAATTACATTTTAATATGATTTGTCATGTTGTGTACCTAACACTACTTCTATATACTTACCCATAATAAATCAATAATTTTAAAATATGTATCTATTATTTATTAGTCCTATGTTTCCTTAAATGAATCATTTAGTTGCGTTTTTACCAGATATCCAACTTAAATTTATAAATCGCTGTTCAAATTTTTCTGTTAGTGTTATCCAAGAACGAAAACATTCGGTTCATTCTAAATACCATATAGGTAGATTTAATATATAAAATTACAGGCAATACTGACTTTTTCCAAAAAATCTATTAAATGAAAATATCAAATTTATAGAATTTTGCTATTTCAAACTGAAAATATTTTAAATAATAAATAAATTTGTAACTATGACAAAATGAAGATTTTATTATAATAATGTTTTCTACATTTAATAGTACAAATATAAGTAACTATTTTGTGGTATAATTTTTCCGTAGAGACCATCGGTTTTGAAATAAAGGGTATCAAAAAAAGTAGTTTATTTGGGTTTTTGAAAATATGATAATTTACTCCAAGATATTTTGGTTACCGTGTAGAAGAAACGAGTTAGTCAAATAGATGCAGCCTAACATACTGCTATTAATACCAAATATAAATAAGAACTAATAATTTTTTAGTTTCATAAAAAAAAACGAATGTTTCTTGACATTTTGTATCTCGAAAACAAAAACCCCAATGGAAAAATTAAACTCGTACTATATATATACATTATTTTGTTGACATCTAACAGTTGTTAAAGTTATTAGTAATAAAACTGAATCACGATGTATATACAGGGTGACTGCTAGATCGACGTTTTCCTTTGAGGGCGTGTTAGTAGAGCTCATTTGCAATTGATTTAACCATTATATCCATTATGCAAAATCCAATAATTTTTGAGATATTTTAATACAGTTTTTTACAACACGTGAAGGTTTTAGCTCTTGTATTTTTATCTTATCAAAGGATTTAACATTATTTTTGTTACATAATTTGTACTGTGTAAACTAATAATTAAAATATCTCAAAAATTATCGAGTTTTGCATAATGGATGTTATGGTTAAATCAATAATTGCAAATAAGCTCACCACTAACACGCCTTCAACGGAATACGTCGACCTACCAATCACCCTTAAATGTGTGTTCGCAGAATACTCTACGATTTGCAAAAATTCTTTCTATGGTAGCAATTTGTTTTCTAATGGCAGGAATAAAATTCTGCTAGATCCAATATATATTTATACAATGTTTACAAAGTGAGATTACCAGAACAAAAAGGAGTATTTGCTGTCATTACTAGGTATTTATTATTTATACAGTGTAAACTGTATAGTCGTTACAAAGTTGCAAGGTAGTAACGATATAAAAAATACGAGCTTATTAACTATAACAAAAAACCTATTAAATTTAAAATAGCTCTCTGACTCCTGATAGCAAAGTTATCAACCTATAGCAATAAATAAATATTTAGAAAAAATTTTTTTAACAGTAAATAAGTGCGTCTTTAAAAGTACCACTTTCCGCACTTGTTAAGAAAATAACTATTGAATGGACTAGAAAGCAACTATTTTTGAAAAATAGGGTTTGATATTAAAGAAAAAAATCCCTCCCAAATCGGCGTACTGTCGAAAATTAGTTGGCAAAAAGTTGCTTTGGAGAAATTTTCACTTATAAATAGAAATTATCGATCCTTTGTCAAATATTTTCATCAAGCCGTAACTACTCTCAGCATCATAATCTTCTTAAAAAATAAGAGAAAATAATTTAAATCAGTAGGTAGCTAATTTAATTATTGAGCCCAAGATAAATTTGAAACAATTGGTTTTAATTAAAGTATTTAACTAATTTACACCTTGACTATTACTCCTTTTTTATCTAATTATCATAAATCCCATGGCAAATTGGATTCAATTGTCGACTAAATATATTGTTTATTTCAAAACAGGAAAAAAACAGGTGTAAAATTTTTTTACGCGAAATGAAATTGAATCTAATTTTACTTTATTTTTTAAATACATGTACAGCAGAAAAGCTGTATCATTGGAGTAGAGGAAAATACAGGTGAAACTAATAATTATAGAAAAAATTGGAACGGATTTGCAGGTTTAAGTTATCAAGCTCGTGGGCCAGCGCGATGAGTGATGAATGTAGCTCTTAGTGTCTGCCAACTCCCGGGTTTAAATTCTGTCTTCGAACATGGCAAAGGGAGCGGTTGTGTGTTCGGGTTTTTTTTCAACAGTGTAACTCCCGTCTGCGCTTCTTCTGCTTTGAATTTGGATTTGGTTTGTCTAATTTATGTATGTGTTTTTTTATATTGGCCACCTGATAAAAACACCTTCTGAATTAATAAAACACTGTAACATATGAAATTATTTCTTCAATAAAAAACAGAAGAAACTTTATTTGCTATTTTTATTTCTAGAGGACTTCCAGCCAGGTACATGAACAATTTGTCCTACGTTTCGTCCGAGTTTTCGGACTTTTTCAAGGTTAAAAGCTAATATAAATTTCCTATTTTAATTTCATTGTATGGGTGGGTTTTATTTTGTTTTTCATCATTTTTTTATTTGATAGGTATGTGATGTACGTGTAGTTCGACGAGTTAGGCACAGAATGATCATTCTCTGCCTAACTCGTCGAACTACACGTACATCACATACTTATCTCAATCTATTGGAATTATTGCAAGAACAGAATTTTCAGAGCCCCACTACGGGGCCAAGTATCTCGAAAACGGGAGCAGTTGCGCTGTTACCCAATCCATTTGGGACACCCTGTATATTGAAGGTACTGAAAAAAGTCTTTCCACTAAGTTTCATAAAGATAGTTCATAGTTTTATTTTGTTATTAATTACGAATGTTCCATGTTATTTTATTATCTTCTCGAATGCAGATTTTTTATAGAAGTCTATGTTCCAGCCCAATTTAAATTGGATTTTTAAATAGTGTTGAACATTAATTTCCAAACGAAGAATCCTATAATTAAAGGAATTCAATTAAATTGAAGTAAAATTACCCAAAACAATAACCACTTTCGCAAAACAAGCTTATAACTGTTATAAAAGTCACTTAATCGAATTATAAGTATTCAAATATAGAGCGCTAATGAGTTTAGATGTGTCCTAACGCGACGCCACCTGTCGCTCAGCTGCGTTACTTGCACCTGGACAGCTACCTTCTCGTCAGCTTACGTCTCGGTAGGTCCGTCTGTTCACACTTGCCCGCTCATACTTTCCACCCGCTCCTGGATGCCCGTCTTCAAGGAATTTACCCGCCATTGAATGATTTGTTATGCTCTGCAACCCCGAATGTCTTTATAACGGGTCGGTATCAGCTTTTAGGTTCCCCCCGAATCTCTATTATTAGTTGTACGTAATACCCGACCTTGGTTTCCGGATACGGATGGTTATTTATAACTTACTTTTATTTTATGCTATGGAATTTATTTCCGAGGGTCTCGAAGGCTTCTGGGTATGTATTTAGTTAAAATGTTTTATCAGATTTCAGCAAATAAAGATCAGTTTGTAAGTACAATAGCACAGTGGTATAACAGCTTTATGTAACTAGCTTAAACACATATTATAATACCTATTTATTATATTAACAATAATAAACATTTGTATATACATATATTTTACACCTTCTGATTTTACATTATTCTGGATTGTCATTTTTATTTGCTCTATGTTTTATCCACTACAATTACTTATGTTATGTATATTCTTTTTTTAATGTTTTATTTTAAAACTCTAAACATTTTTTCTCATATTTCAGTCCTTTAATTATTAGAACAACTCAGAACATCGGATCTAAGTTAGAGAATCTAACAAAAAAAAAAAAAAACTAACCGAAAAACCAATAAATTTCAAGTATTATTCAATTTATTCACATTTTAAAACTCATTCTATGAAAAGGAATTCTTCTGTTAAACAGTTATCCTTATAATTAATGCAAATGGTTTAAATTTTTTTGCGGATATTGAATTTTTTTCTTTTACTTCCTCACCCCTCAGTGAGGAAGATATGTACTCGTGAAAAAAATTTAGACAATTTTTATTGCATTTCTGGACGAATCTCGACGAATTATGACGATGCACAAAATTTCAAACAGGAAAATTTTCTGTGTGTCTGTCTGTCTGGTTCGCGATAGCAGCTACAGTTTTTGAGATAAAGTTTTCAAATTTGGTACACATTCTAGAGGTCAAGGAAGAGAGTGAGTTCGTTGATAAGCAAAATCGGTCCCAATTTTTTGAAACTTCAAAAAATTTAACTTTTTTGACACGTCAAAGTGACTTTTTTGAAACGTCAAAATGTGACTTTCTTGAAACGTCAAAAAATGTGACTTTTTTTGCAACGTCAGAGTGACTTTTTTGAAGCGTCAAAATGTGGTATTTTTGAAACGTTAAAATTTGTGACTTTTTTTGAAACGTCAAAAATTACTTTTATTATAAACTACACCACACATCGAGTTTTACTACGGGAAGGAAGTTCTGATCCCTAATTAATTGGCAGCGTTTTTTTTTTCTATTTAACCAAATCTTGGATTTGGTCTTTTGCTTCTTAATAAAATTTGTTAGTAAAAAAATGTCTAATATATTTTCTGAATTTTTATTTTCTTTGAACTATAGCAGGTCGCTTCATTTTTTTTTTGTTTAAAATGTAATATATTTAGTAAGTAAAAATTTTTAAATGTATATATTAGAAAAAAAAGTTGTAATTCGCAATTTAATTTTTGCTATCATATGTATGGATGAAAAAATCAAGGGTTTACATGATTCCCAATCCAATTCTAAGCTTTCAGTTTGAGGAAATTGGCAATAATTTGTTGAAATATTTAGCTAATACCCATTTACTTTTTTTTATTGAAAGAAATTTAAAAAAATATGTACAGAGTGAACCCGCGAGAAATCCCACCCCCTTTTCTCAGATATTTTTGGAGTTAGAAAGACGAAGATTGTAGGGAATTTTATGAGTTTTTTTTTTAATAGAATACCCTATATATTTTTAGTTTTTTGAAATCTACGTTTTAGTATGATTCCAGTGATATATACATGTTATATATTTGCATTATTCGTTTGGAAGATACAAGCTGTTAAAATATGGCTCGAGTATATTCCTCCGTTCATTTTCAAAATAATACATGATTTTATTTAATAGAAATATTTCACACACAAGTTATGACAAGTTAATCGACTAACAGATATTTAATTATTTAGACGCTTATTTATTTTTCCATAGGCTTCTAGAAATATGGCATTTTATAGTTTCTACTTAATTTTAAATCGAATATTTTAACAGCTTGTATCTTCCAAACAAATGGTGCAAATATATATGTATATGTATATAAAAAAAAAAAAAAAAAAAAAAAAAAAAAAAAAAAAAATGGGGGGGAAAAAATGGGGGGGGGGTGGGAAATTTTTCCAGGGGAGGATGGGGGGGGGTTTTTTTTTTTTTTATGGGGGGGTTTGTGGGGGTTTGGCCCTTACACAAAAAAAAAAAAAATTTTTGTGGGGGGGGGGGGTTTTTTGGGCGGGGGGGGAAAAAAAAAAAATAAAAAAAAAAAAAAAAAAAAAAAAAAAAAAAAAAAAAAAAAAAAAAAAAAAAAAAAAAAAAAAAAAAGGGAAAAAAAAATTTTTTTCGGGGGGGGGGGGGAGAGAAAGAGATTTGCCGAAATAAAAAAAAATAAAAAAAAAAAAAAAAAAAGGAGGGGGGACAAAAAAAACACCCGGGAACGAGGAAAAAAAAAAAAAAAAAAAGGGGGAAAAGGTTTTATGTGTAAAAAAAAAAGGGTTTTTCGGGATTTTAAAAAAAAAAAAAAAAAAGGGGGGTTAAAGGGGGGGGGGGGAGAAAAAAAAAAAAAAAAAAAAAAAAAAAAAAAAAAAAAAATGAGAGAAAAAAAAAAAGGGGGGGGGCGAAAAAAAAAAAAAAAAAAAAAAAAAAAAAAAAAAAAAAAAAAAGGGAAGAAAGGGGGGGGGGGGGGGAAAAATGGCCCCCCCCCCGGGGTTTTTAAAAAAAAAAAAAAAACGGGGGAAACACCGAATTTATGCGTTACTTAATTTCCACTCTGGAATCGAAATAAAACGTAGATTTCAAAAAATTAAAAATATATAGGGTGTTATATTAAAAAAATATATAAGTTGGTTTTGATCACACTTTTTATGCAACACCATCTATATTCACAGAGGTCAACATAAAGAAATTCATAAAATTTCTTACAATCTTTTTTTTAAGCGTTCTTTCTAATTCCAAAAATAATGGGGAAATGAGGGGGGTGGGAATTATTACGGGTTCATCCTGTCCAAAGATTTGAGAGATATAATAAATAACCTTTTTTTTAATATCAACATTTACGATAACTCTTTAAAAAATAATGTTTGAATGAAAGTAAACTGAGTCATATCACTATTACTGACTGCCCAGAATCTTCTATTAAATTTATTACAGCATTTATGATATACTCTGTACAAATAAATGATGGCAATAATTATTATTTACGTAATAAACCCCATATTTTTTTATGATTTTGATAGATCCTATAGTTGTCAAAATGACAGTACAATAATGTTTACACCTTATGTCAGAAAATTTTTGAGCAAAATACAATTGAAAATTGGAAAACCTAAATTTTACCATTAAAAAAAAATAAATCGAAAACTCTTATAAGCAAAGTCACTGCTAAATTTGTTATAGTAAGAGAAATCAGTTTAGTGAGTGAGGGACATGTTTAACACATGACATCTTCCGCCTATTACACCGCTTACATTAAATCGAGAAAGATGATTGTCGTTTTTGTTGGCACGAGACCGAGGCAGAGTTTCACTTACTAATACTTCAGGTCCGCACTTAGTTTTGTTACCAATTTGTTTAGCATAATTATTTTTATCTGTTTATTTGCTGGTGTGTTTTTGAAAATAATTTAAGAAGGCTATCGTGTTGCAGTGAGTTGTGTAAAATACAAGTGTAATATTATAAGTAATAATTTATTTTACATCTGTTTATTTGCTGGTGTGTTTTTGAAAATAATTTAAGAAGGTTATCGTATTTAATGTAAAAATGTTTCGACAGTGGGAAGCCTCTACGTCTACATCTTGTTGTGTTTGTGAAAATGAAAGTAACAGTATTTACAGTGATGAAGAAAATCAAAGTGTTTTCGGTAAGAAGAAATTGGCTACATTTGAACAAGCAAGGTTAATAATGCATTGAAACTGTGCGGAAAAAACATGGACAACTGCAAGGTGGATTACCACAAGAATATGGAGGGAGAAATATTTGAGGAATGGTTTGAAAATATTCCAATTCTGAAATTTAAACCGAATAGCATTATTGTTCTTGACAATGCGAAGTACCATTCAAGACAACTGTATAAAATTCCTAACAAGAGTTCTACTAAGCTCGAGTTACAATTTTTTTTTTAATGAAACATGATCTCTATTATGAGGAAAATTATAATAAAGCACAACTCTTGGAAGTCCTGCAAACGAAAAATTATTAGAAGTATATTATAGACACTGTAGCGGAGAGAGATGGCCCCAAAGTGTTGAAATTACCGCCACATTTCTGTATTTTCAACTCGAACAAGAAAGATTGGGAAAAAAGAATTATAAAAGTAATTACAATTGAGGATGATTATTTAAAAATGTCATAAAAATGTTGGAAATAAATTTATTATAAATTTGAACGAAGATAGTAGTTCATCTGAAAATTAAGAAGAGTGTAAGAAGGGCGAGGATCAGAGGAAGAAGCGATGTGATGTGAGGTAAAGGGAAGTGATGTGAAGTGAGGAAGTGATTTTTGTGATATCAACTGTATTATTTATTTCCGTTTTTATGCTTTCGTAATTCAGTGCTTGAGAAATATTCTTTTTCAGGATGTTACTATTTATTAATAAAGCTGCAAATCGTTTCTGTGTATCATGGTCGTAGAGTACCGATGTATTTACTGTCTCCGGCATTCACCTTGACCGCGAAACTCTTTCTCCAGTCCAGTCTATTATTAGCTTTCGAGTTGTGTACACGTTAAGTCATTTGGGCGTATTGCATATTGTTTTTATGTTTTTATTTTATTTGTTGTACTGTATTGTTGATATTAATTTAATAATAAAGAATGGCAGACGTACGCAGGGGTAGAAAACGGCCATTTGCTGACAAAGTGAATACATTCATAGGTGAATTCCCGGATTTATTCTATGATGGTGCTAACATAATTTGTAAAGTGTGCGAGAAAGATTTGATGTGCTGGGATAATCGTGATTGTGGACTTCACGTAAATAGTGTACACCATAAAAAAAATGGTGTGCCTTCGACAACACAGTTTATGTTTGATTTACTATTAATGTTGATTGCCTATGATGTTCCGCTGCACATACTCGATAAACAACCATTTCGAAAGTTCTGGAATAAATACAATGCCCAGGTGAAGTTACCAAGTCGCACAACGTTATGTAACTACCTACCAACTCTACACGTAGACATGGTAAATAAGATGAAATGTGAATTAAAAAATTCACGGCTGTGGTTATCTGTTGATGAGACAACAGATTGTAAAAAAAAATTATTTTAAATGTTATAGTATGAGTACTGGACCCTCTTAAACCGACAGTTCCACTGTTACTAGCTTGCAAAAGACTAAGTCAGTGTACTAGCGAAACAACTACCAGGGTGGTGCTGGAGACGTTAGAAAAATTTGAACTGTCAAAAAGTCAAGTGTTGATGTTTGTGACTGATGGCGCCGTGATAATGCGTTCGGTAGGCCGTTCATTGCAAGAACAAGGTTGTACGTTTATACATGTTACGTGTACAATGCATGCTTTACATCTTGTGGCAGAAACTATTCGAGAAAATTTTCCAGAGGTGGATGCATTAATAGCAAGTACAAAAAAAATTGTTTCTTAAATCTCCTAAACGTCTCCGTGCATTTCATAGCAAGTGTCCCAGTATTCCTGAACCACCACAGCCGATTCTTACAAGTTGGGGAACATGGTTGCAGGCAGCTTTTTATTATGCTGAATATTTCCAACAAATAAAAGCTGTGATACTACAATTCAATCTAGATGAGGCTGCAGCTATTAAGGAAAGCCAGACAAAATTCGAAGATATTTCCGTTGAAACAGCTTTAAAAAATATTACGAAGAACTATAAACCATTACATGAAAGCATAAAAGAATTAGAAAACAGTGGGTTGTCGTTAGCGGAGCGACTGCAAATAGTGGACGAAGTAAATCTACTGCTACACGCTATAGGTGACGCAACAAATAAGCGCGGTAAAGAAAAGTTCGCAAGTGTGTTAAATAAAGACACCGGTTTCACCAAATTAAGACAAATATATGATGGTGCAGCCCCAGATCCATTAAGTTCGTTCAAAGACTGTTTTACGTATTCGTGTATTACATCAGTAGATGTCGAACGGTCGTTTTCAAAATATAAGAATATATTTTCACCAAAGCGAACATCACCCATGGAGACAATCATAGAAACATACCTGATGCTGCAATATGGCTACACATCTTCGCCAGTTTGTGATAAGCAAGCTAGTTCATCAAGTTAGTTAAGAGGGTAAGTTTTACATACATTGTTATAAATTGTAACAGTTTATTGTTTCTCGTATTAGTTAATTTCGCATACGCCACTGTCCTACGGAACATTTTTGACAGCCCTATTTATTAATATTATTTTTTTTCATTTTGACAAAAAATTCGTCTTTCTGTTTTTATTATAGTAATAACTTTACTACTAGAATTTATTTTTAGTTCATTTATTGAGAAAAATATTTGTTTCTGTTACTATTTTGAGAGTATGTTTTCTGTTTTTATTTTATTTTTTAAAGGTTTCTTGTAGTTTTTAAATATATTCTTTATTCTGTACTAATATTCCATACCCATCCTTTCCTGGCAAGAAATGCTCATACATCCTCGCGGTCTTTGCTAGAGAGTAATAATTTATATTAAGTGAACTTAAATACAGCAAGTACGGTATGTGTAGTCAATACTTTAAATTCAATACTTTTATTTCAAGTTAGTACTTTTTTCTACAATTATTAAATTGTTGCTAGCTAAACTGAGCACAAAAATCTACATTGAAAAAGTAAACTATACAGATAAATCCGGTTCTGTGTTCTGTAGCGTCTTACCCCCGCACTAAAGCGGTTTCTCCAAATATTTCCTTAAACCGAAAAAAACTTGGTTCTATCCTGCATTAGTAAGTAATTTCTTACAAATGACTCGAGTTGGGTTGCCTATTGAAAAGTTCTACTCGTACTAATAAATTAATAGAACCTGTTTTACAGATTAATGTAAATTCCCTCCGACGTTTGATGCAAAGATCGATTTAGTTTTAATAATTTGTTCAATTTACCACGGTTTGTTTATAAATAGCGACCTACACGATTATCCGGCTACTATTTTAGTAGAAACCCAGTCCATCGCGTGCAGATGAGTGTTAATTAAGCACAACTCGTTTTATAAATAATTCATAATCTCTGTGACTTTTCAGTGCATATCAGAAGCTTTCCTTCAGAACGTTTATCATATACGGCGTATTCTTGAAATGAGTACAAGTATGTTAATTATACATTCATAATTTTTTACATTAGTTTCGTGTGTTTTTTTTTAGGATGTTTGCATTTCAGTAAAGTTAGTTTGAAATCTTTAATATTATATTGCCCCATCAAAAGATTATAGAAATGGTTATAGAACAACAATTTAAAGATTTAAAGAAAATACGTTTTGCCTAAAATGCAATCTAATGTTCGATCCGGATATTGCTGAAATTCCACACTTCTCGATATGACCGATGATATATTTAGAGGTACAGATAATAGTAACTTAAATGCATGATCCTTTTAGATTTCCCAAAAGCATTTGTAACCATAAACTGTAAAATATTGTTATCAATCTTGTCATTTGTTGGATTTGATATCAAAGCTGCTAGTTTAATAGTAAATTACCTTTTTTATAGATCACAATGAGTAAAACATCAAGGACAATTATCTAACATGTTACAAATAAAGCAAGATGTTCCACAGGGATCTATATTAAGTCCACTCTTATTTTCATTATACACTTTTAACATTAATTTATGTCTAAATCATTGCATATTTCATACTATGTACGCCGATAACAATCAAATTTATTTTAGTTTTCCATACGGTAGTTCAAATGCGGCTCTGACTTCCATAAATTCAGATTTAGAGAATACTCAGATAAAGTTACTCAAGCATTCACAGTAAGACAGGAAGAGGAAACTGTATCGCAGCTAAATGTGTTCTAATAGATTTACGATTCGAGCAGCGTATTACACGTTGCATGCCAAAAGCTTGCTGTAATTTAAAAATTCTGTATACTAATAGATATTGTCACAATAGAGATTTAAAAATATTGATTGGGGATTCTTTCGTGTTTAAATTATTATGATTCTTTATACGATTCTTTTAATACGTTAAATCTCATATCCAAAAAGTGCAGAACTTTTGTCTCAGATTTATTCATTGTTGTATACGTAGAAGACAACCGATATCACATACGTTACAAATTGCCGGGTGGCTTAACATTTCCAAAAGGAGCAAATCACATATATCAACTCTGTGTTATAAAATTATAGAAATTCTTACACGTTTAAAGAAAAATCATTCATAGGGTCAATATTCAATCAAAAAATTTTATAACAATTCCTTAGCGTAAGTAATCCTTTACAAACCAACATATTTCTATAATGTCTCGACTTATCTTTATATATATAATTCTTCTGTCCGTGTGTATGTGACTGAACTCCTCCTAAACGGCTGGACCGATTTTGATGAAATTTTTTGTGTGTGTTCCAGTGGATTCGAGAATGGTTTAGATTCACAATTCAGTCCACTGGAAAATGTTTCTTTAATTTTGTGTCCCGATAGTTGGCGCTGTGATCAGATTCAGGAAAATTTTGTACAGGACAACGTCTGTCGGGTCAGCTGGTTATAGTATAATAAATCATTCCGGATATTTCAGTTTTTATGGCTGAATGGAAGAATAGCTGACTATTTATTAGTCGAGCTGAATTTATGTCCTTTTTTTCCATAAATTAGTTAGGTATGTAAATTTATGTCAAAAAAATTTTTATTTTCTTTTTTTTGTAAATTTTTTTTTTTGGGAAAATAAATGTGACTATGTTATTATCATTATTATTATTACTGTTAAAATATTAGAAAGAAAAAACCTCTAAAAATTCAGATGAGGAATAAGGCGAATTTTTACGGCGCAGCCCCTTTTCTTCAGAAATATTTTGCTAAGAACTTTTCAAGTTTTTTAGCGTACGCGGTTCGATTAAAAAAAATCGTAACTCAGTTTCATCATGACGTAGGAATCCGCTTGGATGGATAAACAGATACGATATCAAGCTGTATACAAGCATAACAACGCGTTTTCGAGATATTCGTTCGAGAACGAAAAACTCTGTAAATTGCTGGTAGTCCCGAACGATCGCACATAAAATAATTCACACTTCTGAGATATATTCGGTATTTTATTTTCATTTGCTTTTCTATTATGTTCATCTGATATTTTTAGGCAAGATTGGAATGCCTATCCAATCTTGCCTTGTAGATAGAGAATTTAAAATGTAAAAATTCTATTTGTATATTATTAGGAAGTGAAAATGGCTGAATGTCATCACACAGATGTCTCATAACTGGTACTAACATAATGTAATTAAACCCGCGTCTAATTCCTTCTCTGTTCATATTCATTCTCCTGGGTCTGGAATCGCACCCAGGTTGCTATAGTTGCCCGCGTGTGCGATGCTTGGATGACGCTCTCATACCAGAGCCATCCAAGTGGAAGCCACAAAGGTACGACTGGCTCCCTGTCAGTGGTTTTCCTTTAGTTTCTTTTTTGAGTTTTGTCCATCATTTTAACTCAGTTACACCGTGCTGATGAAGACTAATTGGTCAGAAATACGTGTTCACGGTTTGCATCTGCAAAATTTGAATATTTTAAAAAAGGAAAGGACGCAGTTGAGGCGCAAGGTTACAAGAACTGGCCAAGACATCAATAATCTTTTAAGAGGCGAACAGCTCGACAAGAATAAGGTTGTTACGCTTTTAACACAATTAGATGCTTAAAAGTATAAGATTATTTGTTTGTTATGAAAAAATCAAAGACTTGTTATTTTCATCAGATGTTGAGGATGATGAAATTGAACAAAAAATGGATACTACTGAATCCTATAGAGAAGAATGGATTAGATATATAGCAGAATGTGAATATGTTACAAGAAATGAACCCGCAGAACATGCTGAAGCTGGTGGAAGCGTATTGTCAGACTAGTTAAAGAATTAATACTTCGTAATTTGCGTAAAGCCTCAGTATATTATGAAGAATTAATGACTATACTGTACGATCGTGAGGCAGTCATAAGTGCACGTTCATTACGTTTCAAATGATGTAGACGAATTAGTTGCTTTGACCCTTCGTTTTTTTTTACAAAGTATTTCAAGATGTAAAGTACCTGACTGATGAAATTGATCTAAGTAATCTGGTGAAACGTTACAGATATTTACAAAAATAAGAGACAATCTTCGTGAGTGATTTAGAAAGGAGTACCTGGCAGAGTTGGTTCACTATGGGCAAAGAAAAGTAACTGAGATTAAACCTGGTGGGGTCAGATAATATAAAACGCATAAATTGGACTATGGGTAAAGTCTTAGAAATATATAAGGGCAAAGACAATTTACCTAGAGTAGTTCGAGTCAAGGTAGCTTCTGGTGAGTTAATTCGGCCATTTCAACCTTTATTTCCATTAGAAATTTCGTCGCGTGGGAATAAAGAAATGCAAAATGTAGATCAAATTGAAAAGAAAGAAGAAAATAAGAAACAAGAAAATAGAAAACAAGAAAATAAGAAACCGTCCAATACCAATAATGATGGTAATTATATAACTCAAAGAGGAAGTGTGGTGAAAATACCCGCGCGTTTAAAAACAATTGTTATTTTGTTTGCAATTTATGATTGCAAAGGTGTAAGAATATTGTGAATCCTTGTTGTTACTTTCTATTATATGAATCAACATTGTATATGTCAAGAATATTAATATAGATATTTGTAGCTTCTGGTGAATTATTTCAACCATTTCAACATTTATTTCCATTAGAAATTTCGTCGCGTGAGAATAAAGAAATATAAATTGTAGATCAAATTGAAAAGAAAGAAGGAAATAAGAAACATAAAAATAGGAAACAAGAAAATAAGAAACCGTCCAATACCAATAATGATGGTAATTATATAACTGGAAGAGGCTGTGTGGTGAAAATTCCTGCGCGTTTAAAAAAAACAGTTATTTTATTTGCAATTTCCGATTGCAATGGTGGGAGAATGTTGTGAATCCTTGATGTTACTTTTTATTATATGAATCAACATTGTATATGTCAAGAATATTAACATATATATTTATAGCTCCTGGTGAATTAATTCGACCATTTCAATATTTATTTCCATTAGAAATGTCGTGGCGTGAGATTAAACAAATACAAAATGTAGATCAAATTGAAAAGAAAGAAGGAAATAAGAAACAAGAAAATAGGAAACAAGAAAATAAGAAATCGTCCAACACCAACAAAGATGGTAGTTATATAACTCGAAGAGGACGTGTGGTTCACCACACATTCCCGTGCGTTTAAAAAAATAGTTATTTTCTTTGCAATTTACGATTGCAGGTGGGAGAACGTTGTGAATCCTTGTTGTTGTTTTATTATATGAATCAACACTGTATATGTCAAGAATATTAATATAGATATTTGTAGCTTCTGGTGAATTAATTCCACCATTTCAACATTTATTTTCATTAGAAATTTCGTCGCGTGAGAATAAACAAATACAAAATGTAGATCAAATTGAAAAGAAAGAAGGAAATAAGAAACATGAAAATAGGAAATAAGAAAATAAGAAACCGTCCAATGCCAATAAAGATGGTACCTAATTATATAACTCGAGGAGGACGTGTGGTGAAAATTCCCGCGCGTTTAAAAAAATAGTTATTTTGTTTGCAATTTACAAAGGTGGGAGAATGTTGTGAATCCTTGTTACTTTTTATTATATGAATCAACATTATATATGTCAAGAATATTAATATAGATATTTGTCTGATATTTAATAGAAAAAATAATAAAAAAAAGTCATAAAACAAAATAGGTATTTTATTTACAAAATAAACAAGTTACTAAAGATATATTTCTCCATCCAACACGTATAATTCCTCCGCGAGGTGCACTTTTCGATTTTCGCTGCATATTAACTTCTAGATATAAAATTGATTGCTCTTATTATTTATTTGATATATTGCCCGATATATGATTAATTTTGCCCTTTTATACGGCAAAAAACTCAGACGTAAAAATTTAATCAACGTTTTGACCGTTGTTTTTAATTTTACTAACACTACTACTATGTCACCCTGTTTAGATAAATATGCGTTGGCGACTTACGTTTCATTTAAAATTCATATGATGTAAATTAATTTATAATTACACCATAATTAACCACCCAATGCTTCATATAGACGAGCGGCAGATATAGATTACTTTTGATATTTTCCAGGTGACAGGGCGGTGTGCTATAAAAGAGTTTACCTGACTTGTTGACAAAAATAATGTAAATATGAAGGTTAGTTGAAATTCCAAGGACAACTTGTGATCCTTCGGACAGTGTAAAGATTTATAACCTATTTTTCAATAACAATCAAGACGACAATCGTCCAGTCAGTCAACAATTATTTGAGAATGGCTCAATACAATTTAAAGAAATGTTTGGACCCGCATTAGTCACACTCTTATGAAAAAATAGGTATTTGTAATGCCTTAGTTCATTGTTTTATTCCTAAATGAAAAATCTAGAATTTTCGGAAAGCAATTCGTTTGTCTGTAATAAGAACCGGGTTTTAACAAACACTCTGTAAAACATTTGATTACAAATAATTTGTACAGCTTTCTCTCACGCACACCCCTGGTGAAACTGACAACATCTGTTTATAAACATACGTGGGATTTACCGATCGGTTTCCAGAGATGGCTTTTACAGATATAATATAATATATTGCAAGCATCTACAGAAACACTCCCAAACTACAAAAACATATTAAGTGCATTTTATTTCATTTTACGATGTTCATGGTAACTTAGTTTTGTCAGGGAATGCACTATATTAAATTAAAACGTAATGTGTAATATATTCTTTTAAATTAACAGTATATTGGTAATTACATTATTAAGGGCCAACGGCAGGCCTTGGCGTGGAGGGAAGAAAACATTTAACACAATCAAACAGTATCTTCCATAACGTGGATTCATGCGGACATAGGTACAGTGACATGCAACGTAATTTTAACTTAGATTTGGTGCAATTTATGATAGGATGTAACATACTGTGGTCGAAACAAAACAATCCACTTTTTAGACAATTTCTGGAAAAATGTATTAGTGGCAAATATAGCAATATTTACGTCTTCGGGGTCTATACTAAGAAAAATATATTTATCAACGGAGTGTAAAAATATTAGACAGAAAATTTCTTCTCAGCTTAATGTGAAGTATATCTGGCTTAGCGTGGTCGAAACTGCTTGTGGGTTTAAGGTAGCCAACGTTTTTAGTGGGTCAATAGGAGGAAAATTGTTCAATGAGCGGATACTTGATTGCCTCTAAAGTTTTAGAAGCTACAAATTCTCGCACTATAGAGGAGGTAGTGAATTCAAGTCTACAAGAGTTTTGGGGTGACAAAGATTCAAAATATAAGGACAAGTTCTTATTCTATTTCTTACCGATTGAGTGAATTATATGAAAGCTGCTGGAAGAATTTTGTAGGACACACATCAGAATATACTTCACGTAACATGTTTAGCACATGGGCTTCATAGGATTGCTGAAACTATTAGGGGGCGCCACCCTAATGTTTATAATTTGATATCTAGTGTAAAAAGTTTTCCTTAAAGCATCAAGTCGTGTACTGTTATTTCATGAAATTCTACGAAATACTCAATTACGTCTATTGCGCATTGTAACACGATGGAGAACTTGGCTAGAGGCATCGTACTATTAGTTTCATTTTGAAAATATGAAAGTTGCTATTTCACAGGCGCAACAAGCATTTATGGATCCAACTGTTCAAGTAAATCTTTAGACCATACACGGAAGTTTTTCACGAATTCCTCTAGCCATACAGGATCTTGAACATCAGCCAACATCAGAATTTACTACAGTTGATGTAATAAACGTTGTACTCGATCCTCGACAATATATTCTTCAATTGCAGGGAAAAACTGCTGCGAGGATACAAACAAGATTCTAAACTGTTTTAAAAAAAATTCCGAATTTGTTACGATGACAGGTGTAATTGACCTTGTAAATGGCAAAGAAGTAGACTTTGCTACACCGGGCATGAATGTGGTGACTTCAAGAAAGTTTACATATTTTAAGTATGCTCCAGTTACATCTGTTGACGCAACTGGCAGTGAAAAATACTTGTGTGTGTAGTTTACTGTTAAGTACATCCCCCTATAACTCCAGTTCTCTTTGAGTGAGTGTTTATAATAAATTGATTTTATCAACGATGGATAATGCGGAATCCGCTAAAAAATTTCATGTCAAGATATCGTTTCATATATGCATGCAAATCCCTCTTTGGTTGCCATTATATTTAAGATTTACAAGATTTAAACTAAACTTTGTACTTTATTTGAGTAAATAAAATTATTACTATATTATATTATTATTATTAAATCTGACACATAACCATCTAAAGCCAACTCTGGTTTTACGTCATGTCCGATTGATAAATCCTACCTCTGTTTATAACTAAAATATACCTTACCACTATCTAGTAGTAAGGTATATTATTATACAGTTTCATTATTCTGTAACTGAATTTAATTTGTGTTTAGTTGTATTAATACTTATGAATACTAAAACAGTTTTCGAATATTTCCTAATTAGTTTGACCCACTTTAATAAAAGTGGTCCTAAATACCTGTTTATTTGTTTCCCGAGAAACAAAGAATATTTAAGACGGCACCGATCTAAGTGCAGCAACGTGTTTATAGAACTATCGTTTATGTACAATCTTGTTGTTTTAAATTTCATATCTTAGCATCAGCCACAACAAAATATTAATTTATCATTCATTTCGTTGAAAAAAATAGAGCCAGATTTGCTCAAGCATAGAGTCAAATAAAATACCAAAGTCAATTTTTATCTATTCATACAATTTTTTTAATGAATATTATTATAAGTGCCATTTCCGATTGGAAATTATCTCAGATTAATAATATATAAAGATAACTAACACCCATAAGAGATACGCTGATTTTTATGACCGATACATAAACAACAATTGGCATGTTTACATGTCAACGTATCCAAAACAAATCAGGGGAGGCTCCAGGCTTCAGCGTTTATTTTAATGCTTTTGTATTACTTAAAACTTAATAGGTACACAAAATTTGTTTGCTTGAAGAATGTATTTTTCAATGCTATTTTGATGTTTCTATCTTAATCTCTGTTGTTTTTAAGTGATTTTAAAGTTTTGTATTAGATAATAATTAATAAACGATTTTTAGTTACTTATAAAGATTTATTTAGTGAATATTTCTTGACAAACAATGACTAGTAAATGTGTGTGCGGCCAAAGAGGAAAACAACGGGGTTGTTTATGTTTTCATAGTTAAGTAAACAAAACAGATCAGGGTCGGCATAATGCGTGAAAAAAAAAACAACATTTAGTTCCATTTGAACAGTAAAAAATCCACATGTTATTAAAAAAGATACTTATACAAAAATATTTATTTTATCTTGAATGGAAAGTTCATTCTTAAGGTTACTCACAAACTATAGATGTTTTGAAGTCTGTTGATATTTTTTTATTTCAATTTTAGAGGTTGCTATTAAAAAATGTGTTTATTTTCAGATTTCCCGAGAATCCGGTGAGAAGAGAAAGTTGGCTGAAAGTTCTCAAAATGGAAAATGCCAATAAGTGGCACTACGTTTGTTCAGAGCATTTTAAAAAAGTGATTATACTATTAAATGACCTGGTTTAAAAATCTTGAAAATCAGTACTGTTCTATTTTTCCCCTAGCAACACTATTACCAGGTTCGTCATACGTACTGTCCAGGTTAATAGAGAATTATATAGATAATTAATAGTCAGTCATTTATATGAGCATGAAATAATATCACCTACAAAGCATCAACTGTTTTGTTGATATGTTACTTTTATTGAAGTGATGTAGGTTTGTATATTTTAAAGAAATTTCACTTGTTTCAGCATTGAAAATTATATTCTTTCGCCACCATTAGTACCCAAGATAGCGAGGTATGTGAAATTTAAATTTACAATGCAGTGATCCAAAAACAATTTGCATCACGATACATTTAAAGAACTTAAAAATATCTACAATTTGATGTACCGGGCATAGCCGTTGCTTAAAAAATAGAAAAAAATAAGGACCAGGGGAGTTCAGAGTGGCAGGTCTTGTATATTTAAATTTAACATACCTTGCTATCTTGGGTACTAATGGTGGCAAAGGAATTAAATTTTCAATACTGAAACAAATGAGATTTCTTTGAAATATACAAACCTACATCACTGCAATAAAAGTAACATATCAACATAAGAGTTGATGCTCTGTAGGTACCTATCTACTTGATATTATTTCATGAGATGGGAATGAGTGACTACTTAGCGTATTATTAATTTTCAGTATAATTCTCTACTAACCTGGACAGTATGTGTGACGAAGTGGTGATAGTGTTGCCAGAAGAAAAAGGAACAGCATTGATTTTCAACACTTTTAATCTAGATCCTATAATATTATAATCACTTTTTGTAAAGTGTACAGTTTGTGAGCAACCCCGATAAACAACCCCGTGGTTTTCCTCTTTGGCCGCACACTACACACTTATTGGTCATTGTTTATCAATAAATATTCACTAAATAAATTTTTATAACTAAAAATCGATTATTAACCAGTACCAAATAACACAAAACTTTAAAATCACTTAAAAACACAGATTAAAATGACAGACGTCGTCTTACAGAACACAATTTGTTGTCAAGACGGTGATAGATCGGGCATTGATCGGGTTTCTTCGTGCTGCGTTCATGATTCTGACCAATAGGAATAAAACCAGCCATAATATTTACGTACATCGCGTAGGATGTAGATGAATCGGACAACTTTTTATGTTTTGTTACTCATCTTCTAGTATTATTAATCTGAGGAAATTATTTTGAACGATACAAAAGACAAACAATCTCTGCTATTGAATTGAATCTTACTATTCTCTTATATGGTCAAAAAGGAATTAAATTTGATGTATCGTCATACTAATTAATCAACTTCATACAGTTGATAATAAATTAATCATTAAAATCATTAGGTATTCTATTAGATGACAATACATGATGGTGGTGACACAGTCAACACTTGTATATCTATTTATGGACCATACAAAATTAATGTTTTGACTCGTAGTTGCCAACACTTGAATGATAGCATACTACGTTTTTCTTGTGTGTGATTCTAATTTCCCTATTTTTTATAGCCTCCTATATATTTTCTTGGATCAGATGGTTCTGTGTAAAATTTGTCCATCGATTCAATGAGTTTTGTTTCGAAGATGATTTCAAAACGATTTGATTATCAATAGTAGATAAGTTAGTTGTCATATAATGTTAAAAAATAGGAAAAGAAAAGCTGCTTTAAATTCTGTAGTAGCAACTCACAATTATTGTTATCCTTTAAATTGACAGAAAAACAAATAAATAGGTACTGTAAACACAAATAACAGCGTCAACGGAATCATTAGACAGGCCATAGTTTCAAAGTTTTCAAGATGTAAGTCTTAATTTTGGCAGGGGTAATACATACCGAAATCGGCAAATTTTTCATTATTTGACACTTTTCCATCACTTCCGGTTTCCCCGGAAATGACCCAAACTTTGAAATTTTAAATGGAACACTCTTACATTTTTTGTTTCCACAGACGATTTTAAGTACGATGAAATAGTTTCAAAGAAAATGTTGAGACTACTTGAGTTTTTAGGGCTATTTTTATTTTTGCTTCTAAAGTACAATGAAAGCATTCAAATCAATCAAATGGACCAAAACGATAAGTAGCTACAACCAACCAAAATTTCTGAAATCACTAATTTGTAATTATGTAAACTTTTTCAAATGGCAACATCTTTTAGACACCCAGTAGTTAAATACTAATGTTCACGACAAATCCATTGAAGCCTTCAAATCGAAAACCGGTTTGATATTAGTCCAAATACACAAGTTGCTTGGTGGATAATAGTTAAAATATCGAGAAAATATATACCTACGCTTATCAAGTAAATATGTCGTGGAAATTGAATAAAACTAGATTCAAAACATTCATTTTTTTAACAAAATAACGCTGTAAATAATATAAGTGTGCTGTGAAAACAAAAAGGAGTTTGACAGATAATAATACGTATGTATTGTTAACTTAATAAGTTTGCACTTTATAGATAAATTTGTTGTTGTTTGTTGTTTTTTAATTATTGTTGTTATTGCTTAACATGTATACAAGGCATGAAAAAGTGGACAAGTCGTTAATTTTTGGACAATGTCACAAAAATTCCAGAAACGCTGCAGAATTGTATGCCCAAAGGTATCCGAACAAATATCATTCATGTTTTCAATATTTTTCAATTGTGGAAAAGTCAACATTTAATGAGGCAAGGTAATTTTCAGGAAAGATTTGGAGTAAATGTGAGCTGGGGCGATTGGAACAGAATTATTGGACCTATTTTCTTTCACGGACCTTTGACAGAGGAGAGATATTTGAAATTCCTACAAAATGATATTGAAGAAATGTTAATGGGCTTACTAATTGTAGTTTCTGAACAAATGCATAATCAACAAGATGGGGCTCCGCCTCATAATGCTGCTCGAGTTATGGCCCAGTTAGTGAACTGGTATAATGGGCGAGTAATTGCAATTTATGGACCTGTACCTTGGCCTACCCGCTTACCAGATCTAAGCATTTTAGATTTTCTTGTGTGGGGTTATGTGAAAGAATGAGTTTTTTTATAACTCCCTCAAACACTTGAAATTTTACAAAATCGTATCCGCGAAGTTTTTGCAAATATAGCTCCTGCAATGTTGCGAAATGTTATGCGAAACACCATTGACCGAGACAGAAAATGTTAAGAATAAGAGGGAATACACTTTGAACATTTATTACCGTTTAACTAATCTTTTAATATGTTTTTTATTGTTAAAATAAATCATATCGGGCAGCACACTTTTATTATTTGCAGCGTTGTTTTGTTGAAAAAATTATTGTTTTGAATCTAGTTTTAGTCAGTTTCCACGGCATACTTACTTGATAAGCGTATTTTCTTGATATTTTAATTATTATCTACCAAAGAACTTGTATGTTTGGATTAATATGAAATCGATTTTCGATTTGAAATTATCAATGGATTTGTCGCGAAAATTAATATTTAACTATTGAGTGTCTAAAAGGTGTTGCCATTTGAAAAAGTTGACATAATTACGATTTCAGAAATTTTGGATGGGCGTAGCTACTAAACCAATTCGAAAAATCTCACGTTTTTACATTTTTCTCTTATCGGTTTGGGCTAAAGATCGCTGAGGAAAAGGCTACAGAAATATGTAAGACCTGGATGAAACAAACAGAAAACAATAAAGTAGAAAAAACCTACTAAAGCCAATTTGCTGTTGAAGAAAACTGGTGAAAACCTATCTCAGGAATTTATTTAAAATTTAAATGACTGTTACAAACGAAAACAAAAACAAACCACAAACTTAAATGTGCCAAAAAATAATATATTAGTGCAGCGGGGACTGTTTTATTTGTAGGTGCAATATGGACCTAACCAATGTGGGAATTGCATACCAAAAGTGCAGAAAAACGTATCATGCAAAATGCCTGGGAAAAAAATATGTATTCATGTATACTATTTTTTTTGTATACTCAACTTGCAGTTAAATTTAGATTTATAATGTTTGGTCTTCCAATGATTTTTGGATGCCAATGACTAGAAAACAGTTGTTTTTAGAAAACATGTGGAAATTAAAAAACTCATGTTGATCTTGGAATATTAAAGAGCATTTGCAGTTATGACAAAGTAAGGTGAGTCGTATTACCAAATTCGATACTGAAATTGTTATATTTAGTGTCTTATTATTAATTTATTGACTGAGCTTAAAGTGCCAATAATTGGGTATTTTACCCTAACTACCTTAAAGCTTTCTAAAAAGACAAAATGCTGATTATAAACCTAAAGAAGCGAAAATATTTACATGACACGAAGTTACTCCTTGTTTGCTCGATGCTCCCAACGAGAAGTTTTTGCTACTGAAAGTAATCATGATAATAGAATTGTCGGGTGCTTGTCACCGGAACGAATTTTGTAAAATGACGATAAATGACGTCTTTTATAGTTGTACAGTCCAGAACCAAAATATATATAACATTTACGAGTAGTAACCAATAATAAAGAACATAAAATCCAGCTAATATTTGTTGCAAGTACATATCAATTCGGCCAAAACAAACACAAAATTATTTCTTCACTACATAAATTGAAAATGCAAATTTCAGGTAGTACAAGTAAAACCATTTGCCGAAATCCCCAACCTTATTACATCGTTTCTTAAACTACCAAATACAACAAAATACACTGGTTACAATTTCAAAAGCTTCAGTTTTAGTTTGTTCAGGGCTGACATCTTGTGGTTTAAAGGCGTGTGGGCTGGAGATCTTCGATGGTTGCAGAGGGAATGTGGAACAGTATATTGAAGAATAAGTGGAAGTTGCCTATAATATTTCTTTATGGCAAAACGTGAAAAATTTAAAACAGTGAAGTAAATAACGTTTCTAACTTACAAGATTGCTCTAATTCTGTCTTACGATCGATTTCGTTTAGTAGAAATATAACTCATAATTAATAAGCCTGGCCAAGCGATGGTAGATTCAGGGTCGGGCGCAATACCAATGCCATTGCGCGCTTGTTTACGATGACGATGACACGACACACTTCAGTTGTTATCTGTCGGTCAATGCATAGAGTACTAATAAATAATAAATAATGTTGAGCGTAACGAGTAGTAAACGACCGTACGCTGTTAAAGTGAATAAATTTATCGGTGAATTTTCGGATTTATTCTATGATGGATGCAAAATAATTTGTGATCAAGACTTAATGTGCTGGAATAAATACGGCTGCAAAATTCATGTCAATAGTAACCGGCATAAAAATTTAAAAAATGGCGTGTCTTCTTTGGGACCTCAGTTTATGTTTGATTTACTGTTAATGCTGATTGCCTGTGATGTTCCCCTGCGCACATTGGATAAACCAGCATTTCGGGAGTTCTGGAATAAATACAATCCTCAGGTGAATTTACCAAGTCGTTCATCGTTACGTAGATATGTACCAAGTGCTCGTGAAGACATTGTAAATAGGATTAAATGTGCATTAAAAAATACACGGCTGTGGTTACGTGTTGACGAGACGACAGATTGTAAAAAAAATCTATTTTAAATGTTATAGTACGTGTACTCGACGCTGTTAAACCAACATTTCCACTTTTACTAGATAGCAAAAGACTAACTGCGTATACTGGCGAAACAATTACGCGGGTGGTGTTGGAGACTTTCGAAAAATTTTAACTGTCAACAAGTCAAGTGTTGATGTTTGTGACTGACGGTGCTGCGACAATGCGTTTGTTGGGCCGTTTTCTTCAAAGAGACGATTGTAGGTGTTTACATGTTACGTGTAAAGTGCATGCGTTCCATCTTGTAGCAGAAACGATTAGAAAATATTTTTCAGAGGTAGATGCATTAATAGCAAATACAAAAAAAGTATTTCTCAAATCTCCTAAACGGCTTCGAGCATTTCACACACTGTGTCCTGGTATTCCTGAACCACCAGAGCCGATTCTTACACGTTGGGGAACGTGGTTGAAGGCAGCTTTTTATTATGCTAAATATTTTCAACAAATAAAAGCTGTGATACTACAGTTCAACCCTAACGAGGCTGCATCTATTAAGGAAAGCCAGACAAGCTTTCAAGATGTTTCCCTTGAAACAGATTTAAAAACTATTTATAACAATTATAGAGGACTACACGACGCAATAGAAAAATTGCAAAATACTTCGTTGTCGTTAGTTTAATCGCTTCAAATAGTGAACGACGTAAATACACAGCTACAGACTATAAATGACGCAAAAAATAAGTCCGTTATTGAAATATTCGAGAGTGAATTACGGAAAGATCCTGATTTTACCAAATTAAGACAAAGTTGTGATGGTGTATCTACAGCTACGTTAAGTGTGTTCACAGAATCTTTTACTTATGCCTGTATTACTTCCGTAGATGCTGAACGGTCTTTTTCAAAATACAAACATATTTTTTCACCACAGCGAACATCGCTTACTGAGACAACTGTAGAAACATATCTGATGCTACACAGTTATGATAGAAGTGCTCCAGTTTGTGATAACGACAACCAAGCTACTTCATAAATCTGCTTAAGAATTTGAGTTTTGTACATATTTTTATAAAGTGTACCAGTATTAATAAAATTTATTTCCATTTATTTTATTTATTTATTTATTATTAGTTATCACTTAGATATACAATGTACATGTGTGAACGTCATTTAACAGTTTAATAATAATGTGCAGCACTAAGCTTACAAAATATAAGGAAATACATAAAAAATAATTTAAAGCGAACGAAATAGTACAAAAACATACATCACAATATATAAAATATTTTTGTTTTTATTATTGTACTTATTCAAGTATTATGATATGATGCATACCCAGTACGTCTCTGTAGGATTAATGACCTTGGCCAGGCTTAATAATTAATAGTGCCATAACCGTTATTAAAAAATTAATAATAGTTGAGTTTGATATTGTATAAATAATTTAAAACAAGAGTTTTATTATTTTTTAAAACGGCACACAGAAATAACGTATTTTTGACGTTTGAAAATGAAATTTCTGACACTGATAGCAAAATCGTGATTATGATTGAAATTCATCTTCATTGTAAATTTATAAGAAAAAACGCGGAAACAAATGATTGCATTTTAAAAGTACAGTTTCACTCAAAAAACACAAATTTTCCAGAGGACATCATTGTTCTAACAAAGCGAATTTTTCGTCGTATATAATTGCTACTACAATTCATTTATTCCAAGAAAGCACATTCAGTTACACTTTTTATTTAAACCTAAACGTGCCCATCTAAAATAGAAAATTTCGAATAGTCAACAACATAAAGGCATGTCGGCAACAATTTGTTTGGTACATAAAAAGAAGGTACAAAATTATGGAAACATCTTCACTACAATAGGTGCAGATGTGACAAGCGGTATCCCGTTTAGCAAATAATGGATGGCCATGGTTAAGATTCAATACAATATTGCAGTTGTTTACTAGTCGATGGCAGTTTGTGGTGAGACAGGGTGCGGGTTGTGACAACTACCCCGCCCGCGCATTTATGAGATAGCTGCTTTTGCCTTTTAGGAGCCTTACGAATACTTGTAAATAACCCTGCTGATTTATGGTCAATTAGTCACAGTTCAATCGTTTCAAATTTCAAGTGAACATAAAGCAAAGTCTACAATAACTAAACAGCTCTCTTGAGTGAATATAGTTATGTTATGAGATACTGCTTTCGTATTGTTATTGTTAAATAATAATTATTAAGGCACCCTTTATTCCGTCTAAGTGTTTCAATACCTATATTTCAATGTTATAATAATAATAATAATATCAGTTCATTTATTTACCTAAAGATCATAATAAATACAATTAATGCACATAATAAGCGATTAAATGGTTTCAACAAGACATAATGTCACAATAATACAAAAGAAAAAGTTAGAAAATAAATAAAAATAGCAATAACACTAAATAGAAATTGCATTGAGTCCAACTTAACGAAGTTTTACTAACTTAGTATTTTTTAGGTCTAAAAGGAGAGATATAAATTGTTGAACAGTTTCAGTAGTCTTCATTTCGTGAAGAGGAAGATTGAATTGTACAACTTCTTTATGAAATATACTTTTCATATTACTATATTGACAGATGTTCTTTTACATAAAAGTTATTATAATTTTTTTTAAATATATGAAAGAAATTTGCTTTTTAATGTTTCAAAAATATTTTATTAGAAACTCTAAACGTGTTTCGGCGTTTTAGGCCTTTGTCAAGAGTACAGGGAATACTCCCTGTACCTCTTCCCTGTCCCTATTCCCTGTACTCTTGACAAAGGCCTAAAAAGCCGAAACACGTGTAGAGTTTCTAATAAAATATTTTTGAAACATTAAAAAGAAAATTTCTTTCATGTATTTAAAATATTTAATGATGTTTCACAAGGAGCCAACCGCAGAATGAATTCAGTGTGTTAAAAGTTATTTGTAATAACAATACGTATATTACGTAGGTGTACATCAGTAACAGGCGATACAACCGGTTAAATATTATTAATCAGGCTTCATTTCATTTATTTCAAGTTTATTGATTTTTCTGCCAAAGTCTATAATTTTAAGTTTACAGTAGCTAACATTTCTTCAAAATTAGTATTTTCATAATATTGTTACGTGTTTGATATCCCAACAAACACCTTTACTTGTAGATTCGTTGATTGAAAGTCCAGGTAACACTTACTCACTACTTTATTAACTAATTAATAATTAACAACAATATATGAATCACTGTTTTAACTATAATCACAATTAAACACTTTTAAGCCTCTATCTTATTTCTTCTTTACCCGTTCACTTTCAACTTAAGACTGAGTCTCGGCCCACCGTGCGTCTTATTTATACATCCATTTACGTGGTCGAGAACATTCCAGAACATTCCCGGCCCTCTTCGTACAAATCTAGTCCCATCTTTCCAGTCTATACGGTCCAGTGGCGTAACACTGCCCCTTCTTTAAGTTTGAACGTCCCGGCCACGCAATTCTATGTTCCCTGCATACTTAGCTAGTCTCTGTATATGCATCACCTTCATCTTTGATTTTGGACTGAATTCGGTATACAACGTCGATTAGTTTAGTGATGACAGTGTATGACCCTTCCCAGAGCGAGTGAAGCTTTGGGACCTGTCATTCTTTCGTTGTGGGTTATATAGCCAAACCAGATCCCCGACTGAAATTCTCTTGAATTCGCCTTAAGATCATAATGACCCTTCATGTGATCACTTCCTATTGCCATTCGCTCAAAAGAAGCACCAATGTTATATTGCTTCATTGGGCCCTTACTTCTTGTCTGTGGCTCCATTCTTGCCATGCAAACTGCACATTGGCGGCACCAAGTCTCACATCTTAACGACTGTTTACCTAGTAGAATCGTTCTCTTTTCTCAGGGTTTTGTTGATGCGAAAATGTCCGCCAGACATTACAGTATGCACTTGCTGAAGTACTTTTTTTATGTCACACCTGGGGATTATCAATTTCAAAATAAATTTCCTCCCATCTGGACTTTCCCACGCTCTCTTCAGCGGTCCAACCTCTGCTCTAATGGAGTCCCATTGTGCCCATAAAGCCTTTCGCCCCACTGATTTATTTAAAATGTCCTTCTGGGTGGGGTTCCTCTTTCTTTCCATTTTAGTCGGGTCGGGTTCCTTTCTTTCCTTCCATCTTTACGACTTTTATCAATAGGACCATCGTTTTCTTATCGTTTAACTGCGGTTTGCAGTCTTTCTGGCATGGTCTCTTGGAAATACCATCTGCCTTTTTATTAACCAGCACAGTCCCCAAGGTACCAGCCCGCCGATTTTCCTGCAGGTCCTCCATTACTGCGACATTTACCCTTTCCGGGCTGCGCTGACGACAGTTACTCTAAATATGGCCCACTCTGCCACACTTATAACAGAGCATGCCTCCTCCATTCTGTCTACCACTACTTTGTTCTTGTCTCGTTTAGGAATTCGTCTTTGTCAATATTTGTGCGATTAACTTTTGTAACTCGGTTAATACGACTTGCATGGTTTTATCTGTCGAGGTCTCTTCCACAGCCATGGCTCGTAATCTCTGGTTTGATTGTGTGTTATCCTCATGGGCAACCTCAATCTCAAGTGCATGTAATAGAGCCTCACTATTTCGCTTGTGTCTCGCTAACTTAAGAGTCCGCCTAACTTCCTGGTACCTTACTCCATCAATGAATGCTCCAACTGTCAACTGTTGCTGAGACTCTTTGGTGCATCAGGATAGGTTAAATGGGCTTATCTCTTCACAGCAGCCTCGAACACCTGTAAGCTTTCTCCATCCCGTTGTCTGCGTGATTTCAGCTGAGCATGATATACTTGGGCGAGATGTTGGTTGTCATATCTTAGTTCTAATGCTGCCTCCAGAATGCTAAAGTTTTGTTGCTGTGCTGCAGGAATTGTTTGGAGCAGGTCTAATGCTTGGCCCCTCAGTGCTAATACCAATGCTGTTGCTTTTTCATCATCGTTCCAGTTATTTGAACGTGCAGCTATCTCGAACTGTGTCTTATAAGTAGATCATGAACTTTGATCGTTGTAGGAAGGTGGTTATAACCTAGCACCAGACGCCACCCTTCTCTCTTAATTGTTTGTCGGGCTACTTCTTCCTTAACATCAGTTATTTCTCCTACAAACTTTCCTCTAAATTCACTGACTTCTCTTTTAACTTCTATGACTTCAACCCGTACATCTTCTTTCAATTGTTCAGTGATCGAGAGCATGACTTGATGCTGTCCCTCCATAATTTGTCTTAATTCTTCCTGGCGTCTCATTTCTAAGCCCTTCCATCATTTTTCTTAAGCCATCTTTTTCTTCCTGTTCTTCTCTTTCTTCGTAACATTTTCTTTCTTGTTCTTCTTTTTCTCCCTGTTGTCTTATTTCCAGGCATTCCATCATTTTTCTTAAGTTATCTTTTTCTTTGTACCTTTTTCTTGATCTTCCATAATTTCCCTTTGTTCATCTTTCTCTTTCTGCCGCTTTCTTTCTTGATCTTTCATAATCTTTTTTAATTCTTCCTGGCGTTCTCTTTTCTGTTCTTCCATTTGTTGCACCAATGCTGCAAGTAAGTCTTGTGTTTGTTTCTCCGCCATGCAAAATAAAGTTTATTACATTGTAAAGCCCGTAAAATGTTGTTATCACGTCTATTTTAATAATGGAATCTTACAGAAAAATCTTGAAACAGCATTAAAAAGTCTTACTTAGAGTCTATATCACGTTCCCGTTAACACAGTTCACGTATCTCCTGTTGTTTCCAAATCGAATGTTCTAGAATATTCACGAAAAGTCACTTGTTGTCTTGTTTACAAGTCCACAACATGTTATCGTTCGCAGCACTCGTGAATCTGCACTTATTTCTATATCGAGTGTCTATAACACGTTATTGCTTGAAGCACTCGCGTATCTCCGGCGGTTTCTAAATCGAATGTTCTAGAAACTTCTCGAAAATCCACTATTCAGTTCAAAAATAGTCCTCAAACTCTGTCCAGTAGTTTAATTCTTCGTGTCACCACTAATTCCTGAGAAGAGCACTGTAGAACCTTTTCGGTAACACACAGGTAACACACTAACTACTTTATTAACTGATTAATAATTAACAACAATATATTAATAACCGTCTTAACTACAATCACAATTAATCAATTTTAAGTCTGTATCTTATTTTTTCTTTACTCCGTTCACTTTCAATTTGAGACTGAGTCTGCCCACCGTGTGTCTTATTTATACATCCATTCACGTAGTCTAGAACATTCCAGAACATTCCCGGCCCTTCTAGTACAATTCTACTCCCATCCCTCCAGTCTGCACGGTCCAGTGGCTTAACAATAGGTGGATTTTACATATCAACACATTTTTAATGTCAGTTATATAGAGAATAAATAATTAAGGACCAAGAGCACCACCTTATTTGACTCCAAAGTTATTTAATATTTGCCCAGATTAATTCTCATCCATTTTTATCATTTGGTACCTGTTAGTTATATAACATTCAATCCAACTTAAGAGGACATGATCAAATCCGTATCATTTTAGCTTAAATAGAAGTATTTCATTGTCGATGTTCTTAAAAGCTTGCTTAAGATCTACGAAAATAGCGCAAATTCCTATCCCTGCTTTATCCAACGACTCCTTCCATTTAGAAATTGTATTGACATTTTGCAAAATATAACTGTTTGTTATAATAGTTACATTTTATGAAACGTCACTAGACTCCGGATCCGAATATTACATGGCGTCATTATCAGGGTAGATCATGGTCCCGGTGTAAACACATACACAGAAATGATAAACATGCCACATGTACCAGATTAAAAGAGGTGTGTTTTAAGCGATGTCCAGTCACCTTCATATGATGCTGCATCCGCTACCAACAGCCAAACACGACCTTTATTACTTTCATAGTTCTCGCCTCAACTGCTATCCACATATTCACATATCATTCCTGCATTCCTGCTTTTGTTGATATTAAGTGGACTGGTATTTCCACTGTCTCATCCATCTTCCCAACCAATACATTAAATTTGCCAAGTTTCGACCATGGGCGTCGGCGGTTTCATCTAAACTAACCCATACGTATTTGTCTTGCAACTCGGAAACAATGTCTTCTTTAATTTCGTAGCACAGCAAAGTATATGTACCTGCTGCGTTCACAGGTTGACTGCTGGACAGTATTATCAGAAAAATATCTTAACCCTAATTATTCGCAAATTGCAAGGTATTGTTTTTATAGACATTAACTAAAATCTGTAAACCGGTAAATAATTTATAGATTTAAGTTGGATACTTGGTAAAAGCGCACTTTTAACTTGATCTAGATCAAAACGTCCTCTCCTTATTTTCCATATATTTTTAAATTGATTTTATTTTGTTTTTTAATGTAAAGATTGGGTGGAACGACGACTTTTACCAGCTTATGGGGAACATCCTTTAGAGTTTACCGATATAGACTTAAGGTCGAGGGTTAGCCTTAACTTCAGGGCTAACCTTAAACCACAAGACCTGGCTAGAATGGACGCGGTCATCGATGAGGAACTCCCAGAAGATGCAGACATCTGGCAAATGTACCGTACCGTGTACAACGCCGCGAAGTAACTCGTCCCCCGTGAGAGGTCAACCAATCACGGGGTGGAGAAAGCCAAGCGGCGTGTACATAAAATTGAGGGCAAGATACAGTCTGCAAGACAACACGCTTCTCAGATCCAGAGTGTGGTGGAATACACGACGAGTGGTAGAATCTTTACTCCCAGAATCCGGTGCATAGTAGCCGGATTAAGACGTCAACACCATACTCTAAATTTGACAGTGATGCTGACCATCAAGCAGCACTGTCTAGATAGGATCCGAGCGCTCATGGCTGTAAAGAAACCGTTGAAGAGGCTGGTGAGGAGTATGGAGCAAAAAAATTTGTTCCGTACGAATTTTTCCCGCATCTTCCAAGAGCTACAGCGTGTTGTATATAATCCGCCGACTGTGTCGAAACCTTCTGGAAGGAAATCTACGAATCGACGCGTCCATTCAATAGCAACACTCCAGCAATTGCACACTTCAAGGCTCTATGCCACAAACATCTTGAAGAGCCAGAAGAAGTGTGCCCGGCAATCAGTACGGAGGAAGTCCAACAAGCACTTCGCTGCCCCGGACCCTGACGGCATTAACAACTGGTGGTGGAAGAAATTTCCTTCCACTCACCGCCGTCTGGCGCGATTTTTCAACTCAAGGTTGAACAAGGGGCAGCAGATTCTGGACTGGTTCGTCGAGGGACGTACTGTGCTTATCCCCAAAAAGGGGGATCTTTCCGACCCGAAGAATTATAGGCCAATCGCTTGCCTCAACTCCTGCTACAAGATATTTACACGTATCTTGTATGCTAAGACACTGAGGTCTGTTATTCCGGTTTTCCAGTAGATACATAAAGAGCGTGGTGCTGAGAAGGGCATGGAAGGTTGCAAGGACAGCCTGCTGATAGACCGCTGTATTACACAGGATTCTGTGCAATACAAGCAGAATCTATGGATGGCCTAGATTGACCACCTTAAGGCATTTGATGCAACATCGCATGAGCTATTGTTGTATTTGCTCGATTGTCTTGCGGTACCAGGACCAGCAGTGAGATGCATAGAACAGCTGCTGCCACTCTGAAAGACTCGCTTCACCATAACATCAGGTGCACAGCGAGTCACGACAGAGCAGGTGTGATTTAGGAGAGGAGTTTTCCAGGGTGACTCCCTGAGTCCTCTTCTTTTCTGCATCTCACTGCTACCGTTGTCTGCTGGGTTTCGCCAAACCCGCGGATATCAATGTGGACCACCCATCTATTTTATTTAGATGACCTTAAATTTTATGCCTCCAAAAAGCGCGAACTACAAAACGCTCTTAGGGTGGTTGAAGAATACACGCGGGCAATTGGTATGGATTTCGGGTTGGACAAATGTGCAGTCGTCGACCTCAAGGGAGGACGATGCGTGGAGTTCTCTGAAAGTGCACAGCTCACAGACGGAAGCATCCTAAGACATCTGGATGCCGGAGAGACCTATACATATCTGGGTGTGCAAGAAAGGCACATTCAGAATGTGAAACAAATAAAAGGATCTCTCCGCGGCAAGTACAGACACCGTCTTCGAAATATTTGTTCTTCCGAACTCTCGGGGAAGAACAAGGTGTCTGCAACTAATATGCTTGCCGTTTCGGTTCTGCTCGACTCCTTCGGAGTAGTGAAGTGGACGGTAGATGAGCTGCGCCAATTAGACAGAGATACCCGCAAGATGATGAATATTCACAGTAGTATTCATCCTAGATCATCTGTTCCTTGTGTATACCTCCCACGTCAACGGGGGGCTGAAAACTCTTGAGCCTGGAGTGTACACATGGCAGAGGAGTACTTAGTATGGCATGTAACATCCTCAGGAGCTCAGATCCCTCTTGCGTTTCGTAAAACATCACGAAACTGTAAGAGTGGGAGCAGGATTGTTCAAGACAGCAAAAAGAGCAGCAGATGAACTCGGTCTCGCATTCGACACCAGGCGAGGTGGCCTGCGAGGTGCTGATGTAGAGTCAGTCACTGAACTTCAGCCAAATCGCTTGAAAGCCCGAATTAGGGCTGCCGAAAAGGAGAATCAGCATGGTGTCTTCTATAAGAATATATAAACGCTGGATTTATCAACCAGGCTAACATTCGCATTTTGTAGGTCAGCTGGGCTTAAGTCAGAGACCGAGGGATTCATTATGGCCTGCCAGGATGGTGTTATCAACACCTTGGTCTACCGCAGCCACATGTGGCGTGTAGAGGTTCCTGATATCAACTTCAGACGTCAGACGCCGGAATCGCTCATGCACTTACTTTCTGCGTGCCCCGTATACGCGATTTCGGCTTACATCCACCAATATAACGCGGCGTTACAAGTGCTATACTAAGGCGAGTGTCTGGTCTACCCCGTACGAATGCGAATATATTCAGTAGACCAGACACCAGTGCTTCCATACGTCCCCGGAGATATTGAGAAATAATAATAATAATAAAATGTCTTTATTAAGGACGAAGTTAACCTTACAGATATGGTTCTCTAACATTTAACCCTGGACTAAACTTATAAAAAACACAAAATATTACAATAATTGCAGGTGTACATGATTACTTAATTAAATATACATTAACACATACAACAACAAAAAATTTAGAATATAGACCTAAGAAATCATACCTGCACATATATTAAATACATACATTCATATGAATATATGTATCAAGGAGAAAAACTTTTCTAGGAATTTCGATATAGATGATGACGAATTGCTTTTAAACCTAAACTAGGCATGGTCTTAACATTTACGGGTATATTATTATAAAGGTGGCATGTTGTGTACATAAATGATTTTTTTAAAATGAATTCTTTTAGATTTAGGTATATTTAATATATTGTCAGATCTTATATTTAGCGAGTGAAAGTGGTATCGTAGCAAAAATTTTTCTTTTAAATAATTAGGCTTAGATGTTGTAATTATTTTATGAACAAATGTTGCCATATAAAATTTACGTCTTTGTTCCATTGTCAACCAATTTAATTGGTTTAATTTATAGGGTACCGGGTCATATTTTCTAATTTTATAAATAAAATGAACACAAGCTCTTGAAATTTTTCTATTTTATTTATTAAATGTTTATTCATTGCTGGTCCATACACAACATCAGCATAGATGAACCTATTGAGAATCAAACTATCGCATAATAAGGCTTTTAGTTCTACAGGAAAACAGTCTATGTAGTTATACAAAAATGAGCCTGGCAAAGGAGATACTTATTAAATTATTAATATTCTCGCCAAATTTTAGTTTATCGTCCATTGCCAGGACCAGATTTTTTATCACATTGTTGTTTGTAAGTGGAATATCTTTAATGTTAATAGTTTTCGTCGTGTTTTATAATGTAATCGTATTCTTTTTTACTCCCAAAAAACAGCACACAAGATTCATTAGCATTAATTGTAGGATTGTGATTTTCGGAGGTCTTAATAATATTACTTAGATCTTCGTGTTCAACCTGTTCAACTGCTAAATCAACATTATCGGGTAAAAAGGGCTTAAGTTTATGTTAGGACACACCCTTATTAATACGTTCGCGCCGACGCGACGTTTGAAATAGTAAACGTACCACTGTGCCGACATTGTTTTAATTGATTTTGTTTATATAAAAACGTTTTTTGTAAATAAGTATTGTTTATAGTGTATATTTGTGTTGTTTTTGTAAATAATTTTCTGTTATTTTCTTGTGCCACCGGTGGTACATGACGGCCCCATGAATGATTTCTTCATTAGGGCCGTAATGAACCACCGGTGGTAAATGGGTTTATACTTGATATTATAATATCAAGTATAAACATGGAAGATGGGAAGGTATGAGGGCACAGCAAGGGAGTGTAGAAGAAGGTGTTCGTTATGTTACCAAAAGATAAAAGAACAGCAAGGATATAAAGAAGCGATGAAAAAAGCTAAGAGGGCTTGCATGGAATGTCCCGAACAACCTACAATGTGTCTACTGTGCTAATGAAAAACATACTTAGACACTTCTATTTCCTTCATTTTATATGTTTAATAACAGCTTTTGATGTTACTGACTTAGTTTTCTTTTAATAATAAATGTTTCTTTTATTTTTTAGACATGAATTTTTATTATAGCATAACGGCCTTCTTTATAGCCGAGTGCGCCACCGGTGGTACATGGGCTAACATATACCTATATAGGAGCAGTATACCTAATATGAATATCCTTCTCAAAAGTGTAAGGATATTAGAACGTAGAGAATTAAATATACACTTGTACCATCGGTGGCCAAGCGCGTCTGCTGCAAAAACGTGACTTGTACCACCCGTGGCACAAGTCGGCGCGAACGTGTTAAGAGATAATTCACTGGACATATAGTTATTCAACATTACTTTTTGTTTTATTCCTGTTAAATAATTATTTATCAGATCGACAGCATTGTTATCAAATTCAGTGTAATAAAGTTTGGCGAATAGAAGTTTGTGATTAATGTTATCAAACACTTTGCTAAAATCCAGTACTACTAGTATTGAGACATTATTATCAATCTTAGTTATGATGTCATCATAAACTTTTGCTAACATTCGCGAACATTGTTAATTGGTGCCTGACAACATATACCCCACAGTGCTCGTATAGTAACCATACTATATAAATAAAGTTGCAATTGAGGTTTCTCGAGTGGGCAGTACGAAAGCCCCTTAAATATTTGTGAGTGCTCTTGGTAAGTAACTAGAAGTTTTCAACCCCCACCCGCTAATCTTATTGAGGTTGAATACTGTTTGATAGAAATATGGAACAAAATTAACTAGAACGATTAATATAAGGCGATTTATTTCAAGCATAAGTTGCATAACAGAGATGAAAACACCCATTAATATTTTTTACTATCAAACTTTTTTAAACAATTTACTAGGAATTTTCAATTTTTCGGAAATTAAGTATCTCCAGAGAGACATTTATTTCAGGCAAATTAATCCTTGATTTAAATACCCCTGACAGATTTGTCAACAAGACCAGGGCAGTTTGCGAGACCCATCATCAAGCTCATGCTGATGCTGTGTGTTGCCCCAACAGTTTGTCGTTGTGCGGTTCTTCAGTGGCCTTGCGCATCCGGTCTATGGCCTGCCGTTCTGGCTCTGCCTTGCCCTGCCCGATGACATCCTTGTTAGACTCTACACATTGTTAGATGCTGCACTTGAAGTTTTATATTTGTTCCTTTATGAGTACTGAGTAGGCCTTGAATACTATAATCCGCCCTGCTGTCCTCAGTTGCCGCACATCTAGCCGGCCCAGTGGCGTAACCAGGAACCATCTTAGAGTGTGAAATTGAGTGGATAATGATGAACAGTTAAGAGTCGTTTACAAAACCTCGTTTATGAAAATGACGAAATTACTTGTATAAGTTCATTTAAATATGAGATATGTTTCGGTTTTCTATGAACTCATCGTTACTACAGGTTGGTCTAAGAGATAATATTTCACTGATGGGCATTCAATATTTATCAAAGTTCTTAAGGATTAAAGTCATAGGTAGTTCAACGCCCCACCGCTAGTTCAAATGTGTTTTATAGGTTGCAGCACGTGTAGGGTTTCTTGACTACACAGAAGACAACAGAAAACGAAACGCGTCTACTACTATTGGTGCAGGGGATAACATTATAAATTGCAACATACTAAATTCTTCTCGTAACATAATTGGTGACAGAACTTAATTACCGTGCCCAGTGATTTCCTTATATTCAGAAAATCCTAGCACATTATTTATGATATAACACTTCTAAAAATTATACAAATAATTATTTTGCTACACGTTTAGTACACATATGTATATAAATAGCTAATTTTATTCATCAATTTATTAAAGACAAATACTAATAAAAGTAATAATAACAAAATGATAAGAAAATAACAAAATAATTAAATATAATTATAGTACCAAAGATCATTACAATGCCTTTCTAGAAACTCATTCCATAATTCCATTTAAGGATTGAATTTTATCAATCGAAGATCCTTAATATTTGTGAGTAAACTATTGTACAAATTAATACAATTAAGAACAGCTATTAAAAGGGGTAGTCCTGTGTGCCGGTATTTTTTTTGCTCTTTTGCTTTATTACAAAGTGCTTTAGCCACTTGTGCTGGTATAATTAAATTATTTTTTATGTCTGGTTTCGTATGAATGACGGTCACAGAAAAGTTATTAATATTATTTGTAGCATATATTGGGCATTTGTAAATATATATATGCACGGAAGGGAAAGCATTTTCTTTGGATAAACTTTGGTCTACAAGTATTCCTTAGATTCATGTTAAAGATCAATCGTATGATTCGTTTTTGAATAACGAAAATTCTGTGGCCCTACCACAGGCCAGAATATTGAAGGGCATTTGAGAATACACTAATACATAGTTAGCTCCATGAATCCTAATTAATTTAAACATGATTTTAATTGAAGTATGGCAAAATATGCCTTATTTACTATTTTGCACACATGAACAATATCAGTTTCCCATGTCAATGTATCATCGACATATGTATCTAGGAATTTTGTTTACTTATCGAAAGAAACAAAGAAATCTGCTAAAGACCTTCTAAGATGAATAAATGTGGTCTTGTTTTCATTCAGTATAAGGATGTTACGCTGACACCAGGTACTAACATTATGAAGTACAGCTTTTACTTCCCAATTTATTTCTTCAGCAGAATCAGCGACTATTGTGCAACTAATATCATCAGCGTACATAGATGGCAAAGTATCTTTAATGAAATTAGGTAAAACGTTAATAGTTACCATGAATAATAGTGGCCTTAAAATAGAACCTTGTGGATCTTCCAAATTAACTATACTCCACAAATTTTTAATAATAATTTGTGTCCTGTGGGTAGTAAGACAAATAAAGCTAATGTTCTTGCCAATATATTGGCCAAATTAAACAATGGTTAAGTTCGAGAATAAAAAACCATAAATACGATATTAAAAACAAAAAACTTCAACAGCTTTATCTAACCATGTAATAGAACAAAACTGTAAATTTAACTTTGAAGACACAAAAATATTAGATACTGAACAGAATTTAGACAAGAGATTTTTATTAGAAATGATGTATATAAATCGTAACAAAAATTATGTTAATGTAAGAACAGATGTAGATAATTTAAGTACAATTTATAAATCATTATTAAATAAGTTTAATTTTTAGATAAAGTCAGGTTAGAAATTTGACGTACTCATCGTCTTCTAATTTATATGATAATGGCATTAATTAATAGAGGAAGAAGAATATGAATAACCTCAACCTTACTATGCTCTAATATGAAATATGAGATAAAAATGATTGCCACAAAATTATCAAAAAGAAGAAGAATTTAACCTATATCAAAATAGTAATTGTTCACGTATATAAAATCAAATTTGTTGTAATTATTGCATTGTTATTTTTTAATGTTGTGTGTCAATTATTGTTGTTTTGACTTTGAATGTATATGTTTGTTATTTATTTATGACTAATCCAATTAAAATTGGAAGTAATAGGTTTTATTATTAGATTGGTAAGTTTTTTTTAGTTTCTTGTAAATCCGTTGGTCACACTATTAATAAATTACAGATTCTGAGGATGGCAGGTTATACTGCAGCAACCGGTCGATCTAAATGAAGAACATTAGTTTTATTTGTCCTACTACCCACTAATAGTTTCATAATATATTCCACATAATCCGAATTATTATATTTGATCTTTATATTTCTATTATCTACATAGCAACATGTACATAGTAGCAGATGACTGTTTATGACAAGCTTTAACAATCTAGTTGAAAGAATGGTGTTATTTACGGTATCAAAACTATAGACAAGATATTGAATACAATTACCACATATTTGCCATCATCTATATTACCGTAAAAATAATCTAAAAATTGATTAGATGTATGTAGATCCTTGTAGGTTTCTATACATAGCCTTTAAGTTTGTATTGGTTTGATATTGATGTTAATTTCTAAAAGCAAGAGTTTTGTTGAGAGATAATTTAATACCATTGAAATTAAAATGAACACATCAATCAAAATAGAAAATAATATTAAAATACTACAACAAATACTTATAAATGCACCATAGAAATCTACTGGAGTCTGCCCCCCATACGACGCCAATGGGATGCAACACAACTTTCTTTCGTGGTATGTCTTTCAATAAGATAAAAATATAAGCCTTTTATGAAAAACCATCTATAGTGTATTTTGTGTTTAATAAATAACATGAACCTTGCAATTTTCTATTAGGAAATAATTATTAAATATACTGACATTTGCGGCTGCCTATTAAGATGGTAATTCAAATATACAGCTTTTAATTAAATTATTGCAAAATTACAATATTGTTTTATAAATATATAACAATAAACTCTACGTTTCCCAACACAATCACAATATTTTGAAATCTATAATGCGGTAAAATAATCTTCTCAAAGGCAGCTAACAACCTAATTAGAGAACGCAACAAAACGATGAAGAAGTTATGATTTTGGGGCAGCTCCAGGCGCGCCAATATCCATTTGGCTTGATGACGGTCTCGGATGCTAGGGCCAGGCAGGACTATTGCCTTTTTACCCTAGTCATCGCTGTAGACCTGGACCGGCCTCGTGCAGGGCGGGTTAGCTTACTTTACGAACGGCCCCACTCACAAATGTGAGCGATGCCGAAGATTTCGGCCAACCTCCCTGGGTCCTGGCTGATGAACCCTGCTGGCTAGGGCCTCTTCTGGCGCTCTTCTGTCTTCGTCTTCTTTCTTCGCCAGCTTGTCACCCCCCGGGGGTAGTCATCGGTCTGTCAGGGACTGTGCGGATATTCTGTGACTTGGGATTGACTGCCAGTACACAAAGTGTCAATTGACACATTGTCATCTGGATCATCGGACAAGGTGAGGATGAACTGTGTAGCTCTAGGAGGTGAAGGCCTAAGTGATTTCTTAGCACTTTCGTCCTTCACGGAGCCAGGGGGACAACGGGGGCTGGTCGGTTTACTGACCGGCGCCCGCAAGGTTTGTGGGAAGGTGGTTGGTTGCGTCATGTCTTTTCTGTGGGTTGGTCCATCTGTAAGGAAAGGATTAGTAATACTTACCCGTTGTCCAGTAACCGCACCTTCGGCCTCTTGTGCCTCGGTGCGTCGGCCGGGTCATAGGAGGTGGCCTCCCTGATCAGCGAGTTCCTGTGCTCCTCAGCTAAGGTGTACAGTTTCTTCGCTCTATCCCGGATGATTTCAGTGACTGGTGTGTACTCCAGGTCCCTGAAGATGTCAGCGTTTCTAACGTACCATGGTGCGCCCACCGCTGTCCTGATGGCCACGTTTTCCACGGCTTGGATCTTCTTCAGATAGGTCTTCGCTTGGTATCCCCATGCTACGGAGGCGTAGGTCAGCTGTGGTCTGATGAGTGCTTTGACTAGCAGAAGCTTGTTCCTCAGACTGAGCCTGCTCTGGTTCCCTACCATTGGGTAGATGAGAGCTCTCGTCCGCTTGGCCTTTACCACGATGGCTTCGGTGTTCTGTCTCCATGTCAGGCCTTTGTCCATGATTACGCCAAGGTACTTGACGGAATCGTGCCATTGGATGTCTTCTCCGAACATGGAAACGTGTCCTGTGGGGGTTTCCTTGCGTCCTTTCCTGAAGAGAATCGTCTGGCTTTCTCCGCGTTGACTGCGACTTTCCACTTGATGCACCATTCTTCCAGAAGAGAAGCTGCCTCTTGGAGTCTTCTGGTGGCTGTTCCCGCTCTCCAGGATCTGGCCGTGATGGCCGTATCGTCCGCGTAGAGTGCCATGGCGGTGCCTTCGGCCCTTGGGAGATCAGAGGTGAAGACAGCGAACAGATGGGGGGACAGCACAGAGCCTTGAGGGACTCCGGCTTCCATCGGTCGATACGTGGACACACAGTCCCTGATCTTCACGCGCATCTGTCTCCCGTGCAGGTATAATCTAACTAGTTTGACAAGTGCAATGGGATAACCCATACTCATCATTTTAGCTAGTAGACCATCGTGCCAGACCCTGTCGAAAGCCTTCGCAACATTCAGGAGTAGTGCCGCCGTGACCTGTCTTTGGTTGAAACCTTTGGTGACTTCTTCGGTGATTCTGAGCACTTGGAGTTCCGTACTATGTCCTGTCCTGTACGCGAACTGTTCATCCGGGATGATTTTGAGCTCTTCGGTTTCTTCTTCTATTCTTCTCAAGATGACGCGCTCGGCTACCTTGCTCACAGCTGAGAGTAGGCTGATGGGCCTGTAAGAGGAGGGAAAGAGTAGTTCCTTACCTGGTTTCGGGATGACTATGACGTCAGCCTTCTTCCACCTGTCCGGGAAGTATCTGAGCCTCAAGATCCCATTGGTGATGTTCACCAGGGCTGCCACCCCTTTCCTGGGTAGCTTCTTGAGGGCGATGTTTCCGATCTTGTCACATCCTGGAGCTTTCCTCGGCTTCAAGTTCCTTAGAATCTCCTTGACCTCCTCTGGAGTGGTCGGACGGATGTGATCATCGTCTGGCAGGCGGAGCATCCGACGCACTCTGCGTTCCACGTCCTCAACCCAGTCCTCGTCCTCATCATCGAGTTGGTTTTCCCTACACTGCAGTTCCAAGCTGTCCGCGAATGCTTCGGCTTTTTCCTGGCGAGTGTAGACAATCCCATTCTCTCCGTGGATTGGGGACATCGGTTTCGGCCTGTTCCGCAGAGCACGCTGGGTGTTCCAGATGCTCCTGTCCTGTGGGTCCAGCGATTCCAGGTGACGCTGCCATCCTTCTTGACGGTGTTCCTGGAGGGCAGCTTTGACTCTCCTGTTCAGCGTGTTATACGCGTGCCTGTCCTCAGGGAGTCTAGTCCTTTGGGCCCTTTTCTTCGTCCTTCGTCTATCCCGAATCAGCTGCCTGAGGTCCTCCGTGAGGTTTGCCATCGGCGCTGGTGCCCTTCTGGTCTCCGTCTCTGTGGTGCTTTCCTCCATCGCTTCCTGAATCTGGTTTTCCAGGGAGGTGATGGCCCTCTCCACATCTTCCTCGGATTCAATCCTGGGAATATGTGCAATGTTCCTTTGCAGCGCTGCACGAAACAATTCCCAGTCTGTCCTCCTTTTGACAAAGGTCCCAGTGTCCACACGATCCTTCTCTCCTAGGTCCAAGAAGATCGGGTTATGCTCGGTGGAACCTTCCGTCCTGGTAGAGATTTCCGCATTGAGGGTCATCTCCTTCATTATAGCGATGTCCAGCACGTCCGGTCGGTGGATCCCATTGTCGTGCGTCGGCTCGTCCGGTCCTAGTGCGTGCATGTTGCCAGCGTGTCGTCCCAGGAACCTCAGCAGATCTCGTCCTTGAGTGTTGGTGACTCTGCTGTTCCATTCCTGTGACTTGGCGTTCAGGTCCCCTATGGCAAGCACCTGAGTCCGGTCCTGGAATATTGCATCCAGGTCCGTGTCCAGGATCCGGCTTCGGGGCGGCTGATAACAGGATACCACTTGGATGTCGCCATTTCGTGCCGTTGACACTACTACGGCCGTGGCTTCTAGGTTTTCCATGTCCGGCAGCACGATTGGATGGTGGTCGATCGACTTCTTTACCAGCAGGGCCACTCCTCTCATCGGCCTTCGTCCAGCGTAGTCCTTCCTGTAGACATGGTAGCCAGGGAAGCTGGCTGGCTTCAGCGGCGTCATCTTCGTTTCCTGTAGTGCCAACACGTCTATGTCGTACCGGGCTAGGAGTTCCTCCACTGCAAGTTTTCTTCCCGGTAGCCCGTTAACGTTCCATGAGGCGATCTGCAGGAAGTTCGGCTTCATCTGAAAAGACATTACAAATTAGTAAGTACTGGCATTTGTGCAAAAAATGCGCTCATTGCTGAGCACATTTGTTGCATCTGTTGGAGCACCGCGGTGAGGTTTTTGGCCTCCACGGGTGCCCGTTGTTGTTTTGCAGGGCCGGCGTTCGGCCCTGCTTTACCCTGAGCTACCCTTGCGTAGCTCAGCCCGTTGGTGGCGGGTCTTTGTGCCTCTCTCGGTGGCTGCTGCGTCCTTGGAGCCTGCTTCTTTGGGGGGCCCGCGGGCTTCTTAGGATACTTGGGGCATCCTTTGTAGCTGGCCAGGTGCGCTCCCTGACAGTTGGCACACCTCGCTGGGACGTCCTGCTTCTTTTTGCAGTCCGCGGATCTATGAGCCTCACCGCACTTCACGCACTTGGCCTGTGCGGTACACCTACCTTGTGCGTGGCCGAAGCGCTGGCATCGGTGACACTGGGTGACGCTCTGTTGCGCCCTTTGTATCTCCGTGCGGACTACTAGGTAGCAGCACCTCGTGACTTCTAGGATCTTCTCCTGGTCCAGTGGTACTTGCACAAGTACCAGCGGAATCTCCAGCTTGGTCCTCCGCGATGTCATCTGCTGGACGGAGCTCGGAGAGAAACCTTGTTCCTCTAGATCCGATTTCACCTCTTCGCAGCTTACACCGCTCGGGATACCTCTTATCACTTCTCTGAGGAGCCTCTCGTCTGGGAGCGCGTAGGTGTGGTACTCCCTCTTTTCTTGCGTGAACATCCTTGTTATCTTCCTGTAGTCCTCACTTGTTGTAGGCTCAATGGAGATACCTTCACCTACTACGCGGGCCTTCTTGAAGTTGACGCTCGCCTCCTTCAAACGTCTGCTTACGACTGTCCACGTTTCCTTTTTCCTAAGGATTACCGGTGGGATCTTGGGTGTCGCATTTTCTGCAGGGGCCGGTCCTGGACTCCGGTCCTGTTGTCGGCTTGCGCTCTCTTCTTGGCCAGTGGTGACCACGGGGGCCCGTGTCTCCTGTGTGCGGGCCTGCTTGGGCACCTCTTCATCGGAGTCCATTGCCTCCTTGCGTCTCTTTTTTTGTCACATTTTTGGCCGGTCCAACTTGGGCCCCCTGAATGGCTTTCAGGAGCTCCTCATGCTGCCGATCCATCTTAGACTGCATTTGAGCCATCCTCTGGCCCATCTTTTCAATTTGCGCCCTCAGTGCCTTGTTCTCTGCAATGAGGCGCAGCTTCTCCGTATCCTCGATGTCCATCATGTCGCAGGGGGAGGAAGCCCTGGAGCTTCCACTCTGCGAGGTCTCGTCGTCTTCACGTCTCGGCATACCCTCCTCCTGGGTACGTTTACTTCTATCTGAAATAGAAATGCTGAAAATATAAGGTATGGTTAATAAACACAGTAGATAATAAGTGTCTCCAGGCGGGAGACTTTATTTATCTATTTATATTAGCGTCTTGAAAAAGACGACTAATATTTCTCCTCTTCTGAATTCTTTTCTCAAATTATATATTAGAGCCTTGAAAAAGGCAACTAATATTTCAGCTCGACCGCGCCAACCGTTGCTTAACTTTCGTTAGCTCCGACTGCGCCGACCGTTGCTTAACTTCGGATATCACTTCGGGTAGATCACAGTAGCACTATACTTCCGTATACACGTCTGCACTCGCTCACTGCTTGCACTCGAATGGCAGCTCCAGGGTCAACCGATTATAAATTCATGGGTCTTTTTAAAAATCGACAGATCCTTCTACGGAATATATAGCAAATTATATTTTAAAGTGTTTTAACTTGTCTCGTAACATTTTTATATATGCGTATTTTGACAACCAATTTAACAAGATCTGGGTTATGGTTAAAACTATTCAGTTCCAGTGTTGCCATCTCAGTAGAATTTCCACTAAATCTAGTAGAATGGAGTGAAAATTTGATTTAATGGGTTAGTAGAATTTTTTAGTAATTTGAGTAATATCTAGTAGATTTTCTGGTAGAATTTTAAAATAATACTCTACACGAAAAAAATATTTGTAATAGGGTGTAACTCCGCTACCGGCGCCGGTTCTTATAGTGGATACCGGCGCGCCGGTGTCGATTATGGAAGTGACGGGGCTGCCGGCGCTGGTAATCACTATTGCTAATTTTGTGTACAAATAAATAAATAAGTACAAAATAAAAAATCAAACAAAAAATGTTTTTCATCGTAAATTAATGATTTTTTCTTTTTATAAGTAACAAATAAAAATAATTAAAATTGTTGTATCTATGCTAGTTTTAGGTGTTACCTATATATTATAACATACCATATCAGTTCAACTCTTAAGATATAAAAAAATTAAAATAAATTTAAAATGACGGGTTATACTTAACTAAACTATAGAACTATATATCTACATAATATTTATGAAAAGTACCTACATATAACTACATATTAGTTTTCATTATTTTTTTACGTTTAAGTCCAGTCATCGTATTTCCGTACCCCTTTGGACGCCCATGTTTTTTCATTTTGACCAGCATTTTTATATCTTGTAACTGCACATTTTTTTCTTTAGTAAATCAACTGCAAAAATATAGTAGTTATAGTTGCTAACGAAATTAAACTTGAAACTAAAAGGAAAACAAATTGGAGTTCTGTATTTTAAAGTTTAATTTTCTCAGCAATTGTAACCTACAGGAAAAATCTTTATTAAGCTTTTTTGCTTGTAATTTGGTACTCTTTAGTTTTGATATTTTATTTTCTTTCATTTCAGATATTTTTGATATTACGAAATCTCATTCTTTTTTTGAGCACCCATAAGTTTTTTTTTCCAGTGATTCGTATTTTTTGGCAATCAAAAATTTTTTATCAAGAATGACTTTTCTTCCAAAAATTAAATTTATTGTCATTTTGTTATCTCATCAACCCCCAACTGTGGACACACTGTATAATATGTACTGCTTTATAAATAAAGGCACAAACTTATTTTCTTTAACTTGCATTTATCAGCTATTAATGTCTTGCTTGTGTCTGATTTTCTATTGTTTGCAAAGGACCTAAATCGCTAGTTGTGGCAACTGAAGATTCTGTGTTAACGTCAATAACTGGCACTGTCCTTTCCAATGCTTTCTCATCAAAACTTATAGCAGTACGTGTAACTTGCTTCACTGAAGGAGAAATTTTAACTTAGCTATACTCTTGAGGAGTATTTTTTCCATTTTCGATAAAAATGCCTATATTTTAAGTTTTAAATTTATTTTAAAAAATATTTGTTTAAATAACTTACTGATATCAGCTCTTAATTCTTCGCCTGTTTCATTAAAATCCCCATTATGTCTTGCTTCAAGAGATGGAATTAATTCACTATTTGGGCTTACTAAAAATTCCTGGATAATCTCATTTGGCGCATATCATATTTCTCGTAATTTTCGTAAGACATCTTCACTTTTACGATTAAATGGGGTGTAATTATGACGGAAACAAAATTATTAATATGCAATTTCCTGACAAACTGATAAACACTGTCATAGATGACACACGCCTACTTGTAATAAATATAAAAAAACGCAAAAGGTAATCTACTAAAAGATTATTTTCGCTATTAAATACTTACACATCAAAAGCGACCCCACATATGATATATAGTTTGAAAGAGAAAAGAAATCCCTTTTTTAACTAAACCATAGACAGCTATGATTCCCATTTAAAAAAATACAACTTTATGACAAAACTCGAAATTGCACCTTTTTTATTATTATACAGAAAAAAGTGCCCGAAGAATGTAAAAATTGGTTTTTCATAACTTTACAAACAACCAAGATATTGAGATGTTTAAAAGTCGAAAAATCGAACTGTCGTTTATAACGACAGCAAATTCTTGTTTTAGACAGTAAATTTATCTCAAAAAGAGATATCGATAATGTGTCTTCCATTTTTTTTTCTTACAGTTACCGAGTTACCCTATACAAACATCGCAATTTGCCAACCCTGTCATCTTTGCATATTGCGTGCCTTCTACGGGTTTTTGAAAAACAATGAGAGCACGGTTGAAGAAACAGCTACTTTTTAGTATAATACAAAAAAATCAGTGGCACACAAAAATACATTCAAAGCATCGTACGACGAGACTTGTGGAGTTCTCTTTTGGCAACGGCACCAGAATTTTAGGCATTCTACTTAATAATATCGATTACAGAGGAAAACACATTTATTACACAAAAATAATCATTGTACATCTCGACGTGTACCATGAAAAGTATAGTAACTCAAATTTGTTAGTTTTGAGTTACTATATTTTTTAATACCGTAATTACCATATCTTTATACCCGAAAAGTATCGTAACTCATTTTCACATTATAATCTTAAAATATATTTATTTGAAATATAGTATGTCATATTTTCTACAGATTTCCCTAAAAAACTATTATAACTTGAGTTACAATATTATTCGTCGGCATGTAATAGCCTCATATCAATAGTATATTGACTTACTACTTACTAGCTACAATTTGAGGTTAGGTTGTTTGAACCATTTAAAGTGCTACAGTTCTTGTGGTGTGTTGTGATGCTTTCTTATAATATATAAAACCATTAAAATATGTCTAGGAGAACTCAAGCAATATTAAAATTAGCTCTAGCCGCTAATACAAGTGATAATATAAAACAATTGGAATGTATTTCAGAAAACCAATATAAAATTTCAGGTAAAATTTATACTTCGTAGGTAGTAACAAATATGTTTTATTTAGTTCACTATATTTCAGAAAATATCTGAAGATGTCAAAAATTCGGTAAAAATGCATATAAAACTATTTCCTGTTGTGCCATCTCACTATACCCGAAAAGATTCTAACCGTATGTATCTTGAGGATGGTTTAAATATACAGAAAATATATCGTCTATATTTGGAATGGACAAAGGAAAATCGTATAGTTCAAACTGCAATTAACAGACAGTATCGAGATATCTTCAATAATGAATTTAACATTAGCTTCTTTAAGCCGAAAAAAGATTTGTGTGAAGTATGTTATGGATTTGACGCTGGTGATGAGAAATATAAGGAAAAGTTTAATGACACATGCAAAAAACATTTAGAAAATAAAGTAAAAGCGAGATTTCTTAAAGACAGAGATAAGGAAATAGCTTTGAATGATAAAACGATATGTGTTGCTTGTTTTGACCTGCAGAAGGTTTTGACTACGCCACAGTCAGAGGTTAGCTGTGTTTATTACAAAAGTAAATATGCCACATACAATTTTACTGTGTATGATATGAGCTAACGAAATTGCCAGCTGCCTCATTAAATTTTTAGAGTATCAAAAAAATAAAGGCGTCTCCACAATAATTCTTTACTCAGACAATTGCGGTGGCCAAAACCGAAATAGATTTGTGTTCGCAATATTTGCGTTTGCTGCTGCCAAATTCAAAATTAATATCACGCATCGTTTTCTGGAAAAGGGTCATACCCAGAACGAGGGTGATAGCATGCACTCTGTAATAGAAAATGCAAAAAAAAAAGGCAACATTTTATATACACACCTGAACAATATGTGACCCTTATTAGAATGGCTAAGACCACCGGGGAGCCGTATGTTGTGACAGAAATGAACCAAGGAGACTTGTTCAATTTTAAAAGTCTCGTTGAAAATCAAAATTGGAGCACCACTGTAAATAATAAGCAAATTACTTGGAGTAAAACTAGAGAAATAAATGTTAAATGTTCTGAACCTAATATTATGAATATAAAATATGATTATGAATATGAACCTATTCAATTGAACAATAATAAAACCAAACGAGGGAGAAAAAAAGGTGTGGTTCTTCCTAAATTGTATGAGATGCCATTGCCCATTTATGAGAAAAAGTTACGTGGGTTATTGTCTCTGTGTAAAACTAATGCAATACCACCACTGTATCATCATTTTTATGAATCATTAAAAGCAGACACAATCTCAGACAATCAGACTCTGGATACTGATTCGGAATAAATATTTTACTTATTGTAGATAACTATGTATGTTTCCGTAGAATGTAAATTGCTTAATAAAGTATTAATACATTTATTGATGAAAAAATTTATTATTATTATTATTATTATTATTAATTTCTACTATATTATTAGTTGATTATTAAGTGATTATATTATTAAATTTAAACGAAATATGAACGTTTATTAATATTGTTTTTTTTTTACATACAATACTCTTCCAGTATAAGTTTAAGCTAATTTGGACTTTTGTACACGAAAACCATAGTAACTCATATTTTTCTCTCATATTATTCTAAAATACACGATATGCTTTTAAAATTGAATAAACCACAAATAAATCAAAGAAAATCTGAAAAAAACTAGAACTGCTTCTTGCAAATACAAATTTTCATAATTTACTGAAACTTTAACATTGTATTCTCAAGAACTTTAATAACTGATTTACTATACTCTTCTTGGTATGCGTCGATCTGTGGCATTTTTTTTTGCTCTTTTTTTTTTAATTCATTTTAACTTATCCGACACACTTTAACGATAATATACATTATGCGTGGATGAGGTATGGACATCCGTTTAATTTCCGATATTCGATCAGTGAAGTTAAGCAGCACTGATGGATTCCGGCAATTGGATGGATGAACAATAGCTCGTCTAATAATCGGTAGGCTGTCAACAGACAATCCCGGTAAGGCCGCTAGCCTGATGCAGGCGGAGAGGCGAGCCCGGGTGGAGGGTCGAAGAGACCTACCCAGGAGGTTTGCCACTCTGCTAGCGGTGCAGGCGGGCAGGCCCAGGCGGTGGGTTAGTTGACAGTCGAAGACCGTGGTTCGGAGTCCACGCAAAACTGTAGGTCCCTAGGTAAAAAGGGCCCATCGTACTTGCCTAGTAAAATAAGTAGCTACTACTACTATTACTAATATGCAATACTTCATTAAAATAAATGTTTAAAATTCTGCCCATTTGCATTTAAACATGCGTTGGCTCTTATTACGAAGCCTTCGTAAAGAGCTTTTTACTCACGGTAGCAGCAATTGTTGAGGTGAAAATTTTATTCTTAATTTTAAACCTTCAAAGCAATAATTCAGGGTGACTATTCAAAACAGCTTATAAAAAAGTTATTAAAAACAGCTTCAATTGTCTTGATAACCCGATTTTCAAAACGATCTTAAAAAATCGTGTAATTTCTTTATATGCCATTTTTAAATAGTCAGAAATAACAAAGTTACCGGGGGTAGGACTCACACGAAGTTTTCCTCATATTAGTATTAGAGATAGACCGATCAACTCCCATATCATTGTGTTTATGAGAAAGTGTTCTATTCAAAAATGTAAAAATTTGCAGGGGTCCATTAAAAATAAAACCGCCGCCAAAGAGGGGCTATCGAAATTGGCAGTTGTGTTTGGAAATACTTAGAAAAGACAGCAAACCTCGTCAACGATGATGATTTAGACATTATTTTATATAGTGATAACTGTTGTGGCCAACAGAAGAATAGATTCCTCATATCCATGTACATGCACGCTGTTGCTTATTTAAAAATAAAGTCCATTACCCATAAATTTTTTATAACAGGTCACACTCAAAATGAAGGTGACAGCGTCCACTCAGTCATTGAAAAAGCGATCAAGAGAGATTTAAAAAGTGGAGCTATTTACGTTCCTGCGCAATATGTTTCCATTATTCGTGGAGCTAAAAAAAGTGGATTACCGTATAATGTAAATGAACTGGCACACGAAGACTTTTTTGATTTAAAAGCTCTAGCATATTCCATTGGAAGCAATTTCTCGAAAACAGTTGACAATGAGACCGTGAAAATGACAGACATTAAGGTGATCAAAGTAGAGAAAAGCAATCCTTACACATTCTCTTTCAAAACATCCTACTCTAAGGATAATTATAAAAAAGTCGAAGTGAGTAACAGAAGAAAGTCAAAATCTGTACCTGCCCAATTAATACTTCAGCCAGCGTACCATGGAAAGTTGTTAATAGGAGACAAAAAGAAAGCTCATCTTCTCGAACTACTTAAGCATAATCACATTAAAAAATTTTATACTACTTTTTATGAGTCCTTATTTCAATAATTTATTACTTGAAGTTGACATATTTAAGTTTTTTAATAATATTCTAGTTTTGTCAAACATCTTAGTTTAATATTACATTGATGTTTTCATTACGAGTGTTATTTATTTCGTGAGCTATGTACCTACTTTTATAACCGACATAAGTATTTTAAAAACACAACCAACAGTGCAAGAACAGTGACACAACTAAAAAAAAAATCTTTTGAGTACTCCTGAACGCTTTAAATGACAAGTCTCAACAAAGTCACTTAAGGTTTATTCAAGGAACATTATAAACTTCATTGTATCCAAATGGCGCAGTTGTAACTGTAATAGTTTCCTCAATATTTAAGGATATTTAATTAAAATTTCGTTTTTTCCTTCTCCTTCGAATTTTTTAAGTTGTGACAGTATTCTTCTAGGAGTGCGACATTTTGACGTTTCAAAAAAGTCACATTGGTGGAATGTCATTAATATATTTTTTTGACATTGGGACTGATTTTGCCCATCAACGAACTCAATCTCTTGCTTGACCTCTAGAATGTGTGTACCAAATTTAAAAGCTTTATCTCAAAAACCGTAGCTGCTATCGCGAACCACACAGTACAGACACACAGACAGAAAATTTTTTCTGTCCAAAATGATGTGTACCGTCATAATTCGTCGATATTCGTCCAGAAATGCAACAAAAATTTTCAAAATTTGTTTCACGAATACATAGCTTCCTCATTTTGAGGGTGAGGAAGTAATAAAATTTTGTATGAGCTTCCATTGTTTTTACTTTCTATAATAAAAAGTCCTATAACTTTTGTATTTTCCATTTTTTCGTAATAATAAAAATAACAAAGTCACCATGTTGGTACATTGTGTAAGTTTTTAAAGATTTTAGTTTATTTGAGAATATATTTTTTTTACTTATTAAATAAAATTTGCAATTTTATACTTAATATAATAACTTTTTAATTTTCCTTAAGAATATGCAACATCTCCTTTCGGATGTCCTCTTTCCAGGAAGTTTTGATATCTCTAAATAATTGCTTTAAATACTTACATTAAGTTTTAAGATAGTACTTAATAAAACATCCTATCATTTCATTACAATAAATTAAATTACTTGATATTATTAGCATTAAATATTACGTAAATTAATAATAGATAGCGAATGCTACTAGAAAAAAAAAACAATTATCACTTTTACTTCAAAATGTTCAAGAATTCAGGGCAAATTCCATAGACTTACTATACAGTGTTAAAAATATGTATATAAAAAAGCACTGATTTAAATTCTTTCAATTTTCCTTATTCAAGAGGCTCTTCACCCAAATGACTGGTTTGGCCCAAGTTTAAATTTCTGAGAACTAGGGTGGCAGAGAATGAACAACCTAAAAACCGGCATCGTCTTTTACATTTGTGAGTGCAATAATCGTATCTAGAGTGAAACACAAAAATACAGGATGGGCAAACTTTTTAAAGAAGTTAATTATTAATTAATAAACAATCAAAGAAAAAATTATTTGAATCTGTTGTGTTGAGCAATAAATTAGTTGTAATAACTGTACAAGGAAATTATAATAGTTAGAATAAATAAATATAGTTTAAGAAAACTAAAAAACACGCTTTTAAAGCACATCAAACTAAAAAGTGAAAAATAATTATTAATATAAACTGAAAACAATAATGAACGAAAAATACTAGTATTATTGTGAAAAAAGCGTGGGTTGCTCGATATAAGAAAAATATGGCACAAAGCGCCCCACGCTTTTTTCACAATAATACTAGTATTTTTCGTTCATTATTGTTTTCAGTTTATATTAATAATTATTTTTCACTTTTTTAGTTTGATGTGCTTTAAAAGCGTGTTTTTTAGTTTTTTTAAACTATATTTATTTTTCACTTTTTAGTTTGATGTGCTATGAAAGCGTGTTTTGTAGTTTTTTTTAAACTATATTTATATTGCTTATTGATGCTGATATTATAACATAATATTACGATCCAACAGATATTTCTGAAAAAAAAATATTTTTTTTCCGCCATGGGATTTGAACTTACGCCCGAGGAGTCCGTCGTTTCGCATCGACTAAGACTTGCCCGCTCGGCCAACGACCGAACTGAGAATCACGGAATATACTTACAATATTAAGCCTCTTGCTCTCACGCAGAGGATACGTGAGGAAAGGACTAGCGATCCTGATCAGGATAATGATATAAACTTATCAAATTATTGTATTGTTACCGGTTCTTCGTAAGTGTACAAAGTTTCAATTAAATCTGTCCGTTTAAAGTGGGTCAAAATCGAGTCCAAAGAGTTGGTTACAAACAAACAAGCAAACAAGCAAACAAACAAACAAACATACAAGTGAAGCTAATAAAAGCGTGTTAAAAATAAGAGCGCATTCTTGACACCGTTTTCCAGACAAGTTCAATGGTATAAACAGATTTTAATGAAAGTGATGTATTATTGAACTAGGGTAAACTGATTTTTCGCCTAAATAAATTATGTCATATTTTTTCTATTTAAAAATATGGAGAAAAAGTTTTCATATTAATTTTATTATTTTTTCTTATTTTTTTTTTTTCATTTATTTAACGTTGATCTATATCCGCTACCAGGGCCAATCACAGGCGCTAGGAGACCAGCTAACCCCAACCTGAAAATTTTTTCCAACCTCGTCTCAATCGAAGAGTAGGAATTTTTTACTTGCCTAACATCTATAACAGACAAAAGGTCAACTGCTTTAAATTTCTTTCGAAGGATGGCATATCACCTACACAACCCTCGACTAAGATTGCATAGATTCTGTGTATACGCTGATATACAAACCGCTAGAAGACGGGACGAGGTCGACGAGTTTCACTTGAATTACCATCAAATGACTGACGTCGACTACCGTTGCTTAACTTTTCGTATTGAAATATGAGTATTTTAAGGCAAATCTAGCCCCTTTTCTTATTTATTATACATATTTGGTATTTTTTCTTATTCTTTCGACCCTTTAATTTCTGTGGATGTGTATACTTGCGAATATTTCGTGAACAACAATGCTCTGGTCGAGTATATTAACTTACCCAAATTTTTTAAAATGCTTATGCAGAGATATCTTGGACGCGAATCATACTCTATGTGGGAGCTACATTTTCAAATAAACCGCGTACAAGGGCATTATGGCAACCGCCTGCTAAATCATCAATACCAGCGAACGATTTGAAATAGTGCGCGTTACATCCATTTGCAACAGGTGGTTTTATCTCGTTCTCGTGTCTTTGGTTGTACGCAAAATTAACCGTAAAATGACCCGTATATACCCTTTAACTAAGAACTGTTTTTAGGAAGTGGTGAAGAGTCAGTGAGATAACAAAGTGAATCAAGCAATTCAGATCCAGAATCAGAAAATTCCAGGGAATTACCAGATAAGTCGCCTGCATTTTCTTAGTTTTTCCAATGTCCGTAATAACTTTATTTTACAAATAAAAGTTCAATACTGGTTTAACCTTTAATTTTTTTACTTATACCGGAGAAAAAATAATCGACGAATATACTCGTCTTGAGCACAGTTTCCTGTCTGTCGATTACAGCAAACATGGGGCAGACTGTCCCACAGTACTATGGACGATTATTCCCGCATGGGGTCTCAAATTCAGCGCTGGGGGGACAACCAGCTCCTATAGAACTCAGCAGTGAAAGGTAACATATTTTTAGTAACTTTTATAGCTTAGAGGTTATGGCATATCCATAATTTTTTGAAATTAGAATTATAAATGGGGTGGCTATGAGCTAAAATATATTTTTTTTTGCATAAATAAGAGGAATACAGAGAATTTTATTCTATTGCATTATATTTTTAGAGAAATGTGCACTGTTTATGTTGTATTTAATAATTATGTTTCCACAGAATTATTATAGTCATTATCATTATAAAAATATTTTAAAACTGGTAATTACTGTTATTTGGAAAAATACAATAAGTTAGATTTGTTGAAACTAGCTCCTCGATTCTGAGCAACAAAAAAGTCTTTGAATTGTTGGTTACCGAGGACAATTAGGACCAAATTGCCCTATATGGTAGTAAGTAAGATTCTTTTATTTTGATTGTATAAAAAATTAAACACTAGTTGTGCCTGTAAATTCGTCTACTAGATCTGCATATGAGATAATTTTTGTCGTTTTTGGTTGTCACAAAGAGATAAACTTTAAGAGTAATTTACAAAGTTACATATTACCTGATAAAAATACCGTCTCAAGTTTAAATATTATGTTCATTTCAATTATTAATTTTATGACATTATTTTTATAGTTATTGAGAAGAATTAGAAGATGTCAATTAGTTACACGGGAGGCGTGAAAATGCATGAACTATTTTCTTTTGGTTTTAAAAACATATGGTCAAGAAATTGTAATTCAACTTGTGCTGATTTAAAAGAGCTTTGGAGATATACGTCAATAGTTCATAGTTGTCAAAACGAAACGCTGGTCCGTAAATCAACGTGTTTGTTGTGTTGAGAATTTTATTATTAAATTTAATTCAGTTAGTCAGGTACAACACGTTTTCATGTTCAAAACGTTCGAGAAGCACCTCCTCGAAATGTCATTTCAAGGCGGGCGGAGAGAATGTGGCATCGTTTTAAAATGAATATCAAACGACAGACCTCGGTCTGCCAACTAGACCGCTTTGTCAACATGTTGCAGCATTAAATTTGTCCGAGCCTAATATCCGACGGATAGCAAGACGACATCCATTTTTGCAAAAAACTCTCAAAACTGCAAAATAACATTCCGGGTACTCGGTACTGGGCAACTGAAATTCCATGTACAATTCATGAAAATCCCTTGGCATCCCCAAAATTTACAGTATGGTTTGAAATTTGATCATAAAAATTTATTGGCCCATATTTCCTGAAGAAAATGGTGCAACAACAACTTTGAGGTTTTGGAAAGGTTTTGGATGGCGCTATTAGTCATACTGCAAGAATTTTCATGACAGTCTTGGAACAGTATTTTCCACAACGTTTTATATCTCATAACAGCGTTGTATACTGGACCTACATGTCACCAGATATTACTGCTCTAAACTTTTTTCTCTAGGTCTATTTAAAGAGAAAAGTAAACAAGTAGGCAGAAAATTTAGACTAACTTGAAACGAACATCCAAGCTATTCCGTGGGCTATACTTCAACAAGTAATTTCCAATTTAGTTCATCGTTTACAAGAGTTTATTGATTATTGACAATGAAGGATCTTCTACACAATATTTTATTAAATAATCTTCCATTGACCATTATTACTGAATAATATGCCTTATGTTATATTGTTTTAAGTTTTATCAATAAAATATTATTAAACTTTAAAGAGTCCTTTCATTTGACACTGCCTGTATTATCTGTGGTGATAATTAGCTGGATTAACATATTTTAATAGAATAACTGCAACAGCATTATATTAAACTTAAAATTTCAGAAATATTTGATATTAAACACACTACAGTTCTCAGGCGATGAATATTATGTTAACGATTCAATTAATACTTTCATTTTCAACAAGAACTTTTTGATGGTCACCCTGTAGCACAATCGATTAATGTCGAAAAGGCATATGGGCTATTATTTATAATCTTGCGGTCACAACACGGTCAGTCAGGAGCGCTTTGTTATTCAGATACAAATGTGTGGGGTTAATATGTTTTCATTTGTTTGCTTCTAATTTTTTGTCCAAGGTGTCTATGTTTCTAGGAAAAATATGATGTTTTATTTAGACCTCATTGTGTAATATATGAAATTTAATACTATTTAATACCGTATCTCTGAAGCAGACACCCAATTATTTATTAAGGGAAGGAAATGTTGACAGTTTTATAGCTTATACTAGTTTATAAGTAGTGTATAATGTCCTACTCCGGTCTAACAACAATTATAGAAACAACAAACAAATTCCTGTATATTTTTCCCCGGCGTTTAATATTATGTTTCCTCTCGTCATGCTATTGTGGCTAAAAAAAATAGTAACATTTCATTTCCCCTTTATAATCATGGTTTTACCCAATATAATGCACCAAAAAAATCCAAATGTATTATTTATTTATTATATTTTGTCATCGCTGTTATTGCAAACATCAGTATTTCATCATTCTTAATCAATTTTAAAGGGGCTTTGTTATCGCAAAGTTTGAGGAAGGCTCATTACATCGTGCGGAGGATGAAATACATTGCAGTAAAACCACCATTTTCAACTTAAAACGTAAATGGATCGAAACTCCAAACTGCAAGAAAGTCAACACAAGGAGACGACGATCGGTTAGCAATTTATTGCTGAACAGTCTTTTGCTACTGCAAAAACTACAGTAGAAGAAACTATCTTCTCTAGTTGCGCACTGGTAAGAACGGCAGGGAAAAGATTAAGATAAGAAGGCCTCATCAATTGTGCAGTAGCCAAAAAGTCACGAGCGTGGAAAATAAAGTCAGAATAACACAATTTGCAAACGAATATCTGGATGGGGCATATAATTTTTGAGACAGTAGTAGTAGCAGCGGTTCTGATAAAGATTTTAATCCTCATACAACGGACAATTAAGTGTCTATCGGCCCAGAGGACAAAAATTTGAGGCCTACTTGCACAAAACAGAAAATAGCGGGAAATTTTCCATCCATCTAAAGGGATAGACATCTATTGATGTACTAGGAGTGCTACACATTGTTGATGGTCGCTCAACTGGGTAGAGATATATGCAAATATTCAACAATATATTGCTTCTATCCGTGCGAAATCATTTTTCTAATGATTTTATCTTCCAACGTGTAATATTTCTGCAAGTTATATTTACATATTTATAAGAAATCTTTCTCAGTTATGAGAAATTGGTGGACGATAATGCAAGATAATCAAGTTCTTCCTTGGGCAGCAAATATCTTTGATCTGAACCTGAAATATTTGGAGATTTATGACACAAAGTAATTTTACGGAAAACGTGGTATCTCGATACAAAGTTGTTATGATTTTTCTGGTACGTTAGTATCTATTTACTGAGATAAATAGATATAGCATTCGAAATATTGTTACTGTAGAATATTCGCCACAATTAACACTCTAGATGATGAACAATTGCTTATCTTTACCACGTTTAAAGTATTATCCAAGGAAGATTTATCACCCCTTCAAAAAATTTTTTTAACTTCAGAAAAGTGTGACCTTACAAAACTTTCATTTATATTATTTACTGATAAGGGAAACTTTGTTACGAATAGAGTTTTCAGTTTCTACGATATTATTTATGGATATACGCAAATCCGTACACAAGTGTAAATGTATGGGAGGGAATTATGAGACTTGACTGGTCGATTATTTTTCACAACATTAGCAGGAGAAAGTTATTCACATGATATATGACTTCTGCTCGGAATTACCTCACGTGATTTTAGAAGAAGAATGCCACGGATACATAATGGGGCGTCGCCATATTTTAATCAAATTTATAGGCAGTTTTTATACCATAAATATGCAAACCGATGAAGCTGGACTTGCAACATTGCCACCTCGGCCACTAAATTTAAATTCGGTGGATTTTATTTACGGGCACATTTGAAAGAAAAAGCCTAACCAAAATCGCCATCTTGAAGCCATTTTGTTGCGTTTCGATTGTTGAAAACAAGGATAACCTTTTTGACAGTACTGCCTTCGACCAATCTGCTGCAAGCAATTCGCTGATATCTGCCATATTGAGGATCCATTCCGGTTTTAATTGAATATTTAATTCTACTTCCTTTTAAGTATATACTACATCTATGTCCGCATCTTCTGTTAGAATAAGAATTTCAAATTTTATTCTACTCTGTCAAAAGAACAAGAGATGTTCAAAATGCAGCCTAAATACTGTGAAAGTGAAATAATTATGAAGACAACTAATTTACAAATCTATTTTAATTAATACAACTGTTTTAGCATTTTACAATTATGTTTTGTCCTTTATAACGTTTCGTAAATTTTATTTCCAAACTATTCGCGGCATAATAAACTAAGGACACTGCCTGCTAGTTTTGATATATACTGATACCAGTATAGCATGGTATCCGGATATTATGAGAAAAAAATTCAGGTGGTGATTGATGAATTGATTTTTCGACCAGTTACGTTTTGATTAATTGACATTTCGGTAAATTGTTGGCTAGGTGAACCTTAGTTAGGTTAATACGTTTAATTTTCTTTCGCACACTGTCTTTGTTGTAGTTTCCTAGATGCAAAATATTTTGGGTTCTGTCTAAAAAATTTGTTCACCCATGTGTGTTGTATTTGGACGAATTAAAAAATTCTTTTTTTTTTTTTTTTAATATATAATACTTGACAAGATCTACTTTGCTGAGTGCCAATTTTTTTTATGTTGTGTATCCACAGCATACTATAATTTAAATAAAATAGCAAAAGTCTAGAAACGTTATTAGGGATTTTTTAAAGAAATGGTTTTTAGGACATATGATTCGTACATACTTAGAACGCCTGAATACCAAGTTTCATATTGATCATTCTTACAGGGTTATTCGCTTATAATATATATGAAGAAAATGATTAAATGAAAATTCGGAATATTTAGTTTAGTTTAAAAAACATGCAAGAGTCTAAGTAATACTACGGTTTATATAGGGTGATCAGAAAGTACTCTCTGTACTCGGAATTATGAGAAGTTAATTATAATTTTATTTCGATACCAGAATGTACTTTCTGATTATTCTGTATAATCCGTAGTATTATTTCATATCCATTAGGTCAAATGAAACTCTCTTTACCGTTTAAGCTGCAAGAAACATTTCGATAATTTTTTTTTTTTTTTGTAAAAATTGTCATAGTAAGAGCTATAAATATGAAATTCGGTATGTAAGCTCTCTAAGCATGCAGAATTCATATTTCCTAAAAACCATTTCTTTAATAAAATCCCTAATACCGTTTCTTGATTTTTATCGTTTTATTTTAATTATAGTAGATCGTGGATACACAACATAAAAAAATTGCCATTCAGTACTACAATTTGAAACAAAGAATTATCCAATTCACTCAAACACAACCGACATGCAGGGGCGTCTCTGCTCAAAATGGAACAAACTGCAGATGTATCCCTGAAAGTTTCAGCTTTCTTCCAAAAGTGCACAATTGTTGTGCCTACTTCCCCACTAGAATAAGTCCAAGATATAAAAAGAAAATTATTATGGCCCTTTTGCGACTATTTATTTCTTGTGGTGGGTATTTCATTAATATTTGATAAAACTATAGTTTATTTAAAGCATTTTTATTTATTATGCAAGTATTATCTTATGTGAAAACATTTTTATAACTTTATTATTAACACTGAAAATACCAATCAGCAACATTATTTTTAAGAACTAAATAAATGAAATGCGTTTTTTTTTGCAAAAATCACAATTGTACAGGAAGGTCGATTTCTTAATTCATAAATATTTCAAGTAGTTTTGTCAGTTTTGGAGAATTCAATTCACAAATACTGCTGTCTCCAAAATAATACCAAATTTCGGTATATATTTTACATTATCATTCGAAATTTAAAAAACTGCGACACCAGCTTTCACAAAATTTGTACACACTAGATATATTAAACAGTACACGTACTGGAATAAATGGACTAATTCGATCGCCTAGTGTTTTTTTCCTAGGCGTTCAAATTGAGGGCATAATTTGCAATTCCAATCCATCAATAATTTCAACACAATTAAATTGTAATAAGGATTAAGTAATTTGACGCCAATTTTAACTAAAAAATATTAACCAAATGTTATTTTATTTCCAACGATGACAACTATTCTAGAAAAATTTATTGGTTTTTCATGACCATGCATATCTACGTACCTACGTATAAAAAATATCTCAAGGACCAACTACTTATTGTCAGGCAAACGTTAATTGTTACCAAAAAACAATAAATCATAATATGTCTAAACTGAGGTAGATAATATGCAAACTATTAAGTAGCTAATTTGATTATTACGATGCGAAATATGTTATATAACAGAAACAGGTAGTTGACAAATAAATTTTTACCTTGTATTTTAATTAATGTTTGTATTGATATGTCAGAACATTAATAATAATTACGGTATGAATGCCAATCATGTCAAGCAATGCGCTTACCTTATAAGTTACGGATTTCTTTGAAATTTTATACAATAAACTGTTTAGTACAAATGCAATTATGGGTGGATAAAACTGAATAATATCTGGAACTATGTAAATATTGCATATATAAAATAACCTGAATATAACTTATTTGACTAATTACAGGCTTTATATATATATATATATATATATATATATATATATATATATATATATATATATATACAGGGTGAGCCACGGTGGGTGGAGTATTAGAAGTATATGGAGAATGGATCAATCGGTTGCTTTGATATTTTGGTTACCAAGATAATCGAGTATGATCTCTCCAACTAAAATATTTTCGAAAGTGCGGTGTTGCCACTTATATGTAAAACTGGCAACATCTTCATTATTTTAAATGGAATACCCTGTATATTCTTGCGTTTTTTGGATCGTCGTCTCTTTCTGAGTAACTTTTTATTAATATTTCCCTATACCTATCTTAAGCCGTTTTCGAGATAATAATTCTTTTCTGAATTTATTGCCAAAAATTTGACTTTCAGTAAATCGTGTTTTCTCCTACCTACGCAGCAATTAAAAGATAATTCTTTAGTTGCGGCTAGGCAAGGCCTGAGGGCATCTCCTCTATTAATCAAATGTTTCGAATATCATACAGGGTGAGTTAGAGAACGCTTTTTACGTGACTTAGAAAAATGCACGAAAGTCAATTTTTTTAAATGGAATGCTCTGTACATTATTACTGATTCGGAAAGGCGATACATTTACCTCTTTAAAAAGGTAATATACTCTATACTTAATGCACACCGTTTTCGATTTATGGGCACTTTTCTGTAACCTTACCAAGAATATTAGTCTTTTGGTATATCATAACGGGTGGGCCATGAAATTTTTGTTTTGTCATTTTGTAATGACAACAGATGTTATTTTTCTAAATAAATTTGACGTTAGTGATATTTGCACCTAATTTGAATAGCTATGTAGCACAAATATGGCAGAAAATAATTATACAAACACAGTTTTAATTGATTTGTTTATTATCCATGAACAGTGCAATAAGATTATCAGCAGAACTTATACAAGATTTAATGAGAAATATCCGAATTTGCCGCAGATGAACAACAGAAAGTTTTTACGAATTCAGTGGAATTTTATAAATTTTGGTTCGTCATTAAGAGAAGCAAGAAATTTACCTAAACCTGTGACATCTGACGAGGTAAATGAAATCAATGTGCTAGCATATTTTCATGCAAATCCCCAGTATTCCATAAGAAAAAAACAACAATTGCATGTTAAAATAATGGTAGTTCCATTATATTTATAAATAAATTACACGAAAATAAGATTACTAATGACTTACCGTTTTGTTTTAATATTCCTGACTTCTGCTGATAAATAATCCAAATTTGACATGTAAGACTTGTCCACCATAATAAAGTCAACTTTCGGCAGATTTTCTACATTTCCTTTAGAAAATCCTGGCTCCATTTTCTTCCAACAATGTGCAGAAACAAAGCAAAACACGATTCGTAAATGAACACACAGAACATAACCACAAAACTAATCATAAACAATGTAAAATGTGTCAGATGTGGTGTGACGTTAGTAGTATTAGGCATTCTGGCAAATGCTACAACATGATTCAGGTTTGTGTGACGTCACTCAGCTTCAAGGTCAAATGAGTGTTCAAATTGTCATAATAAATGTTTATTTTTTTATTAAACAATGGGAGACTTATATTTCAAACAAAGTTGCACAAGGTGAATATCTATCAGTTAGCTTTCAAATAAACATATTTGTTTTGAGATTTCAGAAGTACTGAAAAGGCCCATTCTGATAATTAATTGTTAGACTACTAATCCATAATTGTGCTCACACAACACCTGTCATTTGCGCTCAACCGCTTATTAACAAGTTTTTTAAACGTATACAGATTTTTAGTATTTGTAATGTTGAGGGGCAAATTATTACACAACCTTTGACCCAAATAAATAAAGCATCTTCTTCCTGTCTCTTTTTTTCCTACACATGTTTTAACTAGTTCTTTCCCTTTTTGCCTAGTACTGTAATTATAGTCTAGAGAATGCAGGTATTTTTTATTTTTAAAAAGATATATTAATATTATTTTTGCGTACACTTGTCTTAGATCCAGTATTTCAGACACACGATATAACTGGTCTGTAGAATATCTCATATTTTTGTTGAACATTATTTTTTATTATTCTCTTTTGTAATACTTCCAGTGGTATTAAAAATGACTTTTTTTATACCACCCCATGCTATTATACCATATTGAAGTATAGATTCCACAAGAGCATAGTAAACTACTTTTAGTGTTTTTAGGGTCAAAAAGTTTTTTAAAATTCTAAATTTATATACCAAATATCTAAGTTTTTTTATAATACTATTGGCCGTCAATCATTATCCCTAAGTATTTAATACTTGTAGCAGAAGAGATTTCTTGGTCATCGATAGGTATTGTGTTAAAATCAGGTAAGTATTTCTTGTACGATATACATGACAAATATTTAGTTTTACCCCAGTTCAACGTAAGTAAGTTTTTATCAAACCACTCTTTGAAGTTTTTTAGATTTGCCGACACAGTCTGTCTTAATTCCTCCCAATTATCACTTTGGAAAAAGATTGCATTGTCATCTGCATAGGAGATAATGTTTCCTTTTGTAGATAAGGTAAGTAAATCATTAATATATATGGTAAAGAGAACAGGCCCTAGAACTGTGCCTTGTGGAACATCATATGTCACAGTTCTTTCCCCACTTGTTACATCATCGATCATAACTTTTTGTTTTCGGTGTGTTAAGTAACTTCGAAATAACTCCAATACGTTTCCACGGATTCCAAGGTTTTCTAATTTTTCTAGCAAAAGCTTATGGCTCACAGTGTCAAAAGTCTTTGCTAAATCCACAAATACACATATGGCTGGTTTACTGTCATCAACTGCATTATATATTTTTGAAATTAACGCGTATATATATATACATTCCATGACCATTTTTTAAATAGCAATTTTTTTACATTTTTAAAATAATCATTTTTTGTCCTCATGGATCACTATTAGGCAATTAGATATAAATAATGGAAAACCAACATATCTAAATAACATTTGTAATAGATTTAATGATTTTCTTATGGATAGACCCACCCAATTGTAAGCCAAACATGGATAAATTAAATTTATTCCCCTATTACCGTTACACATTTTATATACATCCAACTACCCTTAATAATATTGACAACACTATCTGAGAACTACTCTGAAACCGTCTTCAGGTATTACGGAATTTGTTGTTAAATAATTAAAACAGTCAAAGAAACAAAAAGTGAACCATTAGCACACATAATAAATTAATCTTTCTCAACAAGACAATACTCAAGTTCGATTAAGGTACCCAAATCAGTATCTATATTTAAGAACAAAGGATCCAAAGATATGTACAACTATCAAAACGTATATAAAGTCTAATAACAAGAATAATAGATTTTTCCTACAACTCTAGACTAAATAACTTTATTAAAACACATAATCTATTAAGTAATTTTCAAAATAGTTTCAGACAGAAGAAATTTACATCCACTGCTTTAGCTGATATCTGTACCCAATACATAATAATATTTCAATAATAAGCAGTGCCCAATTTCCTTGTTTCTTTGACTTAAGCAGAGTATTCTATTGATCGTAATCTACTCGAAGAATTGTCTCGCATAGGTGTCCACAGGGCTACAAACGACTGGGTTGGTTTATACCTAAAAGGTAGAACATAAATAGTTATTAACAGTAGTAAATCGGAGGGAAATACTGTTAGAATGGGTGTTCCGCAAGGATCGATTCTGAGTCCACTACTTTTCATTTTATTTATAAATGATATAATATACTCTTACACCAACAACCAGAAAGTAATTATGTATGCTAATCACACTAATATGTTAATATCTGAAAACAATGTTTAAAATACCATATTTAAAGCTAACATTCCTGCTAATAAATTTCATGAGTGGTATCTGAATAGTGGACTATTAGTAAATTTAACCAAAACATTTTACACGCTTATTTAATCAAGTGACCATGTCCAAGGAAAACAGTTGTTATATCTTAAGTTTTTATGCTTATCCAAAATGGTTGTCCTCACTTTAAAAGATAAAATTTTAATAATTTTAAATACTATTATTGTTGTTTTTTCATGCTAATAGTAATTAATAAAAGATAATGACAATGTCAAAAAAGAGTATTGTTTTCCGAAAGTATCTAAGCAATAAATGGCTTCGTGGTCGAACGGTAAGAGCACTTGCCTTCCATCCTGGAGTACCGGGTTCGATCCCCAGGCAAGGAGCTACAATTTTTTTTAAACCAGAAATTAATCGTAGCATACTCGGACATTGAGTGTGTGTCCATTGTATCTCTCCCACACATGGTATCTTGAGGTACCCTCAGGGATACAGGGGGTTGCATTACCTGTGGTGTTTAATAGCGAGTGTTTCATTAATTTTTAAACGAAAAACTTAATTATTATAGCGAGCTTAAATATACTATTTTTTTTGTCCACCCTGTAAATTTAAAAAAATTTCAGGTAAAAATTCTGTCTACACATTATACCCAAAACTTATTAAAATCGGCTGGAAAAATACAAAAGTACTAAACTTTAAGAAGAGGTCTACTTTTATTTAGCACACAGTGTATACATATATCGGTGAGGTGATAAAAATCCCGACAAACACGGCTCTAAAAAATAAAAACACGACACAACAGTGACATTTAAAAACACCATTTGACAAATTTGGCGTTTTTTCAAAAAACATCTGTCTATGAAAATATACAATCGGAAAATTATCATGTTGGACATTGCTACATAGGCTAATACTTTATTAAAGAAATTTTCATTTGGTTTTAAAAACGGCATCAGAGAGTATTCCGAAACTTCAACACTCCAAATCATCTAAAATATTTGATATTTAAGTTTAATTTTTCAGATTCATATTTTTTTTAGATGTGATGACGACATTTTTGGATGACAAAACATTTTTTCAAAAATCAACCTTTGACTAATACTCTTGACGCACAGGTTTGTTTAACAATTTTTTTTAAATAATTTATATGACAGTGGCTTTACATCCAAAGAAGATGAGAAGAAAACATTATAGGATTCCACAAATAAATGGCTATAGACAAAATATCTTGTAAGAATTTTCATGAATGTATCCGTTATCTTAGGAGCACCCTGTGTATTTTACTGTACTAATAATGTCCGACGCACAATAAGGTATACTCACTCTTAATATGTTACTAATGTTGATATCACTTATTTTCATATGAATATGTTCAATAGGAAACAAAAAAAAAAGTTGTGTTCAAATTATTTCCTTGTTATATTTTTAGCAATTTTATTTACTATTTTCCATTTCTGTGTAGATACATTGATGTAAAATAAAATGATATTATGTTTACATATATTTATTCAAAATATTCCCCAACATTCTATAGATACATGCAGAAAATATATTTCAACGCGGCAAGTGCGAAGATCTGACCGTATTGGGAATTCCTCTGGCATACCGGACGTTTCTCACGTTTTCATCTTTTCAAACTTTCCGGGCTCCCTTTGTGTCGCATCCCAAGCAGAGAATAGAAAACTTCTAGAAAATAGACGCTCTTGCCTTTCATTCATAGGTTTCACTATTGCAAAGATGATAAAACCCTCGTCTTTTTTTACCTAGACAAACTTATTTACCACAAAAAAGGCTTTCTTTACTCATATCTGGCCCACAATAAAACACAAAACAGCATTTATTAGGGGTGCCCGTTGAATGGGAACATTCCATTAAGAGATGTTTTTTGTATCGTGATATAGTAATTTTTATATTAAAACACAGTGGCGTCCGCGATTTTCAGGCAAGCCCGAATGGATAAATGATTAAGAAAATATTCCCAAAATATCTAAAAAAGATGTATGTTAAAAAAATTATAGCTCCTATAAGTTTTGGTTAATTTCTTCTACTATTCAATTAGCGATTTTATCAACACATAATTTAATGATACCTGGAACTGAGGAAAACCTAACGGATTGTCATTATTGTTAAATCACATGAAATTCGAGTTAGGAAAAAAAGCTCTTTATAAAAAATTCCTCCTTCTTAAAACACCTAAATATCTCATAAAAATTTAGCTTATTTACAGGGTGTCCTAGGTCGAAGCCCGGCATTTATAAAATGTTTTTTTGAAATTTTCCAAATGTTATTCTTTGTAAAATATTCTGCAGGTATGAAAACTGATTAATAAAGTTTTAAAATTTTAATTTACATATTATGTAGGGTTATCAATCTTTAAAAAACCGCATTATATTGAAAAACAAGTGACGTAAAACGCAAACGATAATAAAAGTTTTTCTATACCATTGTAAGTTGCCTTAATTCATTGTAGTTGCCAAATTTATCATCATTTAATTTAGTTTTCAAACAAATCATTTCCATCAAGAAATGCCTACATTACATTACTGTGTCAGAAAATTCTTTAGTGAAATTTTATAAAAAGGATTTGATATTTCTAAGAGAAGCAAAATTTATTATGAAGATAGACTTTTCTTCGTATATCACCAAATAAAAAAGTATTTTCTCATCCAAGCCCCACCCATGAACACACTGTATATATTCTTTTGCTTATCACAACCAGATTACATTTTGCATTATGAATGACTTTTTATTACTTTTTCTCAATAAGAAACAGACTATAAGTATTTAGCACAAGTTTTTTGTAGCTATAGAATAAAAATATTATATGCTTACCAACTTCCATTTTACCTTAACATTGTTTAAAACTGATTGCTACAAAAAACCGTTTAGACACCTCAGGCGATACAGACACATTTCTTTTCAATAGAATTTATAGTGATTTAATTTCTTAAATAAAAACAGGTAAATCTTGTTTCATTTCAGATCCATTTTGCTCAGCCAGTACGAAGCGATTTATTTGATTTTTTTAATTCATTACTGTAAGATTTCTGTCTATAAAATCTGGACAGCAGATTACGTTGAACAATTATCTCCCATATAATGGTTAAATACAACGGCTGAAAAAAGAAAGAGCTATTATAACGTGGGAATAAAACAATAAATATAAATACTATCACGTGTTGCCACCGCACATTCACTTCGCCTGGTCATAAATATGCCGCAAGCAAGTGTGTCTTAGAAAGGAATAGAGGATATGTTAGGTCCCCGGATATTGCGAATTCCTCTAAGTATCCCTCAATAGATAAATTATTTGGTGAGTTACTTTTGTTGTCGTGAAACCAGCAATATTGATGTACCGGTTAACAACCAGTTGAAAAATACAAATATTTGTAAGATTAATTTTTTTTTTTTCGAGTACTAGACGAAAATGTATTTCTGCATGTTTTTTCATTTAGAAAAGTTGTACTTTTCCACATAGCAAAACTTTTCTGCAATGAAACACTTTTCAATATTGAGCAGAAATTTAATTATTTATCAGTTATCAGTATAAAAGTTGAATGTACAATTTTTCAAATTAGTATTGTATATCAAGTTTGATTTTGCTCTAGTCTTCTCGAAACATTTAATTGCCAGGAGAAAAGGTATCTCTTCCAAGCCTCCAGTACGTATGGCGCCACTATTATATGTGCTAGTTGACGTGCCAATCAATAAAAACAAGAAAGCAGTTGCGGCGGGTTGGACCGAGTTTATATTATAAAATGATTTGAGTATGTCGAATATATTTTTGTAGTTCTAGCAATGCAGCACGCAACTGACTAATATTTAAATTAAAACTGAAAATTAGCTATTTAGGCCAGTTAAATTAAGAAGAATAGGGGTCAACCCCGCAGAAGCTGAAGCAAAAGGAAATTTTGGTTCCCGTTCATCCAAGAAGTACATCAAGAACATTTTAATTTATTCACTATTTGAAGATAATGATTGTTCAAAAATTGTACAAATTTATACCTTTATTTCCAAATGAAATTTCACGTATTAAAATCATAATTCATGTGGCAAAATTTTCATACTCATTTTTTTTCTACATAAATTTTCTTAGCATCAAAAATGTGCTTTTGGTATTTTGGTTTTGATAATTAACTTGTTTACTCTATTATTAATTTTATTTGAAGAGGAAAATATTGATTAAATATAATAAGGATATCCTGCTCATAAATATCATATTTCAGCCAAAGAAATCCAACTTGGAAAAAAGCAATTTTAATCGATCCAATTACTAAAACAATAGGACAAACCGACTTTCCTGGTTTATGCATCTTAGATAAGCAGTACAATCTATGTAGGTACACCTGGATTAGATACATGTAACCTCCTATTTTAAGCTGGAGTAATAATATTGTTACAGGATTTAAGTATCATACTCATCAGCTTAAAGTCACCACCTTCCGAGATTTTCCCTTTCTAGCACACATCATTACAAATAGTGCCAGAAAGAGAGGTGGTGATTTTAAGCTGATGAGTATTGTACATTTTTTACTCATTTTTGGTAATAGAATTCTAGAAAGATTTTTATAAGGACCATTACTAATCATGTTGTCTACCCTTTCATAATAGTCCTCTTTGTCTAAAATAACAACTTTATTAATCAGCTTATATTTATTTTATTTATTACTAGTATAACCATTCAACAGATTTAATTCAATTAGAGAATGGCACACATGATAATACTTGAGATACAGAGGAATTTAACAATCAAGAATATAATGTACTCACCACTAAGATAGTACATAGTTAGAAATTATAGAAATTTCATACTATGGGTGTTTTCAGTTTTTTATTAACGAGTACATTGCAGTGAAAAATAACAAGGGAGTCTTGTACGTCATTATATGCAATACACATTCGATGGAGTGCGGAGAAATTTTTTATATTTATTCTAGCTGTGTCTAAGTGAAATGTTGGATGGTTACGAGCGGATAATTTTGGCACATGAGACTTCAACATTGCAACAATTTGTGGACAATCCACCGCATTATGTAATATTTTGGGCAAAAAGGATTACTTGTGTTTTTTTACGTCTATCTTGTAGGCTTTTAATAGAAAGTCTAACAAGCTTGAGAGTGAGAAAAACCAATTGGAGGATAAATCCTATCTTCTTTAAAACAAAAATATATCAGAAATTTTCTTTGAACTTTCCCGAAATTTTGAATATGACTATCATAGGAGGGGCACCATATAATGGACGTATATTCAATTCGCGATCTCACAAATGTAGACAAAGACAATTTTAATGTACAGATGTTGTTGAAGTCGGCAGAGTTCTTTATAATGAACCCAAGGGCTCTAAAATAAACAAAGGTGAGATTGTTCATATGATCCTCAATCAATCCAGATCTCAAAATGTTTCGGGTCTATTTAGAATAGAATTATTTAACGAGTAATCAAATATAATTGGTTCTGTTTTATTGGAAAAGCTCATTACATCATATTTTGCTACATTTAAGGGTAATTTATTTACAAAGCACCAATCATTTACAATTATTAAGTCATCTTGTAACTTTTTTTAGTCATCGATACTTCTGATATTATAATAGATAGCAGTTTACTTTCGAATCACAAACAATGTCATTAATAAAGATGTTCAAAAGAAGGGGACCCCGCTTGGAATCCTGTGGAGCACCGGATGTTGCTGTAATCTGGACAGACTCGTGGCCAGAACATTCAGCATATTGCTTTCGATTAGTAAGATATGATTTAAAAAGGTCTAGGAGATTCAGTGAGAATTCATGAGCATGGAATTTCATAATGAGAATGTCATGGTCCAGTCTGTCAAAATCGTTAGAGAAATCTGTATATAAAACATCAGTCTGAAGTCCAGAATCAATAGATTCAGCTTAAAATTGTGTGATACAAAAAAGATTTGTTACAGTAGATCTGTCAAATAAACCCATGTTGAAATTGGCTAAGCCATTATGCATATAACAATACATTATTCATGTAATAAAATCAAATACTTTGAAAAATTGTTTACTATGGTAATTGGCACATAATTTTCAATATTAGCGCCCGGTCATCAGAACCTGTCATAAATTTAGGGTTTAGTTTTTTAAAATTATTGTAAACAGCTGATTATTTAAAATCATATAAGTAAAAATTATCGACAATTTCATTATTATTTTTTTAATCGACAGTCTGGGGACTGGGTAGTGTAAAAGAGTTTTGGAAAAATCAGCAAATGAATTGACAACATTTTGTTGACCCTCAATGTTATTACCATTATATATTATCCAAGTCGGGATATTGAATAAATTTCTTTTGTTATTTATGAATTGCCAAAATTTGTATGGATTATTGGAAATATCATCCTCTAGTCTTTTGCAGTAATTTTTGTAAGCTGCATCAATTGAATCTTTAGTCAACTTTATTAACGATTTAAATTCCTCTAGTGACTGGGGATCCCAATGCTTTTTATATTTTTTCCATACACGATATTTCAAATTAATGTTTTTGATTATTTCATATGAAAACCGTGGAAGATGATTTCTGCTATGTTTTTAGTTTTAGGAAGGAATAAGTCAAGTAATTCATAAATTTTTATATAAAATTGTTTACATATCAGTGACGTCGGAGTATTCATAAAGGAAATTCCAGTTTATTTGAGCAAAACTGATAGAGGTCAATGTAGTTAACTTTTCGAAAATTGTAATGAATAGTAGCAATTTTTTGTTTATTGTTACTTAACCGAGTAGTAATGTTAAGAAATACAATTAAGGCTGGATGATGACTATCATCTTTAAGCAAAATGTCCAGAGCTTTTTCGAATTTACTGTCAGTATTAGTTAGTACCAAATCTAGAATTCTCTCGCTGTAATTTTTAATAAAATTACATTGATTTGAATCAAGAGAATTTATGAAATTTATTAATGGAACTGTTCGTCCATCAGGTATATTATTTATTAGATAATTAGAATAATATGGAAAATTAAAATCACCCATAATCATAATATCCTGATTATAAATATATTCAAAAGAACTTAATACATCAAATATTGAATGATAATCATTAATACTTGAATTTGGAGGTATATAGATAACAAATATGTATAAAATAAGTATAACATTTTTACGCAACCGTTTGATAATTTGTTTATCTTTTGTGGATTTTGATTTTCTATTTATTTTAGTGATAATATTTGTGGAGATTTGATTCCTGTAAACTTCTCTGACAAATCCTTCAGAGGATTCAGGAGAGGAAGGTATTGAACTGAACTTCAACACTTGCAACAATCTTATCTAGAGTAGAATGCCTTCAGAGGCAGGTAATGCATAATTTAATCCCTTGTTAAGGAGATTAACTTCTTTATCAAACGACTGTGAATAATGATTTTCTACAATGGTGAGAACTTTCTGAGGAACACTTTCTTGTGATATATTACTGACTAATCTTTTGAGTTTTTTATTTTGGACGTTTTCTTAATAAATTTAGTGTTAATTGATAAAAACATCTCCTCTGAAAGTCGCACCATTGCTCATATTCTAGATTATATAACTTATAGTTAAGCTTTTTGTATAATCCATTTGCTTGTAATTCATACATACTTAGTTTACTGTACAGATATTTAATTTCTAAATCCAGCCATTTCTGCCTTGCAAACATCATATCTTTAACTGAAATTTGGAACATTGGAATTTTAACTTGAACAAAATTTGGAAAACTGAACGACGCTTGTAGGTTTTTAGAAACCAAATATCTGATCTTATTAATCTAATTTTAGCACTAACCTTATAGCACAGGTTCTTTTCCATTAGTCGTGAAGCAATCTTAATCCTGGACTGGGTTGAATGGTGGTATGAACAGTGAAAGAGGGCTAATCCCATATAGTCCGCTATATTGGTTAGTTAGCCACTATTCACCGAACCGTAACAACAGATTCGGTAAAAACAGGATACATTGTTAACATAAGGTCTCAATCATCTCCAGATGATACCAACTTGGTTGGCGAAACGTGCATTGAGTGCAGTATATGGTGTTTTTTGTGTGTTGTGGAAAACCACATGAAATTTTAATATTTTGGAATCCTTTCTAAGCCAAATTTTTTAGCAAAAAATCATGAAAATATTTTAATGGTGTTGCATTCTCTACCTCACATAGTATATATATATATATATATATATATATATATATATATATATACTATATATATATATATATATATATATATATATATATATATATGATTAAATATGATTTGACGGAAACAACTACTCAGCGGGCAAATACCCCGACCTGCATTGGAATTACACCTTCAAATCATGATAGATCGATAACCAATACCATTTCAGGATTTAATAAGCTCTTACAAGAAATTTCACAAAATTTGCAAAGGAACAACTTGCCACTTCAAATAAAATTATCAAGAGTTGCTCAGTACCTATATATTATTGAACTGCAAGCTTTTCAAACAGATTCAAGTTTAATTTTTGCCTTAAAGATACCTTTAGTAGATCCTCAAACTTACACAACCTATCAATTATACCCTATCCCTATTTTGGATAATAGAACTGGTTTGCACCACATTCTGTCAACCTCTCAAAATATGTCGCGAGAGATGAAGATTCTTTAATGTTTATACCTATTCCGGACATGAAAGAATACAAACAACTCTATATTGGAACTAAATTATGCTCTAACTTGTTCGCTTATCCGATCGACACCAATGCAATTTGTGAAGCAAGACTGTTCAAAACATCTCAATCGCCTACCCGAAAACTGTCAAACATCATTTATCATTAGTCAAGGATATAATGTTCAAAAACTCCAGGAGAACACATGGCTAATTATTAATGTAGAACCTCTACACGTTACTATCAGTTGCCCTAAGAGAAATTCAATAACGGAAATCATCACGAAGAATTCTGTTATAAAATTACAACCTAGTTGTTGCGTCTTTATCGGCATTACCAAGATTCAAGCCGAATCCAAGGAAATATTAGATCTCAAAGATAAAACCCATTTTATTCAAATTCCGTATGAATGCTGCACAAACTTTCCATACAAAAGTCAACTACCCAAATTAAAACCATTAAAATTAAACCACCTGAACACCGAAGACCTCGAAATTGCCAAACACAAATTAGACCAATATTCCAAAAATTTAGACGATCTTATCAACGAACCTTTTGTGACCAAACACATCTCATGGTTCACATATCTGACCATAACATTAATTATTGCCCTTATTCTTCTCTATGTATTTTGCAAATGCAGGAAAAGGAGTCGGACGCTGGCTCTTGTCAACCCATCCGGATCACCTCCACCTCCACCACGACCAAGTAAGGTCTCCAGGAGATTTTCCAGCATTCTACCTCCGAGGAAAAGACCCAGTATCCATGAAGAAGAAACCGAAGAAATCGCATTGACTTAAAAAAGACTGTTAAATGTGTTTTTCTATCTGAACTTAATGCAAAAGACATTCAGTGAATATTGTTTCATTTTTTGTGCTGCATTTTAAATTTTGCCGTTTTATTATTTTGTCACCTTTATATTATTTTATTATTTTATTATTTTATTTTCATTTTATAACCATTCTCAATGTTAACGCTTTGCTATTTTACATTTTACACTATGTTAGATTTCATGCTTTTACACTGTTTTACATTTTTGTAAAAGTTGCTGTATAAACACCAACTTTTCTATAAGGGGGAAGTTGTTATATAATATTTCAGACACCGTATAGTAACTTAGAATATATTCTAGACTATCCCAGGATATCATATTTCACTACGTGACTGATAACAAATTCCTGCTTATTTTATTGTTAACTGTTTAATTTGCATTTCCTTTGTTACAAGGTTGGAAATCATTGTTTATGCTGACCAAGTACAGCCTTCCAAGCTTATAAATTAAATTAATATCATTTGTAAACTCAGTTCTTATACTCACTTTCGCCATGTCGCATTAAATTATATTAAATTCAATTCATTGTGTTTTTACCAAGACTCAACGTTGAGTCCATGTTAAATAAATAAATATTTTTTAAAAACAAGTTTACGCAAACCGTAATCTAACATATATATATATATATATATATATATATATATATATATATATATATATATATATATATATATATATATATATATATATATATATATATATATATATATATATATATATATATATATATATATATATATATATATATATATATATATATATATATATATATATATATATATATATATATATATATATATATATATATATATATATATATATATATATATATATATATATATATATATGTATATATATATATATATATATATATATATATATATATATATATATATATATATATACATATATATATAATATAATCCTACATTTTACTGTCAACCTAGGGCAATTTGCAATCGCCCGAAAATTACCAACTACATTCAGTTGCAATATGGAGTGCAAGTGTACAGACTTATACGTACATTAAAGAGACGATACACCAAGCAATCCGTGCAACTCCAACTCGTCGCCAAACATTATTCTTCGCACAAAACTACTTGCTTACAAAACCATCGTAAATATTCCGGAACTTGTTTTCTCAGAAAAGAACATTATGTTATTGTAGTATTGGCTTTTGAGGCTGTAAATTTGAGAGCAGTTACAAGCACCGTTCAATGTTCTTTAATATTTGTTGAATAGCTGGAAACTCGAGGTCTGATATGTAGTGGTATATCTAATAAAGTCTCAGGGTATAGTTTGTTCACATTATCTTGTTCAAACAGAGCCGTTATTTAGATAACACTGTCTGGCTCTTATAATTAAAGGCTTTTTTTCAGAATTACAGATGGAACAGTTACTAAAGAATCATTAATAAAGGACGTAATGAACATTATTTAGTAAATCGTCATTACATGTCGCCTTTCGTAGTTGTCTTTCTTTTGTATAAAGTATATTTATATTTTCAACCTTTAACTTTTTTCTCATTGCGTCTGCGTTCTGAAATAAGCAATTTTCTTAACAGGTTTAGTAGCATTAAAGTAGTTTCTACAAACACTAAAGCACTCGATACATAACTCAACGCGCGTTTCACCAACCAAGTTGGCACCATCGGGGGATTAAAACTCAAAATTTTTTAATCACATCAATGGAACAAGTTTATTGTTATATTTTTTGATGTTCTTGCAGACAATTCTCTTTTTACATTAACTAAAATACACGAAATGTATTCTATGTAAATTTAAGTTTCACTGTTAAATTAAAATTAGTAAAATGTTCAAAATATCGTCATACATGCCAGATATTTTAGAACTTTATGAAACTTTTATGTGAATTTGAAAATTAAAAGTTTCTTGAAAATTTCACTTTGAAAATTTCATAAAATTATCATATTCGTGAAAGTTTCAATTTCCAAATGAAAATTTTAATATTGTCTTTATTACGCATGCGCGAAATTTAGGTTAGTTTAAACACGCTGGTAATTCCTCTACGTGTTTTTACGTATATTTGCTTATTTTTTCAGTATTTCTTCAAGTGCATGCCTAATAAAATGAAAATAACTATTTGAAAATATATTTACAAAAAGAGGCAGCAATTTGACACTTGCAAGAAACGTGACACAAGATGATGAATTTTATTTGAAGTAGCTACCACCATTTTCGGTTACGCCAACCATGAATATGATATGACATGCCACAATATATGTATTAAGATATTCTAATTCTAATAAGTCTAATTGAATAACAGGTAATATTTCTTTTAGAGATGCTTCGTCTTCTCTTTATTCATCATCGTCATCGTCGTTGTCCTCTTCAGGTTGTAAAATTTCTGGTTTCAGATCCAGCAGCATATCAATTACTTCAAAAGAGATTTATGTTGACGGCTCATACGTTCTTGTTCTTTGATGTTTGAAATGACAGGATCTGAATTACCCATTGCTCTATTGAAAATGTCTATAGAATATACATACCTATATATTGAATTATTAGATATGGATATCTTAAATGGCAACGTTGTAATGTAAATCAGAAGCAGACAATCCGTCGCTGGTCAGCGAACTCATTTTCCATCTAACTGTCTTGCGATCAACTGTGCACACTGCACTCAATACGATGCCAAATTTCAGTCTTCCTTCAATGACTATATGTAATATACATACTGTAGAAAAAATTATAACTTATCAAAGGTTATACGTACATTGTATCAAGCTGTATGTATTTCATTATTTATTTTATAAATTTGTTTTTATTTGTCTACATATGTCCTTCTGTTAACCACATGAGGCAGTAGTAGCTACCGGTGCTGGACTATGGACTAGTTTCTTAACTCTGGCATCTTATACGAAGTGTTCACTGGTTCATCGCATCATCATGAAATTTCGGTACAAAATACTGTTGTATAAAACACTCTGTAGATAAATTTTCCATTGAAGATAATGATTAGCAATAAATGGAAGATGACAGTCGAGGAAGAGGCTAAAAAATAGAAGGATAATTTTAGGAAAATCGGTTAGTCTTGAAAGTCTAAAAATTCACTATTTCTTAAGCGTTCTGTTTCAGTTTATCAGTGTTTATTTTGAAATTTTCATTCATTTCGTTCATTTTTATCAACCAGAGTAAATGCTAACCTATGTGCTGTGGACCCATAATTCAAGTGCCTAATTAATTGCTCAATATTTAAGTAAAATAGTTAGAGCTATTTAAATGAAAAGCCTATATAACTTATTTTTGTAAAGGTTTTACCAAAGAATAATCCCTATAAAACTCGTGCAACTTTACGGTTCGGTAATAAAATAGCAAGGGGTCTGCTAGAAATCTGAAAATATGGTTTCTTTGCTATAAAAAATGTAACAATCACAGCATAACCACCTTACCAGTGCGAGAGAGAAACAAGGTATTGAGTGGGCAATTTCACCTAAGATCCTATCTGCAGACATTTCATATAGTATCCGGTAATACTTTAATGCCTTTATAGGCGTTAATATTAATTTAATATCGTATCTTCAACAAGTTCAAGATTAATTAGCATATCTGAATATATCACATGTACGTAAATTAATTTTAGTCCATTAAAATTCAGCAGATTCTTTATTTGATAGAGGTGTACGTAAAGCAGGATTAAAAGAAAAAAATTGTCAATTATTTAGCGAATTTAAATAAAGAAAACCTATATTAATCTTAAACAAATATATTTTTTATTATCTAGTAGTTAAAAATTCAAATAATAAATTATATAAAGTGTTATAATTTGTTTTGTAATATTCAATAATTTCATGATAACAACAAATTCAAAATAACTGCCACGTCCATTCTTTTGGGTGGACAGCAAATTTTGCCAAGGTATTTTCGAAACATCACTAGTAGTCTTTTGTGGGAAAATTTTTTTGACTCCTATTTGACGCAAGTTACTTTTTTGAATAATAATAATAATAATAATAATAACACCACATGTAATGACAACCCCCTTTATCCCTGAATGTCTTAAATGACATTGTGCGGGAGAGGGTTACACATTAAGAGACAACGGACATACATCCAATATCCGAGTATACTACGATTAATCTCTCTCACAGAAAAATCCCAGTGCCACGGCCGGGAATCGAACCCGAGTCCCCGAGGTTTCGAGGCAAGTACGTTACCTCTAGACCACGAAGCCATATATAGGTAGTAGTAGTAGTTTTAGTACCAATAGGTACTAAAAGATCTTTGTGTATTTATATCAACTCGAATGGACCGACCTATTAAGCAAAATATTCCAGAAAGTCTCAAGTTGCGAAGTTGTATAGAAAAACATGTCTGTTAGCAGCCACTTAGACATATATTGGTGCCGTATAAATAAATACACATTAAACAAACACCAGGAACGATTCTCGCAGATAGTCAACAAGTGATAGTGTTGGCAAGTTGTGCGGCTATTCAGTGGTGCAACAGCAGGTAGATAGATATCTGGTGAGGCAATAACCGGCTGGTGGACAAATCGAAGCAAGCCGTGAGACTAGTCCATTGTTGTATGTTGTAGTGTTTACATACTAATTTATTCCTCTCCGTTGTATTTTATGTTGTTGTATTGTTGATAATTTTTTTGTTGTATTTTATTGTTGATATTAATTTAGTAACAAAATGTGTCAAACATTCACAAGGGTAAAAAACGACCATACAAAGTGAATAAATTTATCAGTGAATTCCTGAATTTACTCTATAATGGTGATACAATAATTTGTAAGGTGTGCGAGACAGACCTGATGTGCTAGGATAAATATGATTGTAAACATCACGTAAATACTATGCAGTACAAAACTAAAAAAAAAATTGCGTGCCTTCGAGAACACAGTTTATGTTTGATTTACTGTTAATGCTGATTGCCTGTGATGTTCCACTGCACATACTGGATAAACAACCATTTTGGGAGTTCTGGAATAAATACAATCCCCAGATGACGTTACTAAGATGCGCAACGTTGCGTAACTATGTACCAACTCTACGCGAAGACATTGTAATAAGATCAAATATGTATAAAAAAATACATGGTTGTGGTCATGTATTGACGAGATGACAGATCGTAAAAAAAATTCTTTTGTAAAAGTACGTGTACTGAATCCTCTTCAACCGACATTTCCACTATTACTAGCTAGCAAAAGACTAGCTGAGTGTACTACTAAAACAATTACGCGGGTGGTGCTGGAGACGTTAGAAAAATTTGATTTGTCTACAAGTCAAGTGTTGATATTTGTGACTGATGGTGCCGCGACAAAGCGTCTTAAAACTCGGTTGTAGGTTGGTACATATTACGTGTAAAGTGCATGGTTTTACATCTTGTGGCAGAAACTATTCAATAAGGTTTAAAAGCTTTAAAAACTATTCACAAGAACTATAAAATACTACATGATGGCATACAAAACTTACAAAACAGTGCCTTCGTTAGCGGAAGCACTGCAAATAGTGTGACGAAGTAAAGACACACTAGGTTACGCAAAAAATGAGCCAGATGGAGACAAAGTTGTCAAGTGTACTGAAGGACCAGGTTTTACCAGATGAAGACAAATTTGTGGTAGTACAGCATGGTGCAACTCCAGATCCGTTAAGTACATTCAAAGAATGTATTAAGTATGCCTGTATTATATCAATAGATGTCGAAGGGTTGTTCTCAAAGTATAAGCGTAAACATCACTCACGGAGACAATCATAGAGACATACCTGATGCTGCAAAGTTTTTACAGACTTCTCCAATTTGAGATAACCAGGCTAGTTCATTAAGTAAGTTAACAGGGTAAGTTGTGCATACATATTGCTATAAATTGTAACAGTTTATTGCTTTTGCTACTAGTTAATTTCTTTTATTACGCTTATTATGATGCATACACCCGCGGCACGTCTCTGTCTACTCTATAGATAATAGAAACCAAGGGACATATCAAATTTTAGATAATAATATGCTAGATTCTATGAGGATATGTAGTTATAAAGGACCATCCATGAAATTCACTTTGGAAGTAGAGAGTAATAATGAATCACCCTTCTTGGATATTTTGATTAAAAAAAATTGACAACACATTTGAAACTGTATATACAGAAAAACAACTTATACTAATAGATATTTAAATTTTAAATCTAACCAGGTAGTTCATGTTAAAAGGGGTGTTGTTAAATATTTGTATGACAGGGCAAAAATAATTTCGTCTAATGATCTAATATTAAATAATGAGAAAAAAAATATAAAGAGGTTTTAATAAATAATGAATATCCTAAATTTTTGTTGACAGAACTCAACTAAATATTGAAAATAGAATTAATATTCCATTACAACAAATACCTGATTATCAATATACATCAATAATTCCTTTTGTACATGTTTTACCTGAGAAACTACATTGTGTTGGAAATACGTTCTGTTAGGACAGTGTTTCAAATAAGTAATACTTTGAGATTTATTTTAACAAGAACAAAACCGGTAAATTGTGAGAAAAATTCAAGAAACTGTATTTACATTATTCCGTGTAGTGTAATAAACGTTATATGGGAGAGTCATCCAGTTCTTTAAATATAAATGAGCATAAAAATTATATTAAGAAGGGTGAAATTAAATAATCGAAAACTTGCAAACATGCAAATGGACATAATAATAAGAATAAACTGGGAATCAGCAAAGCATATTAACGAAAGAAGGAATCTTAAGTTAAAAGAAGAATTGAAGAAACTATTGTGTCAACAGTTCTATGTAAGTATCTATGGATATTACACAAACAAATAATATATGTGTCAAGTCTCATGCTTTACATATTCTAAAATATCTAATGTGGCCAGCACATAACTTTCTTATACCAGTATATATCATCCTGATCTAAAAAAATCGTTCTATTTATTTCTTCACTTACCTCAATTAAATTTTAATGCGTACCTTGAAATGTTTCATTAAAATTTTTAAATAATTAATTATCAGCGTCATTCGATACTGTCAATAATAAATCATGTCATATATTTTAACAATTTTTTGTTATTGACATTGACATTTTTGTAACTAAGTTAGACCTTTCAAACGTCAAACTGTTAAATTTATCCTAACCCCATTTTATGAGCCTAATTGTGTAAAATATTTCAGTTTACATCAGCTTTATTTATGTACTTGAAAAATATGTTTTATTCGCTTGATATAGTAGACATGCTTTATAAGCTCTCATCAAGAATATATTTTTTTGAAGTATATACATAAAAGTGGGCTCCCGTGGGCTCCCATTCAGCTGGCCAATTTTGTTCAATTTCTGAATTTTTCATTGTCTTTGGCCTTTAGAACAACTGTACCAAATTTGAAAGATTTATCTCAAAAATTGTGGCTGCTATCGCGATACTACAGACATCCGGACAGATTTTTTTTTCATAAAGTTATGTTTTTTCATTATAATTCGTCGAGATTCGTCCAGAAATGCAAAAAAAAAATTTTATTTTTTTTTCCGAAATTGTAACTTTCTTTCAGTCATTATGCCTTTTCTGGTGGTACCACATTCACCAAATTTAATATGTCACCTAAAATGTTGTTGACAATCTTAACTGCCAAATTTAGAAAGTCTCCCATTAGTATTTTTTTAGTTATCGCGGATACACACCCACACATCCTATGTGTACACACGCACCGACAGACATCATTCGGAAAATAGTCAAAATGGATTTAGAAGAGTTCAAACGTATATCAATCAAAATGTGGAGGTCGATAAAAATCACGATTATTATACTTCCATATATTAGGTATAAGAAAGTAAAAAAGATAAATAACTTTGAAAAGGGAAACATTTGTTTTCAAAATGTTAGGGAAGTAGACTATTATTTTTTGTCTCATATTAGTTGTCAAAAAATCACGCTCTGACTGATCTTTGACGTAGAGTCACAAGCGCAGAGGCTTACTTTTCCAGTAGCATTTTTTTAGATAAGCTAGAATTATTCATGTGGTAATAAGCCCCTAGAAAAAAGGAAAAATGTAGTTATTTTATTTGTTTATCTCCGAGGCAATCTAAATGCGTTATTATGTGTCAGTGAGACAGACCGTGAATTATAAGACGACCTTAACTCAATTTTTTATTAAGCATGTCCAAAATTATGACACATAACATTGTTCACCGTGGTTTGGCAGAGAATAAATATCTGATGTACAACAAGAAATATGTGCCTTGAAAGATATGGTTCAACTCGTACAACATAGGATAGTATAAAAATTTTGATAATTTAAGGTCAACTGTAAAATATTAAGTTAGTATAGTCTATAAAAATTATTTTAGACTTACTAGAAATATCAGAAATTAAGAAAGCTTCCAAAAATAAAAAAACGATTACAAGTGAACAACAAATATTCGCAGGTCACCACATTTTAGATAAAGTGATTTAACTTTTTTAAAAAAATTCCAAATCTTTCAAACCATTTTTATTAGTATAAGTTGCCAGATGTAACATTCAATATATAAGCAAGGAACACAAATTATAATTTAGTACTTCTCATCTGTACTCTTGAAAAGGGCCTAAAAAGCCGAAACACGTGTAGAGTGAAAATACAATTTTGAAACATTTAAAAGCAAATTTTCTTTGTTTATTTAAAATATTTAATAATGTTTCACAAGGAGCCAACCGCAGAATCAGTACAATGTATATAAAAATTATGTCACAAACGCTGAATTTACTATTAAACCTTTTCTTAGAAAATTCTTGTCCATTTTAATGCCAAAAAAAGTTGTAGCAATTTAGTATAATATTCTTAATTGAGCGTAATCAATTCTGCTGAATTTCTCTTCAATGACTACGTTGTCTCTATTCAGTTTGACCCAAATAATGTGCCGATCAGTAAAATGAATTTATTACATGTTTAAAGTGTTACCATTACGATGTATTAAAATCTTTTATCGTAGCATTGAAAATTAAGGTTCCTTTAAGTTAAATCTTTATTGATAATTATTAATATCATAACGTTACTTCACAATAACTTAGTAGCACATAATACGTTAGTTACAATATAATACGTTAGTTAAAATATCATAATACCCTAGATACGAATTTTATTTTATAGCTATTATTTATGAACATTGACGTAAATATTTTGACAGTTTTCAAATTTGATAGATACACCTGATACACCATTATTGTCCAAAATGATGGGCATATCCACTGAATCTTGCTTAGAAACATTCTTCTTCAGTTCGATGGTCTCTTTAGTACACGATACAGTGTTTATAGAAACATCTCCAACTTGATTTTTCGCGCAATGGAAACCTTCTTACTCAAGTTATCTTCTAAATACCCTATTGAAACATTGTTCGATTCCCAATCACCAAGTTCTTGTAAATCTAATATGTCTCCACCAGCATTAACAAGAAAAGTTACTAAAGATCTTCTAATATAATGACCAGTATACATAGTTAGATTTTGAAGTTTGAGATACATAGCAATTTTCTCAGGTATTTTAGAAAAGTAATGGATACCACAAGGCTGAAGAGTGCATTTTCCATTTCTATATAATACGAACAATCTTCTATGCGGAGTATGAGTTGGACCTAATGCTATATATTTTTTTAAATAAAGCCACAGGATTAACGTCTCCATCAGATAGCACCGAAAAAAACCATTTCTTGTGGGTTTTTGAGTCAGAAATTGTGATTACTAGCTTGCTCTCTAGAATTTCAATATTTTCCATGGATATTTTCGTTAATTCATTGGATCTACAAGCTCCGCCAATTCCAATTAAAAAAGCTACTTTCATCATTAAAAATGTCTCATCTGGGGAAGTACAAACAAATTCACTAACGCTCTTTCGTGAATACTTTAGATTTTCTAGCTCTATATCCCACATTTTTTTTCTTAATGAATCGTATCAAAGCGCCATACTTGTCGATTTCCACTCTTTCCTTCAACTCCAAACAATCTCGTAACATAGAATATTTAGGCCATGAAGATGACGGGGAGTATTGATTTGAGAGTTTCACAAAATGAGCAAATATTACCGTTTCTCCAGTATCTTGAACCTGTTCTCTATCTCGCCACTCATAAAACTGAAGATATTCTTTTTCGTAATGGATTTTTGATTTATCCGTAGGCAAATCTAATCTTACAGTGTTAACAGAAGCAAGTATATTTTTAGGAATAACAATATCTTCCATGATTTCGCCAAACTTTGTCGTAATTAAGACTATGTTAATTTTTATGGCATGCTAAAATGACAACCAATATTATGATTTTTTCACGTCATCGTTGTCAATGATACGATAAAGCTTTGAATGTAACTCGATCATTATTTGATTTAAACTATCTCTGACGTTGCCATCGTCCTCGATTATTATAAATCACATAATAATCTCGTTGCATTAATAGCTATAAAATATAAATTTAACTATGGCATATGATCTAATACAGGCTTTCTTACTTAGAGACTGCAATATCGTTTTCTGTTAATTACTATGTATAAACTTTAACTTAATCCCATAGGCATATCCCTTTAACGATATCTGGAATGTATCTGGGATATGCCCGGTTTATAAAAAAGGCTCAAAAAGGCGAGATCACTAATCACAGACCGATTGCCATCTTGTGTAATTTCTGTAGCGTTTGAGATATTGAGCCATACTTATCGAGCCACTCAAATAATATTATCATACCGGGACAAGATGGTTTCATTGAGGGTCGTTCCACTACTGTCACTAATTTAGTATGCAAGACACAATCTATTAACGAAGTCCTTGATTGCCGATGTAAAGTAGGTGTTGTTTAAACTGACTTTTCTAAAGCGTGTGACAGGCGGGATCATGGCATTTGTTCAAAATATGAGCCATAATAGTAGTCTGATAGCTATGATTAAATCATACTTCACTCATAGATCTCAGTTTCTTCAGTGTTACCAGTCTCTCAAATTTCAGGCCTTTCTCAGCGCCCCTTCTCGGACCGCTCATGCTTATTATGTTTATTAATGATATTGCTGTTAACCTGGATGTAAATTTCCTTTTGCGGATGATCCTAAGATGTTCTGTGAGGTAAAATCTGCCCTTGAATGTACGAAGCTACAGAAAAGCCTAAATCAAATAAACTTAGGGTGCTCTTTGTCCGTCATTTACAGTATTAATGCCAATAAATGTTATCTTGTCACATAGTCGCAAGAATGAGACGATAATTTTTGATTACACGATATTGTATTGTATTGTATTGTATTGTATTGTATTGCATTGTATTGTATTGTATTGTATTGTATTGGATTGTATTGCATTTTATTGTATTGTATTGCATTGTATTGCATTGTATTGTATTGTATTGTATTGTATTGTAATGCATTATATTGCATTGCATTATATTGTATTGTATTGTATTTTATTGAATTGTATTATAGTGCACTATTTTATTTGTGTGTAATTTGAAATCTCTTCATTTTTCCATTTTTTAGTTTTTGTTCACAACTACTTTTACTGTATAAACTTATCTTGTAACTGTTTTTTTTTTCAACCAGTTGGATATTTTATTTTAAATAAACATATAAGTAAATGATATAAATAGGGGCGAGCGTAGATCTGCCTTAACAGTACTTTTACTCGATACGAAAAGTTAAACAGCGGTAGTCGCAGTCAGTAATTTGATGGTAACTCAAGTGAAACTCGACGACCTTAGGCAAGGCGAGGCGAGGCAATTTTAGGCGAGGGTTGTGTAGGTGATATACCTTCCGCCGAAAGGGATGTAAAGCAGTTGGTTTCTTGCCTATTAAATATTAGCCAAGTAAAAAATCCCTACTCTTCAATAGAGAAGAGGTTTGGTAATATTTCTAGGTGTGGGGGTGGCACGTCTGCTGGCGTCGGTCATTGGCACTGGTAGAGGAAACAGACCAACGCGACGTTGAATAAATAATTAAAAAAATTAAATAAATTATCAGGACGTACCTGTGACGCAACTGAGAGTGGCTGTCATTGGATAACTCTAATAAATTATGAGGATGACTTTCATGAAATTTTGTACTCAATAAAATTTGCGTTTAATGGATACCAAATAATTGCATTTTCCTCATTTCTGCAGACGTTAAGGACTAAAATTGTACAAAAATTTTAAAGCACAATATTTCAATTGTTGACTAGTTGATATGTAGTTATTATTACTTAAAAATTATTTCAATTTAAGATTCAGTAATGGGCCAGATTAAAGAAACAAGAAAACATTTGAAAGTTAAAATAGCATGGATCTGTTAAAATGGTTCTTGAAGGTTATATCTGAATATAATCCGAGTCACCTTTATATCATTAACTTCTGTTTTACCAATTTATAAATGTGTCTATTTAGCGTTTTGAAATATTACAATTATTATATAACAGAATTATACAAACGTTGTTAACCTTTGTCAAATACATTCTTTCTATTTTAGGCATGGCATGATATTTGTATTAGATTTAATTTAAAACCTTTTAGTTTAGAGTAGATAAACCGAATTAATTTCTTGTGAAAATGTCTTTGGCAGTAATAAATCTTAAAAACATTTTTGAAGGTATACTTGAACTATTTAAACAGGACAGTTTCTAAAACTTTAAATCTTAGTAATTATTAGACACCGAAGAATTTCCGTGCATGCAGGGCCGGTACATAAGGTAAGAGACAATTACAATCATTTATACGGAACAATTCAAATACGTACCTGGAGAATCTTAACATTTCATCAAACTTTCTGTACTGTGTTTACGGCATTGGTATAAATTCCAAGGCATGGACCACACAAGTTACATGTTATATTAGGATACGTGGATTGTAAAAGCCTAGCAGCTTTACACTGTGTACCAGGATAGATGTAACAAGAGGTGTAATGGATAACAAATTATCGAATTTTGAAATGGCACTTGGGCAGTCCTTGATGTAAAACTAAGACATATCAAAAATGAGATGATCAGTGTTATAAATCAATTTATAAAAATCGTAAAACCTAATAAACTACCTTTATGTTTCAAGATGTGAAAATATTCCATTAAAAAAAGTTGTTTAGAAAGTAGTTTGTGCCGCGTTACTAAATTTCAGAAATATGAATTTAGTTTGTTGGAATTGCCCCTTTTTCCAATAAATTATCTAGTATTTTATTTTCAGTTTTTAAAAATCATTTTTTCAAGTTGGGAGTGCTCTGAAATCGCAAATATATTTTATAAAATAAATTAGTATATGAGTAACTTTTGTTCTTAACGTCTTATCTATTTTCAACTAAAAACTAACTACCTAACTAACTAACTACAATTCCAACAAAGTAGAGGTGTACTGTGAATAACATTAATGATTTTATATCTGTTAAAATCCATGACTTCATCAGCACAAATCCACACGTATTGATTTTTTGCATCCTCCGTGATTTTGTCGACGTACTTGTTACGTATAAATGTTATTGGATTTTGGTTTTTATGAAACGACATTACTTTACATTTCAATATGTTGAGATTTAATTAATTTTTATTACACCATTGATTGACAGTATCGACTGTATTTTGTAAGGAAATATAGCCATCTATGGTGCTTATTTTAGAATGTATCATTAAATCGTCTGCAAATGAGCGGTGCGAAGAGTGTGCGCCAAGAGATAAGTCATCGATAAGAATTAGAAACAAGACTGGTCCTAAGTTGGAACCCTAAGGGACACCAAATGTCGCGAAAAGCTATGAGATTTATAACCACCATATTCGACAAATTGTGTTCTGTTAAACAAGTTCTTTAGCTATCGCCTAGCAAAAAAAATCAGAAAAACATTGAATAGTGAAATTTATTTTAAGGAATAGGAGTATTACTGTATACAGTAATTTGTAAACATTTACCTCTATTATTATATTGGATGTATTCCGATTGCAATTGTAATGTGTATAAATTGCTTGATTTCAAGAAATGACACCTTATATATTTTTTTGTAATTTGAATACTTACGTTGACATACAATGCATTCATGAGCTTCCGTTTAAATATTTTTATAGTGAGATTTCCATAACTGTATTATAGATGTCTGTTTACCCTATAAATGTTGTCTAAATTCAGTCAAGTTCTAAGAAAATAAAGTTATTTAACGGTAATGCTAATTTATTTAATATTTAAAGAAACAACTTTAATAACGTAGTTATTAGGATAACAGAATGTCAACTCTAACCCTAAGAAGATTCAAAAATGAGTCCTAATAAATTCTTATATAAATAGGATATAATCAAAGAGCTTATAGTATCCAACATCTAATAACTATATCATAGTTGTATAAGCTCCTTAAGACTTCGAGGACAAAGAAATCAAATCAGTATTTGTGAACACGAGTCGCCTCTGATGACAGGGTGAGGGTTGTTATGATTTGTAGCCCTATTTTAACTGTGACTGTGGGAGGTGCCATATTCTCATCATCCGTTCTAACCCCACTTATAACGTGTTAGATTTGAGGGTAAATGCTGCCGAAGATCTCTATGGACTAAATCAAATTCGGGGTGTAATATTCCTGTCTGGTTTATAATAAATAGTATACGTTTGCTTCTTAGGAATGACTCAGTTTAAAAAAAATATACCTATTGATTTTTTATAATGCTCCGATGTAAGGACTTCTTTAAATTAATAAATATACAGGGTGTTTCAGAAGTAAGTGCAAAAAATTCAAACTTAAATCCCTTACAGAATTTTAAGGTGAATTCTTCATATAAATTTTGTTAATAGGTGCTACGCTTAAAAGGTTATAGCCTTTAAAATATGGGGGTAGAAAATGAATTTTCATGTATTTTCTTGCAAACGACTAAAATTTGAAAATAATTTTTAGAGTAAGTTTGTACGTATTAATTGTCCTTCAACTGACTAGTTCTCGTCCATCCCAATTCATTGCTAGGGGGAGAAATTGAAAACCACCCTCAACTTTTTATTCAGAACATTTTTATATTTGAATTTTTAAAAAATTAAAAATATTCATTTAATAGTCTAATATATTTAGAAAGTTTTGGTGTTTTAGAAAATCTTCGTAAAAACATAGTTTTTAAGTAAACAAACACCATGGAAATTAAAACATTGCAGTAAGTTCATGATTACATGCTATTCAATTTATAATAGGCTACATTGATCAAAAGTATTTCAATCATAATTGTCAAATGGCAACAGAGCATTAATAAGTTTTGAATGAGAGATGGATATGCAGAACACTAGGGCCTATAACTTTTTAGAGATGGCGCCTACCAAAAAAATGATATGAAAGGTTCATCTTACAATTCTTTAGGGAATCTAAGTGGGAATTTTTTGCACTAACTTCTAAAGCACACTGTGTATCTATTGGTGTCTTTATTGGATATGCTGAGCAGGACAAGTGTTCATTCTATGATATTAACACGAAATTTGGCACATTAGTAGATTTTCTCTGTGAAGACAATAGGATGAGTGTTAAACTAGATGTATTGCTAATCGGCCGCCATTTTAGAAAAATGTCACTTGAAAATCTCTTTTTGCAGATTCTCGTAATTGGTTTGTTTTCTGAAAATGTTCTTATGTTAGGAAACAAAAAGGACAAAGTTATTTATAAGAAAGGTACTTACTACATTTTCTGTAGCTCTAACTCTTTTCTAACAATTGCACAATAAATACAGGGTGAGTTAAGTTATTAAAAACTTGTTTTCTTTAAAGGAGTTGGCATTTGTTTTCACAAATTTATTAAAATAGTAATAATAATAAATCGTATTTATTACAGAAAAGGTTTACAATTTTCGAAACTTAGTTTAATAGTTACTCTATCACTTAACCCTTAATAACATAATAATACTTTGATACACATACCGGGTGTAACAGAACCTCTTTTGAGGTCAGAGTAGTAGTAAGCAATTTAAAAAATTCAAATTGCTCCGATATATATGGAATAAATAGTTTAATTCTTAAAGATAGCATTGACATAATTATACATCCACTTGCGCTGCTTTTCAGTTCCTACATTAGTGAATGTATGGCGTTGAGTGGTAAACGATACATTGATAGGACCACATTTTTCTGAAGGCCAATTGACTGGAGAAATCTACTTGGATTTTCTCCAGACTATTTTGCCCAATTTATTATTGGCGCAAAATGCCGACAGGAGAGGTCTTCATTTCCAGCATGATGAGGCCCTGCCTCATTTCTCACTCCATGTCCAGGAGCTTCTCATGAGTTTCCTAACCGCTTGATCGGTCGCGGAGGTTCTCAAGCTTGGCCAGCTAGGTCTCCTGACCTAACTGTTCTCGATTACTATGTTTATAGCCACATGAAACAATCAGTGTATAGTACGGAAGTCAACACTAGAGAGGAAATATGGCAGCAGGTAGTGGCAGCCATTAGGATGGTCATACGACATTTATTAGTGCGGTGCAGGAAATGCATCGAAGTTGGGGAGGACATATTGAGATTCTGATCTAGTTTGAATTGAAGCATTCCTTATCCACTATTATGATGTTAAGTTATGATGTTATTCTTATTATGATGTTAAGTTTGTGAAGAATTACCTATTGTTTATTAAAAGGGTTATCACGTTTATGTGTGCATGCTTTTCTATGTAGATTATACCTATAATCCATTCAGATTTTATCATTTTGCATACCTTTAAAATTTTACAAGTATTCTCCTGATAGGTATGCTTTTTGCTATGTTTTTTTGCTGTCTCAGAAGGAATATGGATCTGAAGCATTTTTGAATAGACTTTATCAAACTGTTCCATAATTAATGCCCAGTCAAAGTGTTAGTTGTGGTGCGCTAAATTGTTTTGTGATTTTTTTTGCCGAAACGGTTGAGGTGTGCCGTCAAAATTGATTCATCATTCTGATAGCATTTTTTTCTGAACTTTCCGAATCCGCTAATAATTTACCAGAAATGCGATAGAAAAATGTACTTTTTGTAAAAAACCAGGAGGGCAGATTTTCACCGAGTCCAACCAATCCGTTGCAGAGAATAGCTCAAAATATTTTCCTTGTAGCAGAGACAACCCGAGACGCACAAGTACGTGCTAAAATTTAATCCGCAGTATTAAATTGGTCGATTGTAATGGAAGGTGAAAGTAGATGGCGCAAGAAGCAAACGCCCGCGAAAATTCAAAACCCTCCTTTTTATTATTTTATTGATATTATTTATAAGCTTTATTTCTGTAGCAGTTGGTGATCGTTTGTGGACCAGAAGTAGTCGATTAGTTGTTTTTAAATACTTCTATTCGCTGGAAGTTAAAAACTAACCGAGTGACTATCTCTGAAGATCCACAAACGATCACCAACTGCTGAAGAAACAAAGCTATTTTAAAGTTAGTTACAAAACTAGAGGTCAATTAATTTTTATGTTAAACTAATCAAAAGGTTAATTGTAACCTTGTTGCACCGCTTAACATAAGATTTAAAAGAAATATGTTTTTGTATTGGATAATTAACATAACACTCAAAACACAAGTAGGTAGATAATAATATTTTGTACAAAATTTATTAAAATCAGAAAAATACAAAAAGCAAATTTAGGACATTCTGTCAATATATTACAGAAAATATCAAGAAAGCATGATAGTTATTTATGCAACAAGACCGGAAAGTGATTCTTAACAGGGCGAGCTGGCAATTTCCATTGCAAAAGCCCTGGCGAGTCCTGTAAAGTCACTTTCTGGGTGTGTTGTGTACAATGTTTTTTCTGCAATGGTTCCTGCTAGTCTCAAAAAACTTTTTAACTTTAATAAAATATAAAATCAACTGACAGACATCAGACACTTACTTTCAAGGAAGACTGGAATAATCATTTTTAATTGTTATCGGATACTTTTTTGTCAACAGAAAATGACATAAGGAATCGGTAAAGACTTTACAAATCCTTATGTCACTTTGCTGGGCTAGACCTGTAAATATGTATTTTCTACTCAAAAAATTGATCACAGTTAAATTTCTAGAAGGTTGCAGAAAAAGAATATTATTTATTGATTATAATTAAATTTAAAATATTTATTAGGCTTAACTTGCAGAGACTACCTTAAAATGTTATTAAGTGCTAGATAAAAAAATCATATTGTGTGGCACGCAACGTGGCTCTATAAAAATTAAGGTTCTAATTATGCGAAAGAATCTTCAGTTTTCTCTTTGTCTCACGAGCACCATTTTTTTACGACTCTTTTATTCATTTTGCCTCACGAGCATCTTTTTTATTTTGCTTCTGTGCCTCATTGTGCCTCTTACACCACTAAGGAATCCCAATTCTAATAATTCCCCGGTCATTTTCGAACGATGACATTCTGATCTGATACAGAAGTGCTGGGAATCTCCTCCAAAAATTCACTAGCTGCCTTCACTATGCCAGGAAATTCCTCCGCCAACTCATAAGGTATATTCTTTGAAGTTGAGGCCTCGCTTGAGGCTAGATCTGAAGTAAAATGAGATAGATATTAGCGACCATGTTTATTGGTTCAAATCTATATTTCTTTATTTTGAATAAATTAAATAATAGTAAAAAGTCTGCGATAATTCTACCAAGCTAATTAGTAACAACTATGGATTGATATCTAATGGCCCCTCACCACCAACATTTTGTAAAACACATATTACCTGCTTGCACTTGGTATGTTGCCAACTGACGACATGGAAAAGGTGTGGGGACTGCATTGCGGGTCAACCTATGACTACTTAGGTCGACATAACTCTCAACAGTAAAATGACGGGAGCATATCCTATAATTTTGAAGAGTTTCTTCAGTGTAATGTATACCCATATTCTCTTACCAAATTTTTCACCTGTAAAACATAAAAAATTGTGCTGTTAGAAGTGTTGTTAATTTAGTGCAGGCCTTAATTTACCTTTCCAACCTTGAAGGAAAATAATGAAGTTTTGCCACATTGTCCTCCGAAGAACCACACTCATAACACAATCTAATTCGTGACTCTGTGGCCATCTCAAACAAAAAATAACCTATAACCAATTTCAAAGTTTATTATGAGGAATGAAATAAGTAAAGGATACAGTTAGCACATTTTCTAATACTGTTTATCCTTTCTGATTAATATATAGGTTAGATATAGCGGATAAAATTATTTATAATTTTATAACTTACCAGTTATATGAAATTGGTAGTCTTTAAGAAGAGAAATAGTCTTTAACACACAAATATCACAAAATACAACGAGAAATAATCAAAATCACGGCAAAATAACAAACACTTCTTTCGTCAGTTCAAGTTGACAGATATATTCCACAGAAAAATTCGGGATAGAACAGAAATGACAGCAGTGCAAGTGCTACCCTCTGCTTTCACCTTCCATTTTATCGGACTAGGACAGCTATATGTGACTATTCTTATATTAAATAGAGATAGCGAATAAATGTTAAAATCGGACAAAATCTTCTATCCACTTGCACATCTCGGGTTGTCTCTGCTTGTAGATCTAGACTTGCCTTGAAGAAGTTGCTAGCGAATCACTCTGTATACCAAATTTTCTTGCTGTCCCACTTTTTGTGCCGGTCAGTGTTATGAAACAACACATGTTTTATACCTTTTAGTTTGAATTAGTTTTCAGAAGTAAATAAAAATACATTATTTAATCAAAATTGTAAATTAACATTATCTACAATAAATAAAGAGTTTAATAATTGTAGGTTTGCGTGCCCGGAGGCAATTACGCGTCTAAATATTATTACTTGCTTCCAATAATAATTATTAAATATATTTGATTACAGGATATGTTTTTGTTTACTTTTCTGTAGATTATTAAAATGCTCAACGTACGTTTCCATTTAACGATTTACCCTACTAACGTGGTGACAGATATGACAAGATATTGTCAATTGTTTTGTGAAACGTGTTTCCAGGTTTTTGTCCCTGTGATTATTGGAAATTTGTAGGTGACGAGTAGAATTTTAATTCAGTTGCAATCCACACTTCTCATCCTACACTTTGCATAAATCCATCGACTAATAGATTTTATGAATACACAATAATTGTGATTTATAATATAATTGATACACTAATTTCCGTTTTTAATAAACTTTTGATTTATTAATGTCTGTCTAGCATATATTATAAAAGTCAATGTACTTATTTGTCACAAATTTTACTTACTTATACAGGGTGTTTCAGAAGTAAGGGCATCATGGTTAAGTTAATTCTGCATAGCCCAGTATAAATATTATACCA